>NC_069481.1:6883393-7022211 GCF_026875155.1 Cherax quadricarinatus
ACATCGACCCCAGGTTAGGATGATTACCTCATTCTCCTCCTCTCCTTACGCCTTCCTCTTTGTATTGGACTGATGAAGCCACTGTGGGCGAAACGTTTCCTGAATAAAGATTCCCATATGCTGCATAATTTGTCTCAATCTTCAACAAACAGAACTGTTTGTGACTTGAAAAAGCCCACTGTGTGGGCGAAACGTAGTCAATAAAGGATCACATTATACTGCATATGTGTTTATATTTCCATTCCCCCCAACCCCTCCCTGTCCCTTCCCGCCGAACTTCCCATTGCCCCCCCCCCCCCTCCTCCCGGACTTGCCGTTGCTACCACACTGCCCACATCTTCCCAGGCCTCTGCGCGGGTTTGGTGAGGAACTTTGTCCATGTCTGATGCCCCCGCTGATCTCTTGCGGGAGCTACCCTCTACACACATATCTTCTGCAACCACATCTTCTTGATGGTAAGTCTTCCTTACCCTGTTTCTGTTCATCCATCACCTTGACATCACCTGACCTCACATCACCTTCCACACCATGCTCCAACTCTTCCAAAAAATCCTTCAGCACAGCCTCCAAAATCCCTTCCTGAGCTGAATCTGTAGTACCTAACGGTCTGTCTGACAGCGATATTCCCTCCCCCCCCCGTTTCCACTGGTAGTGTAACACACGTCTCCAAAACCACCTCTTCTCTGCTGACCTCCTCACTCCATAGGCCTTTACCCCGGCTTTCCACTTCACCCGTCATAACGTCCACGGCTTCTAATTGCGTATCCTCAGAAGCTGTCTCTTGACGCCTAGGGCCCTGTCTCCTGGGGCATTGTGCCACCATGTGCTCATAAGAGTCACATAAATGGCACGTCTTCCTCTGCCCCGCATGTACAAAAACCTGTGTTCTATGGCTATGCAATGTGACATATGATGGTATCAGCCTCCTCAGGGTCATTTTCAGTGTGAAGGATCCTTCCGGTATCCCCTCGTAAGGACCGTCCCTCCACATTCCCATGCTCGCCGAGTGTAAAAGTCCCATAAACCCCTGAACACATCTTGGTAAAGGGTGTATGCTGTTGCCTCAAAAGGTACATTCCTTACCTTCACCCAAGTAAAATACTTAGACACATCATGCAAGCATACTTCCACTGCCGAATTGATACTCATTCTCCTTTCTTGAAATTCGTCGACGATGGTAGAGTAGAAGTCAGCTCTCATGAACTTCCCCGAAGACCCTTGACATACCATTCAGTGCCACACCCTACAGCTCTTCATTGGGGATGCCATAACAGCCTGATAATGTTGGCAGGAGAATGTTCATCGGGCGCTGCTTAAAGATCCTCTAACCAGCTCAATGCAGACAGTATTTATGTCCGGCTCATTCGGTCCGCCACTTAGTGCTAATGCTATGTTTTCCTACCAGGTGGCGTGCAAGAGAAACTGTTAGAAGCGTCCTCTCTCCCCGCAGGTCAAGAGATGAATGATGTAGCCCCCATTACGTGCCTTCATCATTCTTTTGGGGAGGAGCATGGCACCCGGGGTAACCCCCACGGTCACTAGAAACAAAAGACATAGCCCCCCCCCCGAAGGTGGCGTAAAGCAATTGCAAAGAACTACCAGACCAATAACACTCTAACGTCTCATAACATAAAAATCTTTGAGAGGGTTTTCTAAGAAGCAAGATAGCTAACCATCTAATACCCATCCAATTACGCTACCTAGCTGCCAGGGAGTGTGGACGTGCCTACACCTAACTCAACTGACATCATATCAACTATCCAGTGACTTCATGCTTTTTAGCGTGAGGAGGCGGTGAATACCAATGGTAATAGAACTTATCCAGGCTATTAACGCCTGAGACTGGTAAGTTATGCTACCCAAGAATAATCAGTTGACACATATGGTAATTGATGACAAGGATTTGTCGGTGTTCTTTAAATAGAGCCTACCTTCTGGATTTTTTGTGAAACACTCAAGGGGCCAGTGTACTGAGCAGCTGGTTGAGCAATTCAAGATATCTTCGTAGAAGTGGGACCCCGTGCAGTGCGTTGCTTATGGTGGAATGTCTCACGACAATACACGTGGTGAAACTGTGCAATTGTGCCCTTCGAGCTGATTCAGTGGATATATCAATCAGTGCTTTCAGGAACGATATGGAGGTGGTAACAACACCGAGGCAACAAGGCAAGTGAGGTGGCTGGGGCGTATGCTGGTCTTACCCCGATAGGGACGTTTGCCTCAAGAGTCTCAACGTCAGGCCATAACCGTCGTATGTTACCTTGATGGACTTCCTACGCAGGTCATGGTGTCTTAACGCTGGGCACTGACGGACGTGCCGCCTCTGCAGGCGACTATTATTAAAGGCGGAAGAGGTGTGAGCATCGAGAGGGCATGCCAGCAGGCCGGCCCGCCGGTTGGAGCAACAGAATGCCGTTGGACAGGAACTCCATACATAGACGACAAGGAATGGTGGGCGTGGTCGTTTTTGAGTGAGGATACTGAGGATCCTGTGGTGGATCAAAATGGACGAGATGAGTCTCCCAGGTGTTGCCTGCACACAAGGCGTACAGCATGTTATTTGGGGGAGGACCAGGTTACGACAGAAGTGAGGTACTTGGATGCGAACGATTAGCATTGGTTCTTTGCATACCATGTTCCCGTCAACGGATGTGGTCTCCCCGGCTGTGCCGTCGGCCAATCCGGAGCTCGTGTCCCATGCGGTCGAACAGCAGGAGGCGGTTGTTGGTGCTGGTGAGACTGGCGGGGAACGTGATGACCCTGGTCAGAAGGCATTCGACGAAGGTGGTGTGGTTCATAATGTGGAACAACCCGGTCAAAAACATGGAGAGGACGCTGGGACAGGAAGATGACTGCAAGAAGTCGGACTCAGACGACGAATGTCCCTGACGGCTGGCTTCAACATAACAGGAAGAAAGCATCGGTTGACGGGGGGTGGGTGCTAGTGGAGGTGAGGCAGTGACAGCAGATTGGAGGCCTGGTGGCACGCGAGTCCGTGCGTGGAGAGCAATGACAAATTGGTCCCCATTGCCCAGGTGGGCATGCAAAAAGTATAGAGGGGCAGCGAGGGAGGAAGCCTTAGCCAGGTGATAGCGGCGTTTTTTAGTAGGGGCGGACACGTCTTGGCAGCGTGGTGAGGTCCAGCTGCCTGATGGAGCCAGTAGTGTAATTTGATGATGGGTCTGCTGTTATGAGTACGTGATCACCTCTTGTATACCACACGTAAAGACCTATGTAATAAAGGGTGTCCCAATGTTCATTTTAGTATCTTGATGCTTTTTAACACATTGATACAGTACATTGATATACAACATTAAATACATGTACTGTAACAATTGATAAGATGTTTCCCTTTACGATAATATTTGTTATTAAATTGTACTGTGTCTTTGGTGTTTAATACATAGTTTCACCAATACTTATATAAATTACCACTTAGGTTATTCATATATGAATTTTGGGAATAGTGGTCATTCCCTACATTGAATTCCTTAATTCGGGTGAGGTGGGGTGGCAATTAATGTGTAATAAGTTTAAGTTAATCTTATTAAGGTATTGTGATTTGGTAGTCCGTGCCATCCATGGTTTGTACAATAATCTTCCTCACAGAGACACTTGTCATGATATTCCTAAATTGACGATAATTAATGTCATGATTATTCAGAAAGGTGATGGAGTTTGTTTTCAATGTGTGTTGTGAGTGGGGGAGGGATGAAAGGGTCACCTGTGGTGTTGTGAGTGGGGGGAGGGATGACGGTCAACCTGTAGTTGTGAGAGTGGGGGGAGGGCTGATGGGTCAACCCTGCGGGTTTGTGAGTGGGGGGAGGGATGACGGGTCACCTGTGTTGTGTGAGTGTGGGGAGGGATGATGTACCCCTGTGTTGTGTGATGTGGGTGTAGAGGGGATGATGGGTCACCTGTTTGTTGAGAGTTGGGGGGGTTAGGGATGACTGGTCACCTGTGTTGTAGTGAGTGGGGGGGGAGTGGATTATGGGTCCCCTGTGTGTTTGTGAGTTGGTGAGGGATGACGGGTTCACCTGTGTTTGTGATGGGGGTAGTGTAAGATGGGCACCTGAGTTGTGTGGAGAGGTGGGAGTATGGATGGGTCACCTTTGTGTTGTGAGGGGGGGAGGGAAGATGGGTCCACCATTTGTTGTGAGTGGGGGGAGGGATTACGGGTCACCTGTGATTTGTGTGAGTGGGTGGGAGGATGATGGGTCACCTGTGTGTTGTGAGTGGGGGGAGGGATGACGGGTCCCACCTGTTAGTTTGAGTGGGGTTGAGGATGATGGTCACCTGTTTGTTGTGATTGGGGGGAGGGATGACGTGGTCACCTGTGTTGTTTGGAGGTGGGGGGAGGGATGCTGGGTCACCTGTTGTTTGTGGTGACTGGGTGGAAGGGATGATGGGCACCTTTGTTGTGTGACTAGGGTAGGGAGATGGGTCACCTGTGGTTGTGTGTGGGAGGGAGGCATGATGGTCACCTGTGTTTGTGTGACTGGGGGGAGGTATGATGGGTCACCCTGTGGTTTGTTGAGTGGGGGAGGGATGAATTGTCCAACTCTTTGTTGTGTGAGTGGGGGTGAGGGATGATGGGTCACCTGTGTAGTTTGAGTGGGGGAGGGATGACGGTTTCCACCTGTGTGTGTGAGTGGTGGGAGGGATGATGGTCACCTGTGTTGTGTGATGGGGGGAGGGAGATGTCACCTGTGTTGTGTGGTGTGGAGAGGATGATGTGTTCACCCTGTGTTGTTGACTGGGGGAGGGATGATGGTGTCACCTGTGTTGTGTAGTGGGGGAGGATGATGGGTCCACCTGTGTTGTTGAGTGGGGGGAGGATAATGGGTCACCCTGTGTTGTGTGAGTGGGGGAGGGATGATGGGTCACCTGTGTGTGTGTGATTGGGGGAGGGATGATGGGTCACCTGTGTTTTGTGAGTGGGGGAGGGATGATGGGTCACCCTGTGTTGTGTAGTGGGGGGAGGGATGATGGGGTCACCATGTTGTGTGAGAGGGGGGGAGGGATAATGGGTCACCTGTGTTGTGTGGGTGGGGGAGGGATAATGGGTCCACCTGTGTTGTGTGAGAGGGGGAGATGATGGTCACCTGTGTTGGTGAATGGGTGGAGGATGATGGGTCACCTGTGTTGTGTGGAGGGGGGGAGGGATGATGTGTCACCTTTGTTGTGTGAGTGGGGGGAGGATTGATGGGTCACCTGTGTTGTGTGAGTGGGGGGAGGGGTCAGTGGAGAACGCCTTCCCTCTTTAACTGAACAAAAGACAATCTAAGGGAAAAAAAATAAATAAAGAAATGATTTAGGAAAAACAAGAAAAATGATTTTTGACAGAAATTTTTATACTTAAATTTTAAATATAATAAAAAAAAAATGGCCTTCAGTCTTGTTGGTAGTAGTAGGTATGGCCCTAGATAGATTCCTCTGATGTTATTTATTTAGGTTATCCTGGGCAGATTGTAATCCGATATCTGGAAATCTCCTACCATTCTTTGTATTGGAGCCATACAAGTAGTAATCGGTAGGGGTCCGGTATTTGTAGAATATGTTAATAATTTATTATTAACACACGTCTTGCCCCTTTAATCTGGCTCTATCCTGGAAGACCACGCCAGGAACAGAGCTGACAAATAAGAGAAAATAAAACTGGTTTCCCATCGTCATGATAAATATAGACATTTTAAGAAAGAAAAAAGAATGATAAATGCCAAAATCCATTACTGAACCAGCAAACACTAGAAAAGAACAAAACAGTAATACTCCTGGTAGAATCACCCTACCGACTTAGGAGAAGAGTGGAGGTGAAGTGACTCTCCAAACTTCAATCCACACCAGGTAAGGTAAATATTAACCAGGAGTAGAAACTTTAACAAATCGGACACCAGGAACTAGTTTTTGCCCCAGCCCGCCAGAGAGGGGGGGGTGTGTGCGCGCGCACGTAACTCAATGGTTCCTGGTTGTCCGACAACAACCTTAACCCCACTTACACCTACTTTTCCCTCCCAATTACCCCCTTCCAAAACTTAGGACGAGTCAATAAGTCAACGAACAGAGGGAAAAAGCACTAAATACAACCTCGGCCAGCCAACTGAAAAGTGTTTTTCAGAGCCCGAAAATAAACGACTTTAAACTTATAGGGCTTAATAGCCAGAGCCCATCTCAGAGTCTGCTATTTGGGGACCCTTTAAAGTTTTCCAATATACAATCAGGTGGGTTTGTGATCTGTTTCACACAAAGGCTTATACCGTAATAGGTAGTATTTAAATCTACTATACCCCCATACTAAAAGCATAACAATCTTTCTCCACAGTGGAATAAACTTACTTCTCTGGTCAGAAGCATCATACGCGAAAGATACTGGGAAAGGTTCACCTCATAATATTGAATTAGTACAGCGCCGAGCCAGAATGGGAGGCATCTTTCGGGACAAATAAATTATTACATATCTGGTAATTTTAGGACAGGGGGGTTTGAAAATATACACTTAATTTTTTCGAAGCTTTGGTTAGCTTCTCAGAACAACAAAGAGGTTCCTTGACACCCTTTTTCAAATAGTCTGTAAAACTGTAAGTAAACTGACTTAGATTTGGTACGAAATTTCTATAGAAGTTTTCAGATTCCAAGGAAACAATCTAATAACTTTTTTGGTAGTCAGGGAACGTACCTTTCTAAAACGACCTCTTGGTCATATTAGGAAAGTGGTGAAAGTTGTTATCAGATATAATGAACCCAAGGTATTGTACCTTTATGAAACAGCCAAGAAATCACTTTTTCATTATGTGGTTTAAACTGTAAGTCCATGAGTTCTCTTAGTCTTCTGTCCAAAACAAGGCGATAGTGTATTTTAATGGTCATCCAATGCATTTGTTCCTGATATAAATATTATCAAAATACACAGATACAATCTTTACTGATCTCAGAAATAATATTCTCCATAACCTAATATACGAGGACACACATGCGGTAACCAGCCGAAATGCATAGTGCGGTATTGCCATTAGACCTCTATGAGTAGGGAAAGCATGATGGTTTCGAGTCAGGGTGTAAATGGCACTTGATGGAATGCTTGTGAGATTTCTAATTTTCCGAGAAGAATTTGCAGTCATGAAATTTATAACCAAGTCATGATCAATAACATGCATGGGTTCTGCATCCCTATTTAGGTTATAGTATTCAAATAACGAAAATCTATGAGTGCCAGTCGGTAAGAATTATCGGATCTTAACATAACAACTGTGCACACAAAAGCTGATTTCGATAGGTTCAATGATGTTTTTTTAAGTTAAATAGATTTCAACCCATAATCAAAATTTTTTCCGTAAGTGAACGGGAACAGGGTAAACTTTTTCCCTTTAACTCTGGTTCATGATCCGACAATTCATCCTTTGTGTACAATAGTGGTGGGTAAGAGTCCTGGTACCTATCTTTGAATACGTCAGAAAATGAATAACTAGGCACTTAACTTGAGACTTTTGTTTATTTGATAATCTGTTGTTAATGTGACATTTGACTTCTTTGGTGAGTGGACAAGCTTAAGATATCCAGTAGTTCCTTGAATCTGAAAAAGACTCTCATCTATAAAACAAACCTACATTCGTAACAATCACCACTTGTATCCAAAGCTGAAAGAAGAAGTATCTTCGTCAAAGGGCATTTATACGCAAAGATTAACTTCTCTTCCTAATGGTAGCCGTTTCAAAATATTGACGTGATACATTCTCTACCCTTGACATCCAATATATAATCTACTTATTGCAGACCTTCACTACTTAATACGGTCCGCGCCATGTAATTAGCAATTTGTTGATTTGTACGTAGGAGAACTAAAACTTCATCACCAACATTAAAACGTCCGCATTGGAACTTTTATGGTCAAAAAGGGTCATGTACATTTCCATAAGACATCTCTAGGTTTTTTCTGACCAAATCGGATCGGCGTTCTTCCAACCTTTCACCATAGTATTCTAAAAGAAACTGATAGCTGTTTTGAACCTCCGTTTGATATCTACCTTTGGGACCAAAGTTCATTCAAAATAGAGTATGTAGGACCACGATCTGTCTCCCAAAAAGCAATTCCAAAAAGGGTGGAAATAAACCAAGGGAATCACTTTGAATCTCGTCGCAATGCGAAAAGAGCAAACAGGTAAAACATCAAAGCCATTCCCGTTGGTTTTAAGAATACATAGTTTTTTTTTGTATTAGACTTTAGGATGGCATGTTAGTCGCACCACTCTTTTTCCGTTACACATCGTATGGTAAGGTGTAGTGAAAAGATGTATAGACACCCACAAGTTGATTAAACGTGTTCAATTAATTCTGAAAGTGAATTGAGCCCTTAATCCGACAAAATATCACGAGGTATACCTACACGTGAAAAATTGAAAATAAGGCTTCTGCGACTTCTATGGACCGTAATGGATTATAAGGGTACCGCCCTCTGGGAAGCTGGAACGCGAAGTCAATCATAGTTAAAATAATTAATGACCTCCTGATGACGAGGGTGTGATAGGACCAACACTATCTACTGCAACCCTTGTAAAAAAAAAACCAAAAGGGACTGAGAAAATTGGCATCTTAACTAACCATAGGACACTCTCCTAGTTCCACCCTTCTGCCGTGGAAAGTTGACATACGGAGCATGTATCTGCAGTAACTTATAGATGTCAGAGTACATGCTAGGCCAGAAATATATGTCCTTGATTTTATTATAAGGTACTTCCTATGTGAAATATGGCCAGAGACTGGCAAGTCGATAGAAATCTTTAAAATAGTTCACGGCAATCCTGCGGAAATACTAATAGGCTTCGACCAACGTCATTGGGCTTGTCCGCAGACACTATAGTCTTGTACAAAGAGATCGTGTTTGAACTCAAACTTGTAAGAAAATTTTCTTTCTCTGGGTTCACCTTGCCAAATAAAGCTAACTTCCGAGATTTCCACTAAGGAAGGACAAGTCTATTGAAGACCACCACTAAAATCTATTATGATACAGCTGGATTGGCTTCCCTTTCGAAAGAACTAATGGGTGGAAAGGTTTTAAAACCTTAGACATGAGCTCTGGTAACGAATTTAATCGATTCTAGTTTGTTGTATAGATTGTGCCAACACGTAGTTTTCCACTGGCGTCTGCGTTGTCCATTCAAGTGATTGACTTACTAAAGGTGTTTACCCGGAGTTTTGTAACCACAGCTCTCTGAATTAGGTTACCCAACTGAATCTCATCTGAACTATCATGAAGAAAACAGAGATATTAGAGTTCCAAGCCCTTCCTTGGAACTCCCAAATTTCCAAACAGTCCTCACAGATGGGAAAGAACCCGCTTGTATGTTTCCCAACCAAAACAGAACATGAGGTTATCGGGCAACTACAGCATCAACCCATCCAGAGAACCATTTGATACCTAATCAAAACCATCTGACTGTTGGAAAGAGAATCTCTTCTTCCTAAATTAGTCATTAATTTAGTGAACTTTAACATGAAAAATCTAGGATAGGGAAAAGCTTACTCGAGATAACAATACAGGAACATCCTGTGACTCTAAAATGGTTTATACATACATACCATTGACTGTGGCTTTCACTAAAAGTTGCGATTAAGTTTGATTCAGCGAAACATTTACCGACATTTTAAACCTTTTTTTCTACAGGACAGTCGGGACTGTCTATGAATCCCCACACAATACATTGATAACACTTTATGTGAAGGCCGTGGAATTCTAGGTGCGGAGGTTTTGGATCCCTCAGATTGCTTAGGCACAACAGCTTTATCTGCCTACGCCTCTTTAGGTATTTATTATGAGCGTACACTCATATAAATCACCAGCTTTGCATTTCTGCAGCCGATAATGAACGTTTTCGTTCATTAATGAAATTCGTAAGTCAGAGTTTACAAAGAAAGGAATTGATCCTCTACCACAGGTCCTCGTAAAGATTACATATCGTGGTCAACCTCGCACATCAATCCACGAATCAAATAAACAGAAAAGTGATGTTAAGAAATTCGCATTGTATTTTTGATGAGGATTTAGTTTAATGTGTCTTAAACTCCGACCTGTAAATGATGAGTAGTTTTTTGAAAGCCTTGAGAATAGCTTTCTTCAGCAGGCTATAACTAAACAAACATCAGAGGTAGAGTGAAGAGACGTTTAGAGTGCTGAACCTGACAGTAGTAAGCCAAGCCTTAGGTAGCCCAAGAATCTATTGGCCATTCACAGAGAGTAGCAGTACTCTCGAATCTCGAAATAAATTCGCTATGTCATCTTGTCTGAGAAAGGTGGTATTTGAGGGCAACCTAATAATAGGTTCTTGGGAAGGGTCATCCAGTAACCCCTTCATTCTATTTACTGCTTAGATATTCTAACCTTCTATGGCTTCTAATTCCAATCTTGATTGTTCTAACTCAAATTCCTTCAAATTTGAAGGCTACACCTCTCTTTCAGGAACTTCTATCATCCTAGCTATCCTTTCTGTTTCGATTTTATCCTCCCGAGCTAGTCTTTTCCTGTTCCCTTTTTCTTTCTCTTCACGAGCTAGTCTTTTCTCCTCTCGACTAGTCTTTTTCCTGTTACCTTTTTCACTTGCAATAGCATTTTAGCATGTTTTAAAAGTAAATAACTATCAAGCATTGTCCAGTATATCCCATTTCCTTTCCATCTTTCCACCAGAAAATCAAAAGAATCCATCTTGTAAAAAGAAATAATAAGCACAAAACTTTCAACTAGACAATTATATTAACAGTAACGTCTGTTTACAAAAGAGGGACACAGTCCGCACACTTTAACATCCAAAGTAGAAAATTGAAACTATATATTTCTCTCCCTGGAAAGAATACACTTGTGGGCTCAATACCTTCACTAAGCAAATACACCGGTTCACACAGAGGGTTATTATCAAATCAAAGTTCTCTCCAGGTCCAACAAATAGGGTAAATCTAACCGAACCTTAGAACCAAACAACTGTAAGTCAACAGATTACCAGTAATGACTTTGACCACCTTACAACTAACTCACCCATTTCTATCTTAAATGTTATACCACAACCAGTTGAACCATCATGACAAGATGCTTCAAGATCGATCCTGGCAAGGACGCCATTGTCAGTGGAAGCCTTCCTACTGAACAAACGAAACTAATGGAAAAATAAATAACGAAATATTTAGGAAAAACAAGAAAAAATGATATTTGAGAATATACTTAAAAATTTCAATATATATAAAAAAAATGGCCTTCCAGTTCTGTTGGGTAGGAGTAGGTAATGGCCATAGATAGTACCTCAGATTTTTATTTATTGTAGTAAACCAGGGCCGAATGGTATTCCGATGTTCTGGAATCTCCTACCACTTGTATGGAGCACAAGTAGTATAGGTAAGGGCCGGTAGTTTTGTAGAATAATGTTAATAAGTATAATTAACACAACTCTTGCCCCTTTATAATCTGGCGTCTAATCCTGGAAGGAAACCACGCCAGAACAGATCTGACAAATAAAGAAAATAAAACTGGGTTAACCCATAAGTCAAGATATATAACATTTAAGAAAGAAAAAGAATGATAAATGCCAAAATCATACTCGTAACCAGCAAGAACCATAGAAAAGAACAAACAGTAATTAACTCCTTGTAGATCCACCCACCTTATTAGGAGAAGATTGGAGTGTGAAGTACTCGTCCAAACTTCATATTCCACACCAGGTAAGGTAAATAATTACCAGAGTAGAAACTTTAACAAATCGACACCAGGAACAAGTTTTTGCCCCAGCCCGCCAGAGAGGGGGGGGTGTGTGCGCGCGCACGTAAGCTCTAATAGGTTCCTGGTTGACCGACAACCTTAACCCCCCACTAACACACCTACTTATCCCCTCACAGAGGATAATGGGTCACACTTTACTGTGAGTGGGGTGGAGGGATAAAGTGTCCACCTGTGTTGTGTGATTGGGGGAGGTATGAAGGTCACCTGTGTTTGTGTGAGTGGGGGGAGGGGAAGATGGGTACACCTCTGTGTTGTGTATTGGGGGGGGGATGATGGGTCACCTGTGTAGTGTGAGTGGGGGATGGATAATGTCACCTTGTAGTGAAGTGGGGGGAGGGATGATTGTCACCTGTGTGTTAGTGAGTGGGGGGAGGGATAAAGGGTCACCTGTGTTGTGTAGTGGGGAGGGATGATGGGTCACCTGTTTGTGTGAGTGGGGGAGGATGATGGGTCACCTGTGTTTGTTGTGATTGGGTGGAGGGATAATGGTCACCAGTGGTTGTGTTAGTGGGGGGATGTGAATGATGTTTCACCTTGTTGAGTGAGTTTGGGGGAGGGATATGGTCACCTGTGTTGTGAGAGTGGGGGGAGGGATAATGGGTCACCTGTGGTTGTGTGACTGTGGGGAGGGATGATGGGTCAACCTTTGTTGTGGTGACGGGGTGAGGGATGATGGTCACCTGTGTTGTGTGAGTGGGGGGAGGGATGATGGGTCACCTGTGTTGTTGTGAGTGGGGGGACGGGAATTATTGGGGAAAAATGGTGTTCACCTGTGTTGTGATGACTGGGGGGAGTGGATGAATGGGATCACCTTGATGTGTGACTGGGGGGGGAGGTGATGATGGTCACCTGTGTTGTGTGAGTGGGGGGAGGGATGATGGGTGATCACCCTGTGTTACCGCAAACATCAGTATCTAAAAAAGCAAATTGTAGGTTTTGTGTAATTCGAATTTTCTTCCACCCGTTGAGGTGTCATTGTTGTAAGTAAAGAATTGTGATATGTTTATAAAAACTGGTCAGATGTTGCCTGGATTGATTTGTGTTTATATATAGTTTATTTATTTTGTGGTCCTAGTTCAATTTTGTTTTTGAATTTTAAGTGAACAAGGGAATGTGGAATGTTTTCATTGTGGGGGGGGGGGGGGGAGATGTACGTAATAATGAACAGTACCATTTATATCTATTAACCTTGTGTAACTTGTGCACATTTTGTACTTGTGTACATGTGGTACATGTGAAACAAACGTATCGTAGAAGCAGTCTGTAGGTTGTGTTAAGTTTTATTTTAATGTCTTTAAGTATGTTGCTTAGTCAGAATGATTGTGTAGTGAATGGTTATCGCTCATCACCAGTGACCAAAGTTACATACATTGAAATATGTACCTATATATAATTGTACATGAGTTTTAAAAAAAAATATAAAAAATAAGACACACCATCAATTACACAACCCATGGCAGCACGGTTTAGAGCAGGTCGCTCCTGTCTGTTCCCAACTACTGGACCATTATGGCAATAATTATAAGGAATATAAAGACAGACTGGTAAAAAATTGACCAAAATTTTTACAGGGGTAGCCCGGTAAGCCACGGAATGCCTGGACAGATGGAACAAAAGCTCCAAATGCGGGACCAACATCTGAACTAAGACCCTCGTCAAGGGAACATTTGTCCTGTTTCCAGACTAAACCTTACCTAACCTTTAACCATGGCAGATAATAATAATAATAATAATAATAATTAATAATAATAATAATAATAATAAAAATTTCTTTATTTTTACGAAGTACATGTAACACGGCCTTCTATAGATGACATAACTATACTGTAATATAAAACCACAATGTTATTCAGGCATTTCATGCAAATTAGGTCATTTTTGTCCCAGGAAGCGACCCCACACCAGTCCACTAACACCATTACCCATTTATACTGATGGTGAATATGGACAGCAAGTGACTTACCGTGAAACACTATCCTAATGTTTTTCTCCAGCCGTACCAGGGATTCGTACTTCTGACTTCAGTGTGTGAGCTGAGGCACTAACGAGTCGAGCTCTGCGCAAGCCTTCGACAATACGACCATGTGTAAATAGCCACACACAATGCGTGACAAAGGAATAACAGGAAAAGTTGGTAACAATGGCTTTTATACCTTCCTAAACAAACAGACACAAAGAGCAATATTAAACAATCAAACAGAGTAAATTCCTGACGCGGCTACAGTGACAGAGCATTTGTACCACAAGGCACAGTAACTTGACTCCCAATCTGCTTCTTATCCACATACTAAACAAGAGAATAAGCCACATCCGCCCGTTTCCTTTTCTGCCTCTGCGATGAAACTCAAATTTGCATGACGTTTTATATATAGGGGGGGTGGGGGGGATCGAAGACACTGCAAGAACTTCCCATCGACCTCAACCAAAACTTTTAAATTTGGCATGAAATAAACATGAAGTATTACAATGAAAAAAATTCAGTTGCTCCGAAATGGAAAACACGAGGAAGGTTAAAACCGTATCGGAGTAAAAAACTTCAATCATAAAATAAGAGCGAGAAACTAATGTTAAGTGTGACCTGGCAGTGATAATATCAGAGGTCCCTCACTTTAAATACCACACAATAAATCTACCCCATCTGCTATAAAAATGATAGGATGGACAATAAGAACCTTCAGAACTAGAAATGCCAAACCTATGATGGTTCTCTTAAAATCGCTTGTTCTCTCGAGGCTGAAAATGCTGTACACAAACATTCTCCCAGGGTCTGGCGTAAATTGGCAGACCTTTAGAATGTACAGAGAACTATCAACGGCACGCATAAATATGATTAAACATCTAAATTAACTGGTAACGTATGAAGTCCATGATATGCATTCCCTGTAATGCAGGTGATAAAGATAAATGATACTATACATTTAAAATCCTATAGGGCTATCTCAAATTTGCACACCGAAAATCACTCCCTACGAAAGCAAAAGACTGGGCAGGAGAAGCCACATTCCTCCAGTGAAAAGCAGGGGGCAATCAAAGTACGGTTAAGAGACAACAACAGTAAGTTGACAGTGGTCCCAAACTGTTCACGGCTTCCCATCATACATAAGGGGGATTACCAATTGATTCCCTGCTGTCTTCAAGACGGCACAGGATCAGGGGATCTAAAGACATTACCAGATCAGCCGGCTGTGGTTTGTTCGCGGTCTGGGTGCGGCAGTATTACCAACAGTTGATCAAACCCTGAACCACCAGGAGGCCTGGTCACAGACCGTCCGCTGGGTGATTGATCCCAATAAAACCCTCCTCCAGGTAAACGCTAGTTAAGGTTTGGTTAAGTAGGTAAGGTTAGATATAAGGTAAGGTAGGTTAGGTTAAGGTTAGGTTTTGTCCAGTAAACAGGACAAGTGTTCCTGACACGGGTCTTAGAATATGATGACCACAGCTAGATCCTTTGGTCACCCAGACTGACGAGGACTTCCACTACATTTATAAATAATATTATATATATTCGAATAACCTGCACGGAAGCAGGTTGTATCTACCAGTTCATCAATAGAAAATTATATTTATCTCACTTTGCATAATTTATTACAGGGAATAAGGTGAAAATATACATAATTTATACATGTATTTGTTAAGTGATGATTATATATGACCTGCTGACGTATTGAAGGAAATAGATCAAACCAATTTATATATATATATCAATTTATATTGAGGATGCTGGCTTAATAATGTATAATGACTCGCCATAAGCGTGCCGCCGTGTTTTATTACCACCAGAGTAAGTAATAAATCTTGGGGAACAAAATCTTTACGGGATGTGATTCAGAAATGATAAAAAAAATCAATGGTGATGCGTCTGGCAGCGGAGCGAGGTGTCAGAGGAGGGAGAACATATTGTACAGTGACTGCAGTAGTTGAGTGAAGTTGTGTTGTAACCTGTGTGTGTGTATGTGTGTGTGTGTGTCTATCATCACTGTGCCTGTGTAGCGTGTGTACCTCAGTACAGTGGTGTACAGGGAAGTACTGTACTCAAGTGTGGGGGGAGGAGGAGGGGCTAACACCGGAAGCTGACTCTTGAATATGTGGATAATTCGTGTGTGTAGGAGACTGCAGCACCCGGTTCAGTATTTCTCTCTTATTAAATAATTATCGCCAATATTTACTTCCAAGAACTCTTATTATTTTATATTAGTTTTTGTTTATTGTTGTCTATAAGTACACAAACTTTTTTTTTGTTATTTTGTATATATTGTAACAGTAACTGACGTTAGTCTGACCATTTTTATGGAGTTATCTTAGGTAATTTACATACCCTGTGTAACCCCTGTAGGTTTAGCTCTTCTTTTTGATAATAATAATAATAATAATAATAATAATAATTAGGTAATTTACACATATGTAACTAAGTATGATAACTATTTATGTATACATGTACCTAAATACACTTATTAATATACTAAAACGACCAAACTTATATAAATACTGCCCCCAATATAATAAAATAAAATTAATATAATATATAATATATATATATATATATATATTATATATATATATATAAATATATATAATATATATATATAGTATATAATATAAATATATATATATATATATATATTATGTATAATTACTACCCCCGCTGCTCCCTTCCGACACACTATAATGCACCGAAAGTGTATATAAACACCGTGAGTGTATGTATACATATATATACTGAGTTTTTCACTTACATCGGTAGTTTAGGTATTAAATTATTCTTGACTTGTGATGAACAGTCGACCTTTCTCTTCAGTCTTAATGACCAATCGTGAAGTAGAAAGGCTTAGAAACCCCCACTAACCAACCAAGAACACACTTAAACTTCACTCTGGAACTATAGTAGTACTGAGACTAGTAACTAAAAGAACTATAGTGTAGTAGAACTATAAAATAAGATGAACAAGAGTGGTACTAGACCTAGTAACTAAGAAATGAACTATAGTGGTACTAGACATATTAACTATATGAACTATAGTGGTACAGACCTAGTAAACCTAAGATGTAACTATATGGTTACTAGACTAGTTAAAACTAAGAGAACAAAAGATGTACAAGACAATAACTAAGATGTAGACAATAATGGAGGTTACAAGACTATTAACTAAGATGAACTAGAGAGGTACTAGACTAGTAACTAAGATGAAACATAGGGTACTAGACTAGCAACTAAGATGAACTAGAGTGGTACTAGAACATAACTAAGATGAACAAGAGTGGTACTAGACTAGTAACTAAGATGAACTATAGTGGTACTAGACTAGTAACTAAGAGAACTAGAGTGGTACTGACACTATAACAAAGATTAACAAGAGTGGTACTAGATAGTAACTAAGATGAACTATATGTAATAGAACTATTAACTAAGATGAACCTAGAGTGGTACTAACTAAGTAACTAAGAGAACAAGAAGTGTACTAGACTAGTAACAAGATAACTATAGTGGTACCTAGACTAGTAACTAAGATTGAACATAAGTGTACTAGACTAGAAACTAAGATGAAACTAGAGTGGTCCTTAAGACTAGTAAACTAAGATGAACTAGAGTGTACTAGACTAGTAACTAAAGATGAACTATAGTGGTACTAACTAGTAACTAAAATGAGACTAGAAGTGGTACAGACCTAGTAATAACAAAAGATGAAACTATAAGTGGTACTAGAGCTAGTAATAAGAGAACTAAAGTGGTACTAGAACTATAACTAAGATAACTATAGTGGTACTAGACTAGAAACTAATAGAACTATAGTGGTACTAACTAGTAATCTAAGTTGAAGCTATAGAGGTACTAGACTATACTAAGATGAACATAGTGGTACAAGACTAGTAAACAAGATGAACTAATATGGTACTAGACTAGTAACTTAATATGAACTATAGTGGGTACTAGACTAGTAACTAAGATGAACAGAGGGTACTAGACTAGTAACTAAGATGAACTATAGTGGTACTAGGACTAGTAACTACGATGAACTAGAGTGTACTAGACTAGTAACTAAGATTGAACTTATAGTTGTACTAGACTAGTAACTAAGATTGAACTAGAGTGTACAAGACAATTAACTAAGATGAACTAAGTGGACTAGACTATAAACTAAGATGAACTAGAGTGGTACTAGACTAGTAACTAAGCCCCCCCTCTCCACGAAGTGGCAGTAAAGCAATTGCAAAGAACTACCAGACCAATAACACTCTAACGTCTCATAACATAAAAATCTTTGAGAGGGTTTTCTAAGAAGCAAGATAGCTAACCATCTAATACCCATCCAATTACGCTACCTAGCTGCCAGGGAGTGTGGACGTGCCTACACCTAACTCAACTGACATCATATCAACTATCCAGTGACTTCATGCTTTTTAGCGTGAGGAGGCGGTGAATACCAATGGTAATAGAACTTATCCAGGCTATTAACGCCTGAGACTGGTAAGTTATGCTACCCAAGAATAATCAGTTGACACATATGGTAATTGATGACAAGGATTTGTCGGTGTTCTTTAAATAGAGCCTACCTTCTGGATTTTTTGTGAAACACTCAAGGGGCCAGTGTACTGAGCAGCTGGTTGAGCAATTCAAGATATCTTCGTAGAAGTGGGACCCCGTGCAGTGCGTTGCTTATGGTGGAATGTCTCACGACAATACACGTGGTGAAACTGTGCAATTGTGCCCTTCGAGCTGATTCAGTGGATATATCAATCAGTGCTTTCAGGAACGATATGGAGGTGGTAACAACACCGAGGCAACAAGGCAAGTGAGGTGGCTGGGGCGTATGCTGGTCTTACCCCGATAGGGACGTTTGCCTCAAGAGTCTCAACGTCAGGCCATAACCGTCGTATGTTACCTTGATGGACTTCCTACGCAGGTCATGGTGTCTTAACGCTGGGCACTGACGGACGTGCCGCCTCTGCAGGCGACTATTATTAAAGGCGGAAGAGGTGTGAGCATCGAGAGGGCATGCCAGCAGGCCGGCCCGCCGGTTGGAGCAACAGAATGCCGTTGGACAGGAACTCCATACATAGACGACAAGGAATGGTGGGCGTGGTCGTTTTTGAGTGAGGATACTGAGGATCCTGTGGTGGATCAAAATGGACGAGATGAGTCTCCCAGGTGTTGCCTGCACACAAGGCGTACAGCATGTTATTTGGGGGAGGACCAGGTTACGACAGAAGTGAGGTACTTGGATGCGAACGATTAGCATTGGTTCTTTGCATACCATGTTCCCGTCAACGGATGTGGTCTCCCCGGCTGTGCCGTCGGCCAATCCGGAGCTCGTGTCCCATGCGGTCGAACAGCAGGAGGCGGTTGTTGGTGCTGGTGAGACTGGCGGGGAACGTGATGACCCTGGTCAGAAGGCATTCGACGAAGGTGGTGTGGTTCATAATGTGGAACAACCCGGTCAAAAACATGGAGAGGACGCTGGGACAGGAAGATGACTGCAAGAAGTCGGACTCAGACGACGAATGTCCCTGACGGCTGGCTTCAACATAACAGGAAGAAAGCATCGGTTGACGGGGGGTGGGTGCTAGTGGAGGTGAGGCAGTGACAGCAGATTGGAGGCCTGGTGGCACGCGAGTCCGTGCGTGGAGAGCAATGACAAATTGGTCCCCATTGCCCAGGTGGGCATGCAAAAAGTATAGAGGGGCAGCGAGGGAGGAAGCCTTAGCCAGGTGATAGCGGCGTTTTTTAGTAGGGGCGGACACGTCTTGGCAGCGTGGTGAGGTCCAGCTGCCTGATGGAGCCAGTAGTGTAATTTGATGATGGGTCTGCTGTTATGAGTACGTGATCACCTCTTGTATACCACACGTAAAGACCTATGTAATAAAGGGTGTCCCAATGTTCATTTTAGTATCTTGATGCTTTTTAACACATTGATACAGTACATTGATATACAACATTAAATACATGTACTGTAACAATTGATAAGATGTTTCCCTTTACGATAATATTTGTTATTAAATTGTACTGTGTCTTTGGTGTTTAATACATAGTTTCACCAATACTTATATAAATTACCACTTAGGTTATTCATATATGAATTTTGGGAATAGTGGTCATTCCCTACATTGAATTCCTTAATTCGGGTGAGGTGGGGTGGCAATTAATGTGTAATAAGTTTAAGTTAATCTTATTAAGGTATTGTGATTTGGTAGTCCGTGCCATCCATGGTTTGTACAATAATCTTCCTCACAGAGACACTTGTCATGATATTCCTAAATTGACGATAATTAATGTCATGATTATTCAGAAAGGTGATGGAGTTTGTTTTCAATGTGTGTTGTGAGTGGGGGAGGGATGAAAGGGTCACCTGTGGTGTTGTGAGTGGGGGGAGGGATGACGGTCAACCTGTAGTTGTGAGAGTGGGGGGAGGGCTGATGGGTCAACCCTGCGGGTTTGTGAGTGGGGGGAGGGATGACGGGTCACCTGTGTTGTGTGAGTGTGGGGAGGGATGATGTACCCCTGTGTTGTGTGATGTGGGTGTAGAGGGGATGATGGGTCACCTGTTTGTTGAGAGTTGGGGGGGTTAGGGATGACTGGTCACCTGTGTTGTAGTGAGTGGGGGGGGAGTGGATTATGGGTCCCCTGTGTGTTTGTGAGTTGGTGAGGGATGACGGGTTCACCTGTGTTTGTGATGGGGGTAGTGTAAGATGGGCACCTGAGTTGTGTGGAGAGGTGGGAGTATGGATGGGTCACCTTTGTGTTGTGAGGGGGGGAGGGAAGATGGGTCCACCATTTGTTGTGAGTGGGGGGAGGGATTACGGGTCACCTGTGATTTGTGTGAGTGGGTGGGAGGATGATGGGTCACCTGTGTGTTGTGAGTGGGGGGAGGGATGACGGGTCCCACCTGTTAGTTTGAGTGGGGTTGAGGATGATGGTCACCTGTTTGTTGTGATTGGGGGGAGGGATGACGTGGTCACCTGTGTTGTTTGGAGGTGGGGGGAGGGATGCTGGGTCACCTGTTGTTTGTGGTGACTGGGTGGAAGGGATGATGGGCACCTTTGTTGTGTGACTAGGGTAGGGAGATGGGTCACCTGTGGTTGTGTGTGGGAGGGAGGCATGATGGTCACCTGTGTTTGTGTGACTGGGGGGAGGTATGATGGGTCACCCTGTGGTTTGTTGAGTGGGGGAGGGATGAATTGTCCAACTCTTTGTTGTGTGAGTGGGGGTGAGGGATGATGGGTCACCTGTGTAGTTTGAGTGGGGGAGGGATGACGGTTTCCACCTGTGTGTGTGAGTGGTGGGAGGGATGATGGTCACCTGTGTTGTGTGATGGGGGGAGGGAGATGTCACCTGTGTTGTGTGGTGTGGAGAGGATGATGTGTTCACCCTGTGTTGTTGACTGGGGGAGGGATGATGGTGTCACCTGTGTTGTGTAGTGGGGGAGGATGATGGGTCCACCTGTGTTGTTGAGTGGGGGGAGGATAATGGGTCACCCTGTGTTGTGTGAGTGGGGGAGGGATGATGGGTCACCTGTGTGTGTGTGATTGGGGGAGGGATGATGGGTCACCTGTGTTTTGTGAGTGGGGGAGGGATGATGGGTCACCCTGTGTTGTGTAGTGGGGGGAGGGATGATGGGGTCACCATGTTGTGTGAGAGGGGGGGAGGGATAATGGGTCACCTGTGTTGTGTGGGTGGGGGAGGGATAATGGGTCCACCTGTGTTGTGTGAGAGGGGGAGATGATGGTCACCTGTGTTGGTGAATGGGTGGAGGATGATGGGTCACCTGTGTTGTGTGGAGGGGGGGAGGGATGATGTGTCACCTTTGTTGTGTGAGTGGGGGGAGGATTGATGGGTCACCTGTGTTGTGTGAGTGGGGGGAGGGGTCAGTGGAGAACGCCTTCCCTCTTTAACTGAACAAAAGACAATCTAAGGGAAAAAAAATAAATAAAGAAATGATTTAGGAAAAACAAGAAAAATGATTTTTGACAGAAATTTTTATACTTAAATTTTAAATATAATAAAAAAAAAATGGCCTTCAGTCTTGTTGGTAGTAGTAGGTATGGCCCTAGATAGATTCCTCTGATGTTATTTATTTAGGTTATCCTGGGCAGATTGTAATCCGATATCTGGAAATCTCCTACCATTCTTTGTATTGGAGCCATACAAGTAGTAATCGGTAGGGGTCCGGTATTTGTAGAATATGTTAATAATTTATTATTAACACACGTCTTGCCCCTTTAATCTGGCTCTATCCTGGAAGACCACGCCAGGAACAGAGCTGACAAATAAGAGAAAATAAAACTGGTTTCCCATCGTCATGATAAATATAGACATTTTAAGAAAGAAAAAAGAATGATAAATGCCAAAATCCATTACTGAACCAGCAAACACTAGAAAAGAACAAAACAGTAATACTCCTGGTAGAATCACCCTACCGACTTAGGAGAAGAGTGGAGGTGAAGTGACTCTCCAAACTTCAATCCACACCAGGTAAGGTAAATATTAACCAGGAGTAGAAACTTTAACAAATCGGACACCAGGAACTAGTTTTTGCCCCAGCCCGCCAGAGAGGGGGGGGTGTGTGCGCGCGCACGTAACTCAATGGTTCCTGGTTGTCCGACAACAACCTTAACCCCACTTACACCTACTTTTCCCTCCCAATTACCCCCTTCCAAAACTTAGGACGAGTCAATAAGTCAACGAACAGAGGGAAAAAGCACTAAATACAACCTCGGCCAGCCAACTGAAAAGTGTTTTTCAGAGCCCGAAAATAAACGACTTTAAACTTATAGGGCTTAATAGCCAGAGCCCATCTCAGAGTCTGCTATTTGGGGACCCTTTAAAGTTTTCCAATATACAATCAGGTGGGTTTGTGATCTGTTTCACACAAAGGCTTATACCGTAATAGGTAGTATTTAAATCTACTATACCCCCATACTAAAAGCATAACAATCTTTCTCCACAGTGGAATAAACTTACTTCTCTGGTCAGAAGCATCATACGCGAAAGATACTGGGAAAGGTTCACCTCATAATATTGAATTAGTACAGCGCCGAGCCAGAATGGGAGGCATCTTTCGGGACAAATAAATTATTACATATCTGGTAATTTTAGGACAGGGGGGTTTGAAAATATACACTTAATTTTTTCGAAGCTTTGGTTAGCTTCTCAGAACAACAAAGAGGTTCCTTGACACCCTTTTTCAAATAGTCTGTAAAACTGTAAGTAAACTGACTTAGATTTGGTACGAAATTTCTATAGAAGTTTTCAGATTCCAAGGAAACAATCTAATAACTTTTTTGGTAGTCAGGGAACGTACCTTTCTAAAACGACCTCTTGGTCATATTAGGAAAGTGGTGAAAGTTGTTATCAGATATAATGAACCCAAGGTATTGTACCTTTATGAAACAGCCAAGAAATCACTTTTTCATTATGTGGTTTAAACTGTAAGTCCATGAGTTCTCTTAGTCTTCTGTCCAAAACAAGGCGATAGTGTATTTTAATGGTCATCCAATGCATTTGTTCCTGATATAAATATTATCAAAATACACAGATACAATCTTTACTGATCTCAGAAATAATATTCTCCATAACCTAATATACGAGGACACACATGCGGTAACCAGCCGAAATGCATAGTGCGGTATTGCCATTAGACCTCTATGAGTAGGGAAAGCATGATGGTTTCGAGTCAGGGTGTAAATGGCACTTGATGGAATGCTTGTGAGATTTCTAATTTTCCGAGAAGAATTTGCAGTCATGAAATTTATAACCAAGTCATGATCAATAACATGCATGGGTTCTGCATCCCTATTTAGGTTATAGTATTCAAATAACGAAAATCTATGAGTGCCAGTCGGTAAGAATTATCGGATCTTAACATAACAACTGTGCACACAAAAGCTGATTTCGATAGGTTCAATGATGTTTTTTTAAGTTAAATAGATTTCAACCCATAATCAAAATTTTTTCCGTAAGTGAACGGGAACAGGGTAAACTTTTTCCCTTTAACTCTGGTTCATGATCCGACAATTCATCCTTTGTGTACAATAGTGGTGGGTAAGAGTCCTGGTACCTATCTTTGAATACGTCAGAAAATGAATAACTAGGCACTTAACTTGAGACTTTTGTTTATTTGATAATCTGTTGTTAATGTGACATTTGACTTCTTTGGTGAGTGGACAAGCTTAAGATATCCAGTAGTTCCTTGAATCTGAAAAAGACTCTCATCTATAAAACAAACCTACATTCGTAACAATCACCACTTGTATCCAAAGCTGAAAGAAGAAGTATCTTCGTCAAAGGGCATTTATACGCAAAGATTAACTTCTCTTCCTAATGGTAGCCGTTTCAAAATATTGACGTGATACATTCTCTACCCTTGACATCCAATATATAATCTACTTATTGCAGACCTTCACTACTTAATACGGTCCGCGCCATGTAATTAGCAATTTGTTGATTTGTACGTAGGAGAACTAAAACTTCATCACCAACATTAAAACGTCCGCATTGGAACTTTTATGGTCAAAAAGGGTCATGTACATTTCCATAAGACATCTCTAGGTTTTTTCTGACCAAATCGGATCGGCGTTCTTCCAACCTTTCACCATAGTATTCTAAAAGAAACTGATAGCTGTTTTGAACCTCCGTTTGATATCTACCTTTGGGACCAAAGTTCATTCAAAATAGAGTATGTAGGACCACGATCTGTCTCCCAAAAAGCAATTCCAAAAAGGGTGGAAATAAACCAAGGGAATCACTTTGAATCTCGTCGCAATGCGAAAAGAGCAAACAGGTAAAACATCAAAGCCATTCCCGTTGGTTTTAAGAATACATAGTTTTTTTTTGTATTAGACTTTAGGATGGCATGTTAGTCGCACCACTCTTTTTCCGTTACACATCGTATGGTAAGGTGTAGTGAAAAGATGTATAGACACCCACAAGTTGATTAAACGTGTTCAATTAATTCTGAAAGTGAATTGAGCCCTTAATCCGACAAAATATCACGAGGTATACCTACACGTGAAAAATTGAAAATAAGGCTTCTGCGACTTCTATGGACCGTAATGGATTATAAGGGTACCGCCCTCTGGGAAGCTGGAACGCGAAGTCAATCATAGTTAAAATAATTAATGACCTCCTGATGACGAGGGTGTGATAGGACCAACACTATCTACTGCAACCCTTGTAAAAAAAAAACCAAAAGGGACTGAGAAAATTGGCATCTTAACTAACCATAGGACACTCTCCTAGTTCCACCCTTCTGCCGTGGAAAGTTGACATACGGAGCATGTATCTGCAGTAACTTATAGATGTCAGAGTACATGCTAGGCCAGAAATATATGTCCTTGATTTTATTATAAGGTACTTCCTATGTGAAATATGGCCAGAGACTGGCAAGTCGATAGAAATCTTTAAAATAGTTCACGGCAATCCTGCGGAAATACTAATAGGCTTCGACCAACGTCATTGGGCTTGTCCGCAGACACTATAGTCTTGTACAAAGAGATCGTGTTTGAACTCAAACTTGTAAGAAAATTTTCTTTCTCTGGGTTCACCTTGCCAAATAAAGCTAACTTCCGAGATTTCCACTAAGGAAGGACAAGTCTATTGAAGACCACCACTAAAATCTATTATGATACAGCTGGATTGGCTTCCCTTTCGAAAGAACTAATGGGTGGAAAGGTTTTAAAACCTTAGACATGAGCTCTGGTAACGAATTTAATCGATTCTAGTTTGTTGTATAGATTGTGCCAACACGTAGTTTTCCACTGGCGTCTGCGTTGTCCATTCAAGTGATTGACTTACTAAAGGTGTTTACCCGGAGTTTTGTAACCACAGCTCTCTGAATTAGGTTACCCAACTGAATCTCATCTGAACTATCATGAAGAAAACAGAGATATTAGAGTTCCAAGCCCTTCCTTGGAACTCCCAAATTTCCAAACAGTCCTCACAGATGGGAAAGAACCCGCTTGTATGTTTCCCAACCAAAACAGAACATGAGGTTATCGGGCAACTACAGCATCAACCCATCCAGAGAACCATTTGATACCTAATCAAAACCATCTGACTGTTGGAAAGAGAATCTCTTCTTCCTAAATTAGTCATTAATTTAGTGAACTTTAACATGAAAAATCTAGGATAGGGAAAAGCTTACTCGAGATAACAATACAGGAACATCCTGTGACTCTAAAATGGTTTATACATACATACCATTGACTGTGGCTTTCACTAAAAGTTGCGATTAAGTTTGATTCAGCGAAACATTTACCGACATTTTAAACCTTTTTTTCTACAGGACAGTCGGGACTGTCTATGAATCCCCACACAATACATTGATAACACTTTATGTGAAGGCCGTGGAATTCTAGGTGCGGAGGTTTTGGATCCCTCAGATTGCTTAGGCACAACAGCTTTATCTGCCTACGCCTCTTTAGGTATTTATTATGAGCGTACACTCATATAAATCACCAGCTTTGCATTTCTGCAGCCGATAATGAACGTTTTCGTTCATTAATGAAATTCGTAAGTCAGAGTTTACAAAGAAAGGAATTGATCCTCTACCACAGGTCCTCGTAAAGATTACATATCGTGGTCAACCTCGCACATCAATCCACGAATCAAATAAACAGAAAAGTGATGTTAAGAAATTCGCATTGTATTTTTGATGAGGATTTAGTTTAATGTGTCTTAAACTCCGACCTGTAAATGATGAGTAGTTTTTTGAAAGCCTTGAGAATAGCTTTCTTCAGCAGGCTATAACTAAACAAACATCAGAGGTAGAGTGAAGAGACGTTTAGAGTGCTGAACCTGACAGTAGTAAGCCAAGCCTTAGGTAGCCCAAGAATCTATTGGCCATTCACAGAGAGTAGCAGTACTCTCGAATCTCGAAATAAATTCGCTATGTCATCTTGTCTGAGAAAGGTGGTATTTGAGGGCAACCTAATAATAGGTTCTTGGGAAGGGTCATCCAGTAACCCCTTCATTCTATTTACTGCTTAGATATTCTAACCTTCTATGGCTTCTAATTCCAATCTTGATTGTTCTAACTCAAATTCCTTCAAATTTGAAGGCTACACCTCTCTTTCAGGAACTTCTATCATCCTAGCTATCCTTTCTGTTTCGATTTTATCCTCCCGAGCTAGTCTTTTCCTGTTCCCTTTTTCTTTCTCTTCACGAGCTAGTCTTTTCTCCTCTCGACTAGTCTTTTTCCTGTTACCTTTTTCACTTGCAATAGCATTTTAGCATGTTTTAAAAGTAAATAACTATCAAGCATTGTCCAGTATATCCCATTTCCTTTCCATCTTTCCACCAGAAAATCAAAAGAATCCATCTTGTAAAAAGAAATAATAAGCACAAAACTTTCAACTAGACAATTATATTAACAGTAACGTCTGTTTACAAAAGAGGGACACAGTCCGCACACTTTAACATCCAAAGTAGAAAATTGAAACTATATATTTCTCTCCCTGGAAAGAATACACTTGTGGGCTCAATACCTTCACTAAGCAAATACACCGGTTCACACAGAGGGTTATTATCAAATCAAAGTTCTCTCCAGGTCCAACAAATAGGGTAAATCTAACCGAACCTTAGAACCAAACAACTGTAAGTCAACAGATTACCAGTAATGACTTTGACCACCTTACAACTAACTCACCCATTTCTATCTTAAATGTTATACCACAACCAGTTGAACCATCATGACAAGATGCTTCAAGATCGATCCTGGCAAGGACGCCATTGTCAGTGGAAGCCTTCCTACTGAACAAACGAAACTAATGGAAAAATAAATAACGAAATATTTAGGAAAAACAAGAAAAAATGATATTTGAGAATATACTTAAAAATTTCAATATATATAAAAAAAATGGCCTTCCAGTTCTGTTGGGTAGGAGTAGGTAATGGCCATAGATAGTACCTCAGATTTTTATTTATTGTAGTAAACCAGGGCCGAATGGTATTCCGATGTTCTGGAATCTCCTACCACTTGTATGGAGCACAAGTAGTATAGGTAAGGGCCGGTAGTTTTGTAGAATAATGTTAATAAGTATAATTAACACAACTCTTGCCCCTTTATAATCTGGCGTCTAATCCTGGAAGGAAACCACGCCAGAACAGATCTGACAAATAAAGAAAATAAAACTGGGTTAACCCATAAGTCAAGATATATAACATTTAAGAAAGAAAAAGAATGATAAATGCCAAAATCATACTCGTAACCAGCAAGAACCATAGAAAAGAACAAACAGTAATTAACTCCTTGTAGATCCACCCACCTTATTAGGAGAAGATTGGAGTGTGAAGTACTCGTCCAAACTTCATATTCCACACCAGGTAAGGTAAATAATTACCAGAGTAGAAACTTTAACAAATCGACACCAGGAACAAGTTTTTGCCCCAGCCCGCCAGAGAGGGGGGGGTGTGTGCGCGCGCACGTAAGCTCTAATAGGTTCCTGGTTGACCGACAACCTTAACCCCCCACTAACACACCTACTTATCCCCTCACAGAGGATAATGGGTCACACTTTACTGTGAGTGGGGTGGAGGGATAAAGTGTCCACCTGTGTTGTGTGATTGGGGGAGGTATGAAGGTCACCTGTGTTTGTGTGAGTGGGGGGAGGGGAAGATGGGTACACCTCTGTGTTGTGTATTGGGGGGGGGATGATGGGTCACCTGTGTAGTGTGAGTGGGGGATGGATAATGTCACCTTGTAGTGAAGTGGGGGGAGGGATGATTGTCACCTGTGTGTTAGTGAGTGGGGGGAGGGATAAAGGGTCACCTGTGTTGTGTAGTGGGGAGGGATGATGGGTCACCTGTTTGTGTGAGTGGGGGAGGATGATGGGTCACCTGTGTTTGTTGTGATTGGGTGGAGGGATAATGGTCACCAGTGGTTGTGTTAGTGGGGGGATGTGAATGATGTTTCACCTTGTTGAGTGAGTTTGGGGGAGGGATATGGTCACCTGTGTTGTGAGAGTGGGGGGAGGGATAATGGGTCACCTGTGGTTGTGTGACTGTGGGGAGGGATGATGGGTCAACCTTTGTTGTGGTGACGGGGTGAGGGATGATGGTCACCTGTGTTGTGTGAGTGGGGGGAGGGATGATGGGTCACCTGTGTTGTTGTGAGTGGGGGGACGGGAATTATTGGGGAAAAATGGTGTTCACCTGTGTTGTGATGACTGGGGGGAGTGGATGAATGGGATCACCTTGATGTGTGACTGGGGGGGGAGGTGATGATGGTCACCTGTGTTGTGTGAGTGGGGGGAGGGATGATGGGTGATCACCCTGTGTTACCGCAAACATCAGTATCTAAAAAAGCAAATTGTAGGTTTTGTGTAATTCGAATTTTCTTCCACCCGTTGAGGTGTCATTGTTGTAAGTAAAGAATTGTGATATGTTTATAAAAACTGGTCAGATGTTGCCTGGATTGATTTGTGTTTATATATAGTTTATTTATTTTGTGGTCCTAGTTCAATTTTGTTTTTGAATTTTAAGTGAACAAGGGAATGTGGAATGTTTTCATTGTGGGGGGGGGGGGGGGAGATGTACGTAATAATGAACAGTACCATTTATATCTATTAACCTTGTGTAACTTGTGCACATTTTGTACTTGTGTACATGTGGTACATGTGAAACAAACGTATCGTAGAAGCAGTCTGTAGGTTGTGTTAAGTTTTATTTTAATGTCTTTAAGTATGTTGCTTAGTCAGAATGATTGTGTAGTGAATGGTTATCGCTCATCACCAGTGACCAAAGTTACATACATTGAAATATGTACCTATATATAATTGTACATGAGTTTTAAAAAAAAATATAAAAAATAAGACACACCATCAATTACACAACCCATGGCAGCACGGTTTAGAGCAGGTCGCTCCTGTCTGTTCCCAACTACTGGACCATTATGGCAATAATTATAAGGAATATAAAGACAGACTGGTAAAAAATTGACCAAAATTTTTACAGGGGTAGCCCGGTAAGCCACGGAATGCCTGGACAGATGGAACAAAAGCTCCAAATGCGGGACCAACATCTGAACTAAGACCCTCGTCAAGGGAACATTTGTCCTGTTTCCAGACTAAACCTTACCTAACCTTTAACCATGGCAGATAATAATAATAATAATAATAATAATTAATAATAATAATAATAATAATAAAAATTTCTTTATTTTTACGAAGTACATGTAACACGGCCTTCTATAGATGACATAACTATACTGTAATATAAAACCACAATGTTATTCAGGCATTTCATGCAAATTAGGTCATTTTTGTCCCAGGAAGCGACCCCACACCAGTCCACTAACACCATTACCCATTTATACTGATGGTGAATATGGACAGCAAGTGACTTACCGTGAAACACTATCCTAATGTTTTTCTCCAGCCGTACCAGGGATTCGTACTTCTGACTTCAGTGTGTGAGCTGAGGCACTAACGAGTCGAGCTCTGCGCAAGCCTTCGACAATACGACCATGTGTAAATAGCCACACACAATGCGTGACAAAGGAATAACAGGAAAAGTTGGTAACAATGGCTTTTATACCTTCCTAAACAAACAGACACAAAGAGCAATATTAAACAATCAAACAGAGTAAATTCCTGACGCGGCTACAGTGACAGAGCATTTGTACCACAAGGCACAGTAACTTGACTCCCAATCTGCTTCTTATCCACATACTAAACAAGAGAATAAGCCACATCCGCCCGTTTCCTTTTCTGCCTCTGCGATGAAACTCAAATTTGCATGACGTTTTATATATAGGGGGGGTGGGGGGGATCGAAGACACTGCAAGAACTTCCCATCGACCTCAACCAAAACTTTTAAATTTGGCATGAAATAAACATGAAGTATTACAATGAAAAAAATTCAGTTGCTCCGAAATGGAAAACACGAGGAAGGTTAAAACCGTATCGGAGTAAAAAACTTCAATCATAAAATAAGAGCGAGAAACTAATGTTAAGTGTGACCTGGCAGTGATAATATCAGAGGTCCCTCACTTTAAATACCACACAATAAATCTACCCCATCTGCTATAAAAATGATAGGATGTACAATAAGAACCTTCAGAACTAGAAATGCCAAACCTATGATGGTTCTCTTAAAATCGCTTGTTCTCTCGAGGCTGAAAATGCTGTACACAAACATTCTCCCAGGGTCTGGCGTAAATTGGCAGACCTTTAGAATGTACAGAGAACTATCAACGGCACGCATAAATATGATTAAACATCTAAATTAACTGGTAACGTATGAAGTCCATGATATGCATTCCCTGTAATGCAGGTGATAAAGATAAATGATACTATACATTTAAAATCCTATAGGGCTATCTCAAATTTGCACACCGAAAATCACTCCCTACGAAAGCAAAAGACTGGGCAGGAGAAGCCACATTCCTCCAGTGAAAAGCAGGGGGCAATCAAAGTACGGTTAAGAGACAACAACAGTAAGTTGACAGTGGTCCCAAACTGTTCACGGCTTCCCATCATACATAAGGGGGATTACCAATTGATTCCCTGCTGTCTTCAAGACGGCACAGGATCAGGGGATCTAAAGACATTACCAGATCAGCCGGCTGTGGTTTGTTCGCGGTCTGGGTGCGGCAGTATTACCAACAGTTGATCAAACCCTGAACCACCAGGAGGCCTGGTCACAGACCGTCCGCTGGGTGATTGATCCCAATAAAACCCTCCTCCAGGTAAACGCTAGTTAAGGTTTGGTTAAGTAGGTAAGGTTAGATATAAGGTAAGGTAGGTTAGGTTAAGGTTAGGTTTTGTCCAGTAAACAGGACAAGTGTTCCTGACACGGGTCTTAGAATATGATGACCACAGCTAGATCCTTTGGTCACCCAGACTGACGAGGACTTCCACTACATTTATAAATAATATTATATATATTCGAATAACCTGCACGGAAGCAGGTTGTATCTACCAGTTCATCAATAGAAAATTATATTTATCTCACTTTGCATAATTTATTGACAGGAGAATAAGGAGAAAATATACATAATTTATACATGTATTTGATAAGTGATGATTGATATAAGAACCTGCTTACGTATTGAAGTGAAGTAGATCAAAGCCAATTTATATATATATATCAATTTAATTGAGGATTGCTGGCTTAATAATGTATAATGACTCGCCATAAGCGTGCCGCCGTGTTTTATTATCCACCATAGTAAAGTAATAAATCTTGGGAACAAAATCTTTACGGGATGTGATTGCAGAAATGAAAAAAAAAATAAATGGTGATGCGTCGGGCAGCGGAGCGAGGTGTCAGGGGGGAGAACTTATTGTACATGATGCAGTAGTTGAGTGAAGTTGGTTGTAACCTGTGTTGTGTATGTGTTGGTGTGTCTTCTCACTGTGCCGTGTGCGTGTGTCCCTCGTCGGGGTTTGTACGGGGAAGTACTGTCTAAGTGTGGGGGGGGGAGGAGGGGTAAACCCCGGAAGTGATTTTTATGGGTTAAATCGGGGGTGGTGGGACCTTGGCAGCTCCGGGTCAGTTTTCTCTCTTATTAAATAATTTATCCCCAATATTTACTTCCAAGAACTTTATTTTTTTTTATTTGTTTTTTTTTTTATTGTTGTCTATAAGTACACAAACTTTTTTTTGTTATTTTGATTTTGTAACAGTAACGCGTTAGTCTGACCTTTTTAGGAGTTTTCTTTGGTATTTACCTACCCCGTGTAACCCCCGTAGGTTTAGCTTTCTTTTTTATAATAATATAATAATATAATAAAAATAATTTGGTAATTACCAAAATGTTTAAGTATGATAACTATTTATGTATACATGTACCTAAATACACTTATTAATATACATAAAAGACCAAACTTATATAAATACTGCCCCCAATATAATATAATATATTTTATATATATATTTATATATATATTATATATATATATATATATATTTTATATATAATTATATATAAATATATATATATATATATATATATATATATATATTATGTTTTAAATTACTACCCCCGCTGCTCCCTCCGACACACTATATGCACCGAGAAGTGTATATATACACCGTGAGGTGTATGTATACATATATATACTGAGTTTTCACTTACATCGGTAGTTTAGGTATTAAATTATTCTTGACTGGTGATGAACAGTCGACCTGCAGTCTTAATGACCATCGTGTAGTAGAAAGGCTTGAAACCCCACTAACCAACCAAGCAACACACTTATAATTCACTCTGGAACTATAGTAGTACTAGACTAGTAACTAAGATGAACTATAGTGGTACTAGACTAGTAACTAAGATGAACTAGAGTGGTACTAGACTAGTAACTAAGATGAACTATAGTGGTACTAGAACTAGTAACTAAGATGAACATAGTGGTACTAGACTTAGTAACTAAATGAACTATAGTGGTACTAGACTAGTAACTAAGATGAACTATAGTGGTACTAGACTAGTAACAAAGATGAACTATAGTGGTACTAGACTATTTAACTAAGATGAACTAGAGTGGTACTAGACTAGTAACTAAGATGAACTATAGTGGTACTAGATAGTAACTAAGATGAAAACTGAGTGGTACTGGGACTAGTAACTAAGATGAACTAGAGTGGTACTAGACTAGTAACTAAGATGAACTATAGTGGTACTAGACTAGTAACTAAGATGAACTAGAGTGGTACTAGACTAGTAACTAAGATGAACTAGAGTGGTACTAGACTAGTAACTAAGATGAACTATAGTGGTACTAGACTAGTAACTAAGATGAACTAGAGTGGTACTAGACTAGTAACTAAGATGAACTAGAGTGGTACTAGACTAGTAACTAAGATGACTATAGTTGGTACTAGGACTAGTAACTAAGATGAACTATAGTGGTACTAGACTAGTAAACAAAGATGAACTAAGTGGTACTAGACTAGTACTAAGATGAACTAGAGTGGTACTAGACTAGTAACTAAGATGAACTATAGTGGTACTGACTAGTAACTAAGATGAACTAGAGTGGTACTAGACTAGTAACTAAGATGAACTATAGTGGTACTAGACTAGTAACTAAGATGAACTAGAGTGGTACTAGACTAGTAACTAAGATGAACTATAGTGGTACTAGACTAGTAACTAAGATGAACTATAGTGGTACTAGACTAGTAACTAAGATGAACTATAGTGGAAATAGAATAGAAAACTAAGATGAACTTAGTGGTACTAGACTAGTAACTAAGATGAACTAGAGTGGTACTAGACTAGTAACTAAGATGAACTATAGTGGTACTAGACTAGTAACTAAGATGAACTAGAGTGGTACTAGACTAGTAACTAAGATGAACTATGGGTGGTACTAGACTAGTAACAAAGATGAACTAGATTTGGTTTACTAGACTAGTAACTAAGATGAACTAAGTGGTACTAGACTAGTAACTAAGATGAACTAGAGGTGGTATTAGACTAGTACTAAGATGAACTATAGTGGTACTAGATAGTAACTAAGATGAACTAGAGTTGGTACTAGACTAGTAACTGGGATAAAACTTAGTGGTACTAGATAGTAACTAAGATGAACTATAGTGGACTAGACTAGTAACTAAGATGAATAGAGTGGTACTAGACTAGTAACTAAGATGAACAGAGTGGTACTAGACTAGATAATAAATGAACTATAGTGGTACTAGACTAGTAACTAAGATGAACTAGAGTGGTACTAGCTAGTAACTAAGATGAACTATGTGGTATTTAGACTAGTAACTAAGATGAACTAGAGTGGTACTAGGACTTAGTAACTAGATGAACTATAGTGGTACTAGACTAGTAACTAAGATGAACTAGAGTGGTACTAGACTAGTAACTAAGATGAACTATAGTGGTACTAGACTAGTAACTAAGATGAACTATAGTGGTACTAGACTAGTAACTAAGATGAACTTCATATTACTTTAAGTTCAAGACATACTTGGCACTGAGACATGATACTGCATGACGGGGGCTACACACTGTATGACGAGGGCTACACACACTGCATGACGGGGGCTACACACACTGCATGACTAGGGCTACACACACTGCATGACGGGGGCTACACACTGTATGACGAGGGCTACACACACTGCATGACGGGGGCTACACACACTGCATGACTAGGGCTACACCCCACTGCATGGACGGGGGCTACACACACTGCATGACGGGGGCTACACACTGTATGACGAGGGCTACACACACTGCATGACGGGGGCTACACACTGTATGAAGGGGGCTAAAACACACTGCATGACGGGGGCTACACACACTGCATGACGGGGGCTACACACACTGCATGACGGGGGCTACACACACTGCATGACGGGGGCTACACACACTGCATGACGGGGGCTACACACTGTATGACGAGGGCTACACACACTGCATGACGGGGCTACACACTGTATGACGAGGGCTACACACACTGCATGACGGGGGCTACACACACTGCATGACTGGGGCTACACACACTGCATGACGGGGCAAACACCACACTGCAGACTAGGGTACACACACTGCATGACGGGGGCTACACACCACTGCATTGAGGGGGCTACACATGTATGACGAGGGCTACACACACTGCATGACGGGGGCTACACACTGTATGACGAGGGCTACACACACTGCATGACGGGGGCTACACACACTGCATGACTAGGGCTACACACACTGCATGACGGGGGCTACACACTGCATTAAGGGGCTACACACTGCATTAAGGGGCTACACACTGTATGACGAGGGCTACACACACTGCATGACGGGGGCTACACACACTGCATGACGGGGGCTACACACACTGCATGACGGGGGCTACACACACTGCATGACTGGGGCTACACACACACTGCATGACGGGGGCTACACACTCTACTTGACGGGGGCTACACACTGCATGACGGGGGCTACACACACTATTTGACGGGGGCTACACACTGCATGACGGGGGCTACACTGCATGACGGGGGTACAACTCTATTTGAACGGGGGCTACACGCTGCATGACGGGGGCTACAACTGCATGAACGGGGGCTGCACACTGCATGACAGGGGCTACACACTGCATGACGGGGACTACACACTGCATGACGGGGGCTACACACTGCATGACAGGGGCTGCACACTGCATGACAGGGGCTACACACTGCATGACGGGGACTACACACTGCATGACGGGGGCCCTTTGCACACGCTTGACGGGGCTACACACTGCATGAGGGGGCTACACACTGCATGACAGGGGCTGCACACTGCATGACGGGGGCTACACACTGCATGACGGGGACTACACACTGCATGACGGGGGCTGCACACTGCATGACGGGGACTACACACTGCATGAGGGGGGCCCTGCACTTTGGGCATGACAGGGGCTGCACACTGGCTGGACAGGGGCTACATACTGCATGACGGGGATTACACACTGCATGACGGGGACTACCACTGCATGACGGGGACTACAAACTGCTAAACGGGGACTCCCACACTGCATGACGGGACTACACACTGCATGACGGGGACTACACACTGCTTTGACGGGGACTACACACTGCAGACGGGGGCTGCACTGCACACTGCATGACGGGGGGACTACACACTGCATGAGGGGGGCTGCACACTGCATGACGGGGGCTACACACTGCATGAGGGGGGGCCCTGCACACTGCATTACGGGGACTACACACGGGCATGACGGGGACTAAAACACTGCATGACGGGGACTACACAACTGCATGACGGGGACTACACACTGCATGACGGGGCTACACACTGCATGACGGGGGACTACACACTGCATGACGGGGACTACACACTGCATGACGGGGACTACACACTGCATGACGGGGACTACACACTGCATGACGGGGGCTACACACTGCATGACGGGGACTACACACTGCATGACGGGGACTACACACTGCATGACGGGGGCTACACACTGCGACGGGGGGCTACACACTGCAGGGGACGGGGACTACACACTGCATGATGGGGGCTACACACTGCATGACGGGGCTACACACTGCATGAGGGGGGCCCTACACACTGCATGACGGGGACTACACATGCATGACGGGGGCTGCACACTGCATGACGGGGGCTAAAATTGAGTTCTTCATATCCGTATATTTTGTCAATTTTATCTTTGGTTTTTATTGTAAGGAAGTTGAATAAGATAATATAATACAAACCTTTATTAATACGAGCGATCTGACCTACATCAAAATACTCTCTCTCTCTCTCTCTCTCTCTCTCTTGTATATATATATATATATAAAATATATATATATTATATATATATATATATATATATATATATATATCACAGCTAGTACTTCTACGTTTCGCTCTGATGAGGCTCTACACAGCGAAACGTAGCTCCCGTGAAAACGTGTCCTTCAGCTTGAGAGTATCCCTTTAATTTCTGGGTTGTATAGTGGTATCCATCATTGTTTGTTGTGACATTGATTAATAGTGATATTCCTAGCTTGATTTTGGTGCATCCATCAAGGAGAGTGATTAAGGGATCTTGATCCATGGAACCAAAGCTACCTTTCCCTTCCTAGTATCAAACTTGATTTACTCTCATTCGCAAGATGATCAGTGCAGACACATATACAGGAAGTGGAATAGCCTAGCAAGCGAGGTAGTGGAGGCAGGAACCATACATAGCTTTAAGATGAGGTATGATAAAGCTCATGGAGCAGGGAGAGAGAGGACCTAGTAGCACTCGGTGAAGAGGCGGGACCAGGAGCCGAGTCTCGACCCCTGCAGCCACAATTAGGTGAGTACACACACACACACACACACACACACATACACATACACATACACATATACCACATACACGAAACAAGTGGTACAAGAATGGTATACAATACCGACATCTGGTTATCTTTATTGTAGATGTTTCGCCATCCAGTGGCTTTATCAATACAGATTCTATAACATAATTTGAAAACAGTAGAACTATAGACAAAAGATGAGGTAATCAGTCCCTCAGCCTTGGAGTTGGTATGAAGAGCACCGTAGTCGTGGAGATTCTGGAGCAGAGGCAAGGAGGCTGGCGCTTATGGGGAGTGGGACGTGTAACAGACGAGGGCATAGTTACTGGTAGGCGGGATTTCCCAGTGGAAGTAGGTCATACCCAAAGGGATGGATAAGTTGTAGTAGCCATGAAGAAGGTCATGTTGATGTTCTCTGAACCAGACACTGCAACATCATGGAATCTTGCTTCAAAGGACATCAATATGACCTTCTTCATGGCTACTACAACTTATCCATCCTTCTGGGTATGACCTACTGGGAAATCCCGCCTACCATTGACTATGCCCTCGTCTGTTACACGTCCCACTCCACCTGACGTTAGTATATAAGCGCCAGCCTCCTTGCCTTTGCTCCAGAGTCTCCACGACTACGGTGCTCTTCACAAGAACTCCAAGGCTGAGGGACTGATTACCTCATCTTTTGTATATAGTTCTACTGTTTTCAAATTATGTCCTTGAATCTGTATTGATAAAGCCACTGGATGGTGAAGCGTCTAGTGGTACACTCTGTAATCACTATTTTACTACATTTAAACCACACAATAACCAAATTTCTGTAAACTCAGCATTGTAATCCTTATAGAGAATAAACTTTGAATTGAATTGAATTGAATACCCAGATGTTGCAGGTCAGGCCAGGATTCGACTCTACGACACATTGTCCCGCCTCAAGAGACAACATAACGTACGTGTCACCCTATCCACTATGTCACGAGTGTCCTCGCAACATGAAACAAGTCTAGTTCGCTAGGCTCATGTTTGTAGGATCGATGGTGTAGTGGATAGGGTGACCCGTACGTTGTGTTGTCTCTTGAGGTGGGACAATGTGTCGTGGGGTCGAATCCTGGCCTGCCGCAGTTTGGCAAATGATATATATATATATATATATATATATATATATATATATATATATATATATATATATATATATATATATATATATATATATGTCGTGCCGAATAGGCAGAACTTGCGATCTTGGCTTAAATAGCAACGTTCATCTTGCCATATAGGACAAGTGAAAATTTGTGTATGCAATAATTTGGCCAAAATCATTCTGAACCTAACGAAAAAAATATATTTCACTGTTTGTTTAGTATTAAATTATTGTAAACAAATCTAAAATATATTTAGTTAGGTTAGGGTAAAATAAATTGTTCTTGTTATAATAAGGTTAGGTAAGTTTTCTAAGATTCTTTTGATGCAAAATTATAATTTTTTACATTATCATTAATGAAAAAAATATATCTTTAAACGTATAAGAGAAAATTTTAGAAAGGACTTAATTTTAAATGAGTTCTTGCTAATTGACCAGTTTTACATATTCGACACGACATATATATATATATATTATATATATATATATATAATATTGTGTGTGTATCATACTAAATCAGCCGAACTCCCTTAAAAATTAAATCTTTCCAAAAAAAAAAAAAAAAAAAAATTTGCAGATTAATAACTATTTTTCTTTCATTATCAATGATATAAAGATTTTATTTTTGGATCAAAACTAACATAAAAACCTCATCTAACCTCCCATAAAGTTACGTATTTTTTCTAGCTAAATTCTGCTATATATATGATAGGTTAATATAAATTTATTTACTGTTATTAATATATATATATATATATATATATATATATATATATATATATATATATATATTATATATATATATATTATATATTATATTATAATATATTCGTACTCAGATCGATTTTTCGCAATTTTTTTTTTCATTCGGCTTATTCGGCAAATTGAACCCTTGCCATATAGACGAGGGTTCACTTGCAGGTTGAATGCCTCACGGCTGAGTTACGGAGCTTCTAATAGGAAAGTTTCACAGACAACACTGTTGTGTCTTTTCTGTGTCAGAGGCCACTGTCTGTGACTTGACTGTTGTATCCCTCAGCCACACTAACTTTCACGGTGAATCTATCACCTCCCTTAAAGCCACGTAGTCTATGAACTCTGATTTATGTCGTGGTAAAGGACTGTAAATGAATAAACTGAAAGATGGACTGGAAGATTGAACCGTGGTCCTGGTATTGGCAGGTCCAACGATTTATAGGTGAAACTCCGTGGCTCACTGGTAGAATACTGGACCTGCCAGTACCAAGACCACGGTTCAATACTCCCGCAGTCCATCTTTAATTATTCATATACAGTCATTATTACGACTTATATCGATCTCCTTCACACTCTGCATCAAAGTACACAGCATTACATATACCACACAGCCAGACCACATTAACATACGCACCCAATACACCAAAATCAAATCAAACTCTTTATTTCTTCGTAAACTTACAATGTGTGGTTTACATGTTATAAAATATTACAAAGAAAGCCTCTAGCATGCCTAGGTATTTGTTCTTATAGCCGGGAGTACCAGGCTTATGTTAGGGTTGCTTTACCAGACACTGGTCTACCAGACATTTTAGAGTGCTTTTCAGTTCAGGACCCCTCAAGGGAAGTTCCTTGATGCTGGTGAGGGGCTCTTGATCTAGGGAATTGGATCTGTGTTCCAGTTCCCTGAATTGAGCCTGAATACCTTCCATCCCCCCCACATGCGCTGTATAATCCTACGAGTTTAGCGCTTCCTCATGATTATAATAATAATTATAATTCAGGAAGCGAGCAAAATTATCTACAAACATTTTCTCAGACTAGGGCATTACTCCAACCAGCGGCAGAATGAGACGAAACAATTACACCAGCGTGACGCTTGTGGTGGTATGGGAAGCGACACTTAGTCTGTGCTAGGCGCCCGTTCTTATCTGGGGTGTAAGTGGTACTCTGCGTACTTTTGATGCACAGTACCCAGGTTACCTGGAGGTTATTCCGGGGATTAACGCCCCCGCGGCCCGGTCCATGACCAGGCCTCCCGATGGATCAGGGCCTGATCAACTAGGCTGTTACTGCTGGCCGCACGCAGTCCAACGTACGAGCCACAGCCCGGCTGATCCGGCACTGACTTTAGGTATCTGTCCAGCTCTCTCTTGAAGGCAGCCAGGGGTTTATTGGCAATTCCCCTAATGCTTGATGGGAGGCTGTTAAACAGTTTTGGGCCCCGGACACTTATGGTGTTTTCCCTTAGTGTACCAATGGCGCCCCTACTTTTTATTAGGGGCATTTTGCATCGCCTGCCCGGTCTTTTACTTTCGTAGGGAGTGATTTCTGTGTGCAGATTTGGGACCATTCCTTCCAAGATTTTCCAAGTGTAGATTATGATATATCTCTCCCTCCTGCGTTCCAACGAGTACAAGTCAAGTGCTTCCAAGCGTTCCCAGTAGTTAAGGTGCTTGACAGAACTTATACGTGCAGTAAAGGATCTCTGTACACTCTATAGATCTGCGATTTCACCTGCTTTGAATGGAGATGTTAATGTACAGCAGGATTCCAGCCTAGAGAGAACAAGTGATTTGAAAAGGATCATCATGGGCTTGGCATCTCTCGTTTTGAAAGTTCTCATTATCCATCCTATCATTTTCTTTGCACGTGCGATCGTGGCACTGTTGTGATCCTTGAAAGTGAGATCCTAAGACATTACTACTCCCAGGTCCCTTACATTAGTTTTCCGTTCTATTGTATGGCCGGAGTCAGTAGTATACTCTGTTCTAGTTATTATCTCCTCCAGTTTTCCATAACGGAGTAGTTGGAATTTGTCCTCATTGAACATCATATTGTTTACCGTTGCCCACTGGAAAACTTTGTTTATATCTTCTTGGAGGTTAACCGCGTCCTCAGCAGATGACAGCCTCATGCAGATCCTAGTATCATCCGCAAAGGATGATACGGTGCTGTGGTGTATATCTCTGTTTATGTCTGATATGAGGATAAGGAATAAGATGGGGGCGAGTACTGTGCCTTGTGGAACAGAGCTCTTCACTATGGCAGCCTCCGATTTAACTCTGTTGACCACTACTCTTTGTGTTCGATTTGTTAGGAAGTTGAAGATCCATCTTACCCTTGTCTGAGAGAAATATGTGGTCCTATAGCCTCGGAGAAAAAAGTAAAATAGATTCAAGGATAAAACTTAAATTCTAGAATCGGTTTGTCGATGAGCCTTAAACCCGGCTTTTTGAGGAAGCCTGTTCCACATTATTCCATTGATTAAGGGTCTTTGATCCTACTGGAACAAATTAATATCAACAGCCAAAGCCTAAATATTTGGAGATTTTGTATTGTTCCCGGTGATCAGCAGTACCTCTCTGTTGCACAAAACTATACCTGGAGAGGGTTTCGGTGGTCAGCGCCCCCGCGGCTCGGTCTGAGACCAGGCCTCGTGGTGGATCAGGGTCTGATCAACCAGGCTGTTACTGCTGGCCATACGCAGACTGACGAGCGAACAGACAAAGATGTCAGCCAGACTGCCATTCCCACGCTGAAAGTCTGCCGTTCCCACGTTGAGAGTCTGCCGTTCCCACGTTGAGAGTCTGCCGTTCCCACGCCGAGAGTCTGCCGTTCCCACGTTGAGAGTCTGCCGTTCCCACGTTGGGAGTCTGCCGTTCCCACGCCGAGAGTCTGCCGTTCCCACGTTGAGAGTGCCGTTCCCACGTTGAGAGTTGCCGTTCCCACGTTGAGAGTCTGCCGTTCCCACGTTGAGAGTCTGCCATTCCCACGTTGAGAGTGCCGTTCCCACGTTGAGAGTCTGCCGTTCCCACGCTGAGAGTCTGCCGTTCTTCCAGAGATAGTTAAGTTGTGACACCTTGAGGGAGGTTAGGGAGATAACCTGGATGGCTAGATGCTAGCTATATCTTAACTTTGATATATACCTTTGAGGAGTTCCGAGAGTTTTTCTATTCTCGGAGCCCGGCCATGGGCCAGGGTCGTCTGGTGATTGTCTGGGAAACCAGACTGTTGTTGCTGGAGTCCCGCTGCCCCACATATCCATCACAGCCTGGTTGATCTGGCACCTGGTGAAGATACTTGTCCAGTTTCTTCTTGAAAGCTTCTAGACTTGTTCCAGCAGTGTTTTTGATATCTTCTGGTAAGATGCTGAATAGTCTGGGGCCACGAATGTTGGTACAAGGTTCCCTTAGTGTGCTTCTGAGCCCGGCAGCCGATGTGAGGTTCCACTTGACGACTTCGTTGTGTTTTGCATCCCAACCTACGAGTTATGACAGTTTACACCATGAGTACCAATGCTGAACTATTAATTTTTATAGGGGGTGGACTGGTAAGCCAGTGGAAGGCTTTGGTCAAATGCCCAAAAGTCAGGGGCGGTCATGAGTGACTAGAACCGCATCATGAAACATTTCTCTTTACTGGCGAATCTTACAACTAAACATGAAGATATTATAAGTCCAGAGCCTCAGGTTGAGGTGTGTCACAGCTGAACAGGATTGTGCGAAGAAGTGCTCAGAGTGATTGTAATCAAGTTTAGGGGTGAGTGGTATGGAAATAAGCCATGTTGACTTTTTTGGGCATCACGCATTCATAGTACTAGGTATGATAAGTTGTACCTAGTGTATACCCATATAAAATTTTCTGCAATGGGCAGTACTTCTACAATAAGTAATAATCATGAAGAAGTTAGTTTTATGGCAGAAGTTTCATCAGAATCAGTGAAGTGGAAGATCAAGCCAGCAGGAAATCAAAATAGAAGGAATTAGAGTCTCCAAGAAGGTTGTGTGCTGAAGCTGCTTCAATGGGGGAAGAGTGGTAGCATCCACAGGTTATCCAGAATTTACAAGAAGGAAGATAAGTACTGACCGTGTTATTGTTGCTAAACAAGTGTATTAAGCATGGGTAGCAGCAGCCGTAATATCAAGAAGGGTAGTATCAAGAAGGGTAGTATCACGAAGGGTAGTATTCAAGAAGGGTAGTTCAAGAAGGGTAGTATCAAGAAGGGTGTATCAGAAGGGTAGTATCAAGAAAAAAGTAGTATCAGAGGTAGTTCAAGAAGAGTAGTATCAAGAAGGGTAGTATCAAGAAGGGTAGTATCAAGAAGGAGTAGTATCAAGAAGGTAGTATCAAGAAGAGTGTATCAAGAAGGGTTATCAAGAGTATCAAGAAGGGTAGTATCAAAATAGATAGAGGTAGTATCAAGAAGGGTAGTATCAAGAAGGGTAGTATCAAGAAGGTAGTATCAAGAAGAGGTAGTATCAGAAGGGTAGTATCAAGAAGGTAGTATCAAGAAGAGGTAGTATCAAGAAGGGTAGTATCAAGAAGGTAGTATCAAGAAGGGTAGTATCAAGAAGAGTAGTATCAAGAAGGGTAGTATCAAGAAGGGTAGTATCAAGAAGGGTAGTATCAAGAAGGGTAGTATCAAGAAGAGTAGTATCAAGAAGGGTAGTGTCAAGAAGGGTAGTATCAAGAAGGGTAGTATCAAGAAGGGTAGTATCAAGAAGGGTAGTATCAAGAAGGGTAGTATCAAGAAGGGTAGTATCAAGAAGGAGATAGTATCAAGAAGGGTAGTGTCAAGAAGGGTAGTATCAAGAAGAGTAGTATCAAGAAGGGTAGTATCAAGAAGAGTAGTATCAAGAAGGGTAGTATCAAGAAGAGTAGTATCAAGAAGGGTAGTATCAAGAAGGGTAGTATCAAGAAGGGTAGTATCAAGAAGGGTAGTATCAAGAAGGGTAGTATCAAGAAGGGTATATCAGATAGTATCAAGAAGGGTAGTATCAAGAAGGGAGTAGTATCAAGAAGGTGTATCAGAGGTAGTATCAAGAAGGGTAGTATCAAGAAGGGTAGTATCAAGAAGGGTAGTATCAAGAAGGTAAGTATCAAGAAGGGTAGTATCAAGAAGGGTAGTATCAAGAAGGGTAGTATCAAGAAGGGTAGTATCAAGAAGGGTAGTATCAAGAAGGGTAGTATCAAGAAGGGTAGTATCAAGAAGGGTAGTATCAAGAAGGGTAGTATCAAGAAGGGTAGTATCAGAAGGGTAGTATCAAGAAGGGTAGTATCAAGAAGGGTAGTATCAAGAAGGGTAGTATCAAGAAGGGTAGTATCAAGAAGGGTAGTATCAAGAAGGGTAGTATCAAGAAGGGTATAGTATCAAGAAGAGGTGATCAAGAAGGTAGTATCAAGAAGGGTAGTATCAAGAAGGGTAGTATCAAGAAGGGTAGTATCAAGAAGGGTAGTATCAAGAAGGGTAGTATCAAGAAGGGTAGTATCAAGAAGGGAGATCAGAGTATTCAAGAAGGGTAGTATCAAGAAGGGTAGTTATTCAAGAAGGGTAGTATCAAGAAGGGTAGTTCAAGAGGGTATCAAGAAGGGTAGTATCAAGAAGGGTAGTATCAAGAAGGGTAGTATCAAGAAGGGTAGTATCAAGAAGGGTAGTATCAAGAAGGGTAGTATCAAGAAGGGTAGTATCAAGAAGGGTAGTATCAAGAAGGGTAGTATCAAGAAGGGTAGTATCAAGAAGGGTAGTATCAAGAAGGGAGTATCAAGAGGTAGTATCAAGAAGGGTAGTATCAAGAAGGGGTAGTATCAAGAAGGGTAGTATCAAGAAGGGTAGTATCAAGAAGGGTAGTATCAAGAAGGGTAGTATCAAGAAGGGTAGTATCAAGAAGGAGTATCAAGGAGGAGTATCAAGAAGGGTAGAAATCAAGAAGGGTAGTATCAAGAAGGGTAGTATCAAGAAGGGTAGTATCAAGAAGGGTAGTATCAAGAAGGGTAGTATCAAGAAGGGTAGTATCAAGAGGGTAGTATCAAGAAGGGTAGTATCAAGAAGGGTAGTATCAAGAAGGGTAGTATCAAGAAGGGTAGTATCAAGAAGGGTAGTATCAAGAAGGGAGTATCAAGAAGGGTAGTATCAAGAAGGGTAGTATCAAGAAGGGTAGTATCAAGAAGGGTAGTATCAAGAAGGGAGTAAGGTATCAAAGAAGGGTAGTTCAGAAGGGTAGTTCAGAAGGGTAGTATCAAGAAGGGTAGTATCAAGAAGGTAGTATCAAGAAGGGTAGTATCAAGAAGGGTAGTATCAAGAAGGGTAGTATCAAGAAGGGTAGTATCAAGAAGGGTAGTATCAAGAAGGGTAGTATCAAGAAGGGTAGTATCAAGAAGGGTAGTATCAAGAAGGGTAGTATCAAGAAGGGTAGTATCAAGAAGGGTAGTATACAAGGGGACAAGAAGGGTAGTATCAAGAAGGGTAGTATCAAGAAGGTGTATCGAGTATTCAAGAAGGGTAGTATCAAGAAGGGTAGTATCAAGAGGGTAGTATCAAGAAGGGTAGTATCAAGAAGGGTAGTATCAAGAAGGGTAGTATCAAGAAGGGTAGTATCAAGAAGGGTAGTATCAAGAAGGGTAGTATCAAGAAGGGTAAGTATCAAGAAGGGTAGATTCAAGAAGGGTAGTATCAAGAAGGGAGTATCAAGAAGGGTAGTATCAAGAAGGGTAGTATCAAGAAGGGTAGTATCAAGAAGGGTAGTATCAAGAAGGGTAGTATCAAGAAGGGTAGTATCAAGAAGGGTAGATCAAGAAGGGTAGTATCAAGAAGGGTAGTATCAAGAAGGGTAGTATCAGAAGGGTAGTATCAAGAAAGGGTAGTATCAAGAAGGGTAGCATCAAGAAGGGTAGTATCAAGAAGGGGAGTATCAAGAAGGGTAGTATCAAGAAGGGTAGTATCAAGAAGGGTAGTATCAAGAAGGGTAGTATCAAGAAGGTAGTATCAAGAAGGTATATCAAGAAGGGTAGTATCAAGAAGGGGAGTATCAAGAAGGGTAGTATCAAGAAGGGTAGTATCAAGAAGGGTAGTATCAAGAAGGGGAGTATCAAGAAGGGTAGTATCAAGAAGGGTAGTATCAAGAAGGGTAGTATCAAGAAGGGTAGTATCAAGAAGGGTAGTATCAAGAAGGGTAGTATCAAGAAGGGGAGTATCAAGAAGGGTAGTATCAAGAAGGGTAGATCAAGAAGGGTAGTATCAAGAAGGGGAGTATCAAGAAGGGTAGTATCAAAGGTATATCAAGAAGGGTAGTATCAAGAAGGGTAGTATCAAGAAGGGTAGTATCAAGAAGGGTAGTATCAAGAAGGGAGTATCAGAAGGGTAGTATCAAGAAGGGTAGTATCAAGAAGGGGTATGAGTATTCAAGAAGGGTAATCAAGAAGGTAGTATCAAGAAGGGTAGTATCAGAAGGAGTATCAAGAGGTAGTATCAAGAAGGGTAGTATCAAGAAGGGGTATAAAATAGAAGAGTATCAAGAAGGGATATCAGAAGGATATCAAGAAGGGTAGTATCAAGAAGGGTAGTATCAAGAAGGGTAGTATCAAGAAGGGTAGTATCAAGAAGGGTAGTATCAAGAAGGGAGTATCAAGAGGGTAGTATCAAGAAGGGTAGTATCAAGAAGGGTAGTATCAAGAAGGGGAGTATCAAGAAGGGAGTATCAAGAAGGGAGTATCAAGAAGGGAGTATCAAGAAGGGGAGTATCAAGAAGGGTAGTATCAAGAAGGGTAGTATCAAGAAGGGAGTACAAAGGGGAGTTCAAGAAGGGGAGTATCAAGGATAGAGGTAGTATCAAGAAGGGTGTATCAAGAAGGGAGTATCAAGAAGGGTGTATCAAGAAGGGTATCAAGAAGGGAGTATCAAGAAGGGAGTATCAAGAAGGGTAGTATCAAGAAGGGTAGTATCAAGAAGGGGAGTATCAAGAAGGGGAGTATCAAGAAGGGGAGTATCAAGAAGGGGAGTATCAAGAAGGGGAGTATCAAGAAGGGGAGTATCAAGAAGGGGAGTATCAAGAAGGGTATCAAGAAGGGGAGTATCAAGAAGAGTGATGTAATCAGAATTGCTAAGACAGTTCTGTTTGTCTTTTTCAGTTTTTATTTCACTAACTGACCCAAATTGTCGATAAAATAATCGTCTCCGAAAATCAGGCAGTGGGATAGCGTTTGTGGCTTTATCCTGGTGGCTTTATTGTGGCTTTATCCTGGTGGCTTTATTGTGGTGGTTTTATCCTGGTGGCTTTATTGTGGCTTTATCCTGGTGGCTTTGTTGTGGTTTATCCTGGTAGCTTTATTGTGGTGGCTTTGTTGTGGTGGTTTTATCCTGGTGGCTTTATTTTGGTGGCTTTATTGTGGTTTATCCTGGTGGCTTTGTGGTGGCTTTATCCTGGTGGCTTTATTGTGGTGATTTTATTGTGGTGGCTTTATCCTGGTGGCTTAATTGTGGAGTTTTATCGTGGTGTTCAGATGTACGTACGTCACGGGCTGCCCAGATGCTGACAGAATCTTTAATTGTACTGACGAAGACCAGGATCATGCAACTATGTATGATAACTTCGTAGATAATGGTCTTATGCACCTTCATGTTTATTAAATCTAGTGGCCCGTAATACATCCAGGATGTATACATTGAGGTATGTGTCTCTCGGAGTATATATACCTGGAGCATACATGGAGGGTGTTCCGGGTGTTCCAGGCTGTTATGGCTGGCCGCACGCAAACCGACGTATGAGCCACAGCCCGGCTGGTTAGGTACTGGCTTTAGATGCCTGTCCACCTTCCTCTTCTTGAAGACAGCCAGGGGCCTATTGGCAATCTCCCTCATAAGAACATAAGGATGGAGGAACACTGCAGAAGGCCTATTGGCCCATACAAAGCATGTCGTTATCAAAATCACCACTACCCAAGAAGTTACTCTCGTACCCACGACACCAGTCAAACCCAGTCCCTGCCCCTGGGAGGCAGTTGAACAGTCTTGGGCCACAGACACTTACTGTGTTGTCTCTTAAACCCGTAGGGATTATTCAGTGCCTTGGGGGGATGGAAGGAATTCAGGTTCAGTTCAGGGAATTGGAGCACAGATCCAATTCCCTAGATCAAGAGCCCCTCACCAGCTTCAAGGAACGTCCCTTGAGGGGTTTATTTATGCAGACGTGAATTAAGTCCCCCACACACAGAAAAAAAAAGTTTACGTGCTAATGTGTTATTTACAACAGTGATCACCACCAAGACAAAAGAGAATTATGGTAAACATGGCCAAGAATTTCAGTCACGAAGCTACAATGGTAAATTCTAAGTCGGTCTTAACCAGGTTTGTCTTGGTGTGCTGACGAGCAGATCCTGCCACCCAACAACCCAACACACGGTCTCTCTATTCAACAAGGTAAATTATACCCTGTGCGGGTTATTTGTGTATTGTTCCAGTCACGGTATTGTGCCTTTTTATTCTTTAAAGGCAAATTATTGTTGCAGGAAATGTCAGGCAACTTTTCGTTTGGGCAACAGGGTTTTAGTGCAAGTCAGTAGAGTTCACCTGGAGAGCATGACTTGCAGAAAGAAAAATGTTGTGAAGGCGGAACTTTCTCAAAAAAAAGTTTTCTCTAACTGCAGTTCGGCTTTTCATTACATACAAACTGTGGGTAATGTATTATTCTTCCTTATAGAAGACTATCTGGTAACATGGGTCAGGTTTTGAAGAATTTGTGCTTCCGAGAGAGAGAAAAAGCATATCACTGTTTTTTGAGGAGCTGACAACAAAAATGAGCCTAATAACAATCTTTTGCCTAACGAAAATTTTATGATTTGTTTTTGTAGATAAATGGTCCAGAAACTTAATAAATTAGATACTTGTGCAACACTTGCGTGTCTGTTCTTATCAAGCTAACATCGACTCCAGGCTGTGGGACTGATTACTCCAAACTCCTGAACTTCACCCATTCTTCTCTATATTGGACTGAGGAAGCCACTGGTTGGCGAAATGTCTCCAAAATATACTCCGGGGCTGCACATGTGTATAGTCTGTCATAATTTTTTTTTTAATTACGCATTGTGTGGATCAAGAGTCTTTCCCTTGTACAGTTTATCCTTATTCCTTCCCAGGTCCAAGATAACAACCGCCCTGGGTCCGTATTACAGACAGAGTCAATTTGCAATTTTATGCGTCATTTCCGTATTCAGTGACCCAAAATTAGTATAGATTGGTTGGTTTTGTTTTCGAAGTATTTTAGCTGTAGACTGAGTTCCAGTAAGTGTCCTTCAAGTGAGTTCCAGTAAGTGTCTTTCAAGTGAATTCCAGTAAGTGTCCTTCAAGTGAGTTCCAGTAAGTGTCCTTCAAGTGAGTTCCAGTAAGTGTCTTTCAAGTGAATTCCAGTAAGTGTCCTTCAAGTGAGTTCCAGTAAGTGTCCTTCAAGCGAATTCCAATAAGTGTCCTTCAAGTGAGTACCAATTAGTGTCCTTCAAGTGAGATCCTTCATAGAGAAGGACTCTTAGTAAAAGAAACCGGACCTTCCTTTCCTTTCCTCGGATCAAACCCGACCATCTCTCATTCTCCAGCTACTTACTCACCATGACAGGATTAGTGTTTCTTCCTGAATACAAGACCATGAGAACACAAGAACACAACACAACAGCAGAGGAACACAGCAACTAGCCTGCTGTCCCATGCAGCGGAACATCAAATTTTCTTCAGAGTGTTAGACTTGGAAAACTCTCGACTTGATTTCCAGGAAGGGGTTAATTAGGGGGTGAGTAAGGAAAGCTGTACCATAGCTACGTTAAAAAAAAAATAGACACAGTATCGTGTCCGGAGCTAAAAAACAAATAACTCGAACACTGGAAAGAGAAGCTCAAGACGGCGTTTCCGTCCGTCTTGGACCATTTACGTTCCTAGAACCAAGTTGTGATGGGGATTAGCGTCTGATTAATGTTAATCGCCAATAATCCCTTAAATAAAAACACATGTTAGGCAGGTCTAACTCGCACTCTTCAGTGACGCTACTGGGCAGTTTGTAAGCCTGAAGCCTTTCTTGAATATCAGAAAAATAAGCGGTGGTTTCAAGACATTCTAACTCTTCTTTCTCTGTATAGCCCTTGTGGCTTAGCGCTTCTTTTTGATTATAATAATAATATTCTAACTCTGCTTGCCTCATTGGTTAACCCAGTGGTTGGCCAGGAGTGCGGCGAGACACGATGACAAGTGTGGCGGCCACAAAGAAATGTTTTCATTCATGTACAGGAATCCGTAGAAGCTTCCAGATTTTATACCATCTGTGTGTGTGTTAAGTGCAGTGTTGAGGACGAGCCTCAAGCAAATAATAAAAATATAATATATCTTTATTTCTACATGTACAAGGTATACAGACCATAACTGATATCAATGATATACTACTATATAGAAAGCCGCTTGTTATGCTGAGCATTTCGGGCAAATTAGGTCAGTTTTGTCCCAGGATGCGACCCACACCAGTCAACTAACACCCAGGTACCCATTTTACTGATGGGTGAACATAGACAACCGGTATAGGAAACACGCCTAATGTTGTTACCTTCATTTCTGTTGCTGTTGTTGTTACATTCATTTCTGTTGCTGTTGTTGTTACATTCATTTCTGTTGCTGTTGTTGCCTTCATTTTTGTTGCTGCTGTTGTTGCCTTCATTTTGTTGCTGTTGTTTCCTTCATTTCTGTTGCTGTTGTTGCCTTCATTTCTGTTGCTGTTGTTGCCTTCATTTCTGCTCCTGTTGTTGCCTTCATTTCTGCTCCTGTTGTTGCCTTCATTTCTGCTCCTGTTGTTGTTGCCTTCATTTCTGTTGCTGCTGTTGTTGCCTTCATTTTGTTGCTGTTGTTTCCTTCATTTCTATTGCTGTTGTTTCCTTCATTTCTGTTGCTGTTGTTGTTGCCTTCATTTCTGTTGCTGTTGCCTTCATTTCTGTTGCTGTTGTTGCCTTCATTTCTGTTGCTGTTGTTGTTGCCTTCATTTCTGTTGCTGTTGCCTTCATTTCTGTTGCTGTTGTTGTTGCCTTCATTTCTGTTGCTGTTGCCTTCATTTCTGTTGCTGTTGTTGCCTTCATTTCTGTTGCTGTTGTTGTTGCCTTCATTTCTGTTGCTGTTGCCTTCATTTCTGTTGCTGTTGTTGCCTTCATTTCTGTTGCTGTTGTTGTTGCCTTCATTTCTGTTGCTGTTGCCTTCATTTCTGTTGCTGTTGTTGCCTTCATTTCTGTTGCTGTTGTTGTTGCCTTCATTTATGCTGCTGCTGTTGTTGCCTTCATTTCTGCTGTTGTTGTTGCCTTCATTTCTCCTGCTGTTGTTGCCTTCATTTCTGTTGCTGTTGCTGTTGCCTTCATTTCTGCTGCTGTTGTTGCCTTCATTTATGCTGCTGCTGTTGTTGCCTTCATTTCTGCTGTTGTTGTTGCCTTCATTTCTCCTGCTGTTGTTGCCTTCATTTCTCCTGCTGTTGTTGCCTTCATTTCTGCTGCTGTTGTTGCCTTCATTTCTGCTGCAATTGTCTTCATTTCTGCTGCTGTTGCCTTCATTTCTGCTGTTGTTGCCTTCATTTCTGTTGCTGTTGTTGCCTTCATTTCTGTTGCTGTTGTTGCCTTCATTTCTGTTGCTGTTGTTGCCTTCATTTCTGTTGCTGTTGTTGTTGCCTTCATTTCTGTTGCTGTTGTTTCCTTCATTTCTGTTGCTGCCTTCATTTCTGTTGCTGTTGTTGTTGCCTTCATTGCTGCTGTTGTTGTTGTTGCCTTCATTTCTGCTGCTGCTGTTGTTGCCTTCATTTCTGCTGCTGCTGTTGTTGCTTTCGTTTCTGCTCCTGTTGTTGCCTTCATTTCTGCTGCTGCTGTTGTTGCCTTCATTTATGCTGCTGTTGTTGTTGCCTTCATTTCTGCTGTTGTTGTTGCCTTCATTTCTCCTGCTGTTGTTGCCTTCATTTCTCCTGCTGTTGTTGCCTTCATTTCTGCTGCAATTGTCTTCATTTCTGCTGCTGTTGCCTTCATTTCTGCTGTTGTTGCCTTCATTTCTGTTGCTGTTGTTGCCTTCATTTCTCCTGCTGTTGTTGTCTTCATTTCTGCTGCTGTTGCCTTCATTTCCGTTACTTATTATTATTATATAAGCAAATCACCTACAGGAGGCTTACAGGGTCTTTCCTGAATTATTACGTGCAAGTAATTTGGGTGAGTTAAGTGGGACTTAAATCACAGCAGGTCGCCAAACTGTAACTCCCTCGATGCCCACTCCCTACCACTCTCACAAAAAGCTAGACCTGACATTAAATTAATATTTATAATATTAAAGGAGGGGTGTTAATGTTGCAGTTTAAAAACTGTAGTGTAAAGCACCCTTCTGGCAAGACAGTGATGGAGTGAATGATGGTGAAAGTTTTTCTTTTTCGGGTCACCCTGCCTTGGTGGGAATCGGCCAGTGTGATAAAAAAAAAAAATAATAAAACCAGCTACTCTGGTAAATTAAAGTTGTGTGGACTGTATATAATTAGGCTTGCTGGATATGCAAAATATAATTATTTTACATAAATGATTAGTTTTTTTTGTAAGGAAATTCGTATTACCACTTACCATTTATCACAGGAAGACAATGCTGATGGAACACACCCTAACCTTACCCTACCAGCTAGAATTTATGATGGCCAGGGCAAAAACTACTGTACATTATGGGTAAGCATCACTTAGCCGAGGTATGCTCCTGAGAAAATTGGTGTGCTCTATTTTTTCGTCCTTGTTGCCGAATTGTAATGGTTTTCCACACTATCCCAATTCTTCAGCAGGAACGTGTCAGCAATTTCTGAATTATGAATTGAGGCCGATATACACCAACTAACCTTCGAGAACGCCTGATTACACTGCACAATTCGCACAGTGTTCACACATACTCAACATGGCGTCTCCCCTGCTTCACTCCGCAGCTGTTCTACACACTCTTCACTCGAAATTTCTCGAAAGGGTCAAATCAGCATCATATTTTATTACATAGTTATTGTATTATTCATTTATATGCTCTGCATTTAGGAAATTATGTAAAAAAATTCCTCAATTTCTGCTGCTGTTGTTGCCTTCATTTCTGCTGCTGTTGTTGCCTTCATTTCTGCTGCTGTTGTTGCCTTCATTTCTGCTGCTGTTGTTGCCTTCATTTCTGCTGCTGGTGTTGCCTTCATTTCTGCTGCTGTTGTTGCCTTCATTTCTGCTGCTGTTGTTGCCTTCATTTCTGCTGCTGTTGTTGCCTTCATTTCTGCTGCTGTTGTTGGTGCAGTCGCCCTCGGCTGCCGTGACAATAATAATAATTGCACAATAATAATGACCTTGGCTTGGTATAGGAGGAGACTCGTGACTGACGTGGTGTGGAGCTCGTGACTGACGTGGTGTGGAGCTCGTGACTGACGTGGTGTGGAGCTCGTGACTGACGTGGTGTGGAGCTCGTGACTGACGTGGTGTGGAGCTCGTGACTGACGTGGTGTGGAGCTCGTGACTGACGTGGTGTGCAGCTCGTGACTGACGTGGTGTGGAGCTCGTGACTGACGTGGTGTGGGGCTAGTGGTTGACGTGGTGTGGAGCTCGTGACTGACGTGGTGTGGAGCTCGTGACTGACGTGGTGTGGAGCTCGTGGTTGACGTGGTGTGGGGCTAGTGGTTGACGTGGTGTGGGGCTAGTGGTTGACGTGGTGTGGGGCTAGTGGTTGACGTGGTGTGGAGCTCGTGGTTGACGTGGTGTGGGGCTAGTGGTTGACGTGGTGTGGGGCTAGTGGTTGACGTGGTGTGGGGCTAGTGGTTGACGTGGTGTGGGGCTAGTGGTTGATGTGGTGTGGGGCTAGTGGTTGACGTGGTGTGGGCTAGTGGTTGACGTGGTGTGGGGCTAGTGGTTGACGTGGTGTGGGGCTAGTGGTTGACGTGGTATGGGCTAGTGTTTGACGTGGTGTGGGGCTAGTGGTTGACGTGGTGTGGGGCTAGTGGTTGACGTGGTGTGGGGCTAGTGGTTGACGTGGTGTGGGGCTAGTGGTTGACGTGGTATGGGCTAGTGTTTGACGTGGTGTGGGGCTAGTGTTTACGTGGTATGGGCTAGTGTTTGATGTGGTGTGGGGCTAGTGGTTGACGTGGTGTGGGGCTAGTGGTTGACGTGGTGTGGGGCTAGTGGGTGACGTGGTGCGGGGCTAGTGGTTGACGTGGTGTTTGGCTAGTGGTTGACGTGGTGTGGGGCTAGTGGTTGACGTGGTATGGGGCTAGTGGTTGGCGTGGTGTGGGGCTAGTGGTTGACGTGGTGTTTGGCTAGTGGTTGACGTGGTGTGGAGCTAGTGGTTGACGTGGTGTGGGGCTAGTGGTTGACGTGGTGTGGGGCTAGTGGTTGACGTGGTGCGGGGCTAGTGGTTGACGTGGTGTTTGGCTAGTGGTTGACGTGGTGTTTGGCTAGTGGTTGACGTGGTGTGAGGCTAGTGGTTGACGTGGTATGGGGCTAGTGGTTGACGTGGTGTTTGGTTAGTGATTGACGTGGTATGGGGCTAGTGGTTGACGTGGTGTGGGGCTAGTGGTTGACGTGGTATGGGGCTAGTGGTTGACGTGGTATGGGGCTAGTGGTTGACGTGTGTTTGGCTAGTGGTTGACGTGGTGTGGGGCTAGTGGTTGACGTGGTATGGGGCTAGTGGTTGACGTGGTGTTTGGCTAGCGGTTGACGTGGTGTGGGGCTAGTGGTTGATGTATTGCGGGGCTAGTGGTTGACGTAGTATGGGGCTACTGGTTGACGTGGTGCGTGGCTAGTGGTTGACGTGGTATGGGGATAGTGGTTGACGTGGTGTGGGGCTAGTGGTTGACGTGGTATGGGGCTAGTGGTTTACGTGGTGTGGGGCTATGGTTGACGTGGTGTGGGGCTAGTGGTTGACGTGGTGTGGGGCTAGTGGTTGACGTGATGTGGGGCTAGTGGTTGATATGGTGTGGGGCTAGTGGTTGACGTGGTGTGGGGCTAGTGGTTGACGTGGTGTGGGGCTAGTGGTTGACGTGTGGGGCTAGTGGTTGACGTGGTGTGGGGCTAGTGGTTGACGTGGTGTGTTGCTAGTGGTTGACGTTGTGTGGGGCTAGTGGTTGACGTGGTGTGGGACTAGTGGTTGACGTGGTATGGGGCTAGTGGTTGACGTGGTGTGGGGCTAGTGGTTTACGTGGTGTGGGGCTAGTGGTTGACGTGGTGTGGGGCTAGTGGTTGACGTGGTGTGGGGCTAGTGGTTGACGTGGTATGGGGCTAGTGGTTGACGTGGTGTGGGGCTAGTGGTTGACGTGGTGTGGGGCTAGTGGTTGACGTGGTGTGGGGATAGTGGTTGACGTGGTATGGGGCTAGTGGTTGACGTGGTGTGGGGCTAGTGGTTGACGTGGTGTGGGGCTAGTGGTTGACGTGGTATGGGGCTAGTGGTTGACGTGGTGTGGGGCTAGTGGTTGACGTGGTGTGGGGCTAGTGGTTGACGTGGTGTGGGCTAGTGGTTGACGTGGTATGGGGCTAGTGGTTGACGTGGTGTGGGGCTAGTGGTTGACGTGGTGTGGGGCTAGTGGTTGACGTGGTGTGGGGCTAGTGGTTGACGTGGTATGGGGCTAGTGGTTGACGTGGTGTGGGGCTAGTGGTTGACGTGGTGTGGGGCTAGTGGTTGACGTGGTGTGGGGCTAGTGGTTGACGTGGTGTGGGGCTAGTGGTTGACGTGGTATGGGGCTAGTGGTTGACGTGGTGTGGGGCTAGTCAGCCTTATCGTCACTGATCACGTGCAAACACTCGCCCGTGCTGAAACACTGTAGACACATATCTAACATGTTATAAGTCTCTCCTCCGTCTTGCGTGTTGGTGGTACAGATGGTGATGGTGGTGATGGTGGTGATGGTGGTTGTGGTGATGGGGGGGAAGCAGCAGCAGGAACAGTGGTGGTGGTTGTTGCGTGTACTTCCTCATAATTGTAACCATCTTGGCAAGCAGTCAGCACGATAACCAGAACCGCTGTGGTTGGGGTAAACTTCTCTAGATCATCTGATAACAGTCTGAGGTTGTCACTCTTCACTGGGTGAGTCGGGGGAAAGGTTCATCCAGCTAGGCATTCTCAGGCCGTCAGCTGGCATGTATTGCATTTTGATCCCTAGTCTTTTGTGATATTTTGTCTTCCTTGTTTATCATTAAGTTGGTTAGTTTTGAAATCCAGATTTGACGCCAGGAGGTGGGAAGTACAGTGCCTACACTCTATAGGAGAGGTGGGAATGCTGTAGTCCCGGAGGTGAGAAGTATAGTGACTGCACTCTAAAGGAGTTGTTTAGGATATCTGATAGTAGAGTGACGTAAACTATCTGGCAAGGCAGTGATAATTTGAATGATGGTGTTTCTTTTTCGGGTCACCCTGCCTGGTGATACACACACACACACACACACACACACACACACACACACACACACACACACACACACACACACACACACACATATATATATATATATATATATATATATATATATATATATATATATATATATATATATATATATATATTATTATTACACATCGGCCTTCTCCAACCAAGGCAGGGTGGCCCAAAAAAGAAAAACTTTAATCATTCGCTCCATCACTGTCTTGCCAGAGGTGCACTTACACTACAGTTATAAAACTGCAACATTAACACCCCTCCTTCAGAGTGCAGACACTGTACTTCCCATCTCCAGGACTCAAGTCCGTCCTGCCGCTTTCCCTGACTCTCTTCATAAATATTACCTTGCTCACACTCCAGCAGCACGTCAAGTCCTAAAAACTATTTGTCTCCATTTGCTCCTAACACGCTCATGCATGCCTGCTGGAAGTAAAAGCCCTTCACTCACAAAACCTCCTCTACCCCTTCCCTCCAGCCTTTCCTAGGTCGCCCCCTACCCCACCTTCCCTCCTCTACAGATTTATACACTGTCGAACTCATTCTATTTCGTTCCACCCTCTCTACATGCATGAACCACCTCAACAACCCTCCTCAGCCCTCTGGATAATAGTTTTGGTAATCCTGCACCGCCTCCTAATTTCCAAACTATGAATTCTCTGTATTATATTCACACCACACATTGCCCTCAGACACGACACCTCCACTGCCTCCAGCCTTCTCCTTGTTGCAACATTCACCACCCATGTTTCACACCCATATAAGAACATTGATATAACTATATTCTCATACATTCCACTCTTTGTTTCCATGGACAAAGTTCTTTGACTCCACAGACTCCTAAGCGCACCACTCACCTTTTTCCCGTCATCAGTTCTGTGATTCATCTCATCTTTCATAGACTCATCTGCTGACACGTCCACTCTTAAATATCTGAATACGTTCACCTCCTCCATACTCTCTCCCTTCAATCTGATATCCAGTCTTTCGCTACCTATTTTTTTTTATATCCTCATCACCTTACTCTTTCCTATATTCACATTTAATTTTCTTCTTTTACATTCCCTACCAAACTCATCCACCAACCTATGCAACTTCTCTTCAGAATCTCCCAAAAGCACAGTGCCATCAGCAAAGAGCAACTGTGGCAACTCCCACTTTGTGTTGGATTCTTTATCTTTTAACCACAAACCTCTTGCTAAGACCCGAGCATTCACTTCTCTTACAACCCCATCTATAAATATATTGAACAACCATAGTGACATCACACATCCTTGTCTAAGGCCTACTTTTACTGGAAAATAATCTCCTTCACTTCTACACACTCTAACCTGAGCCTCACTATCCTCGTAAAACCTCTTCACTGCTTTCAGTAACTTACCTCCTATTTCATATATTTGCAACATCTGCCACATTGCCCCCCTAGGTACCCAGTCATTCTCCTTTTCCAAATCCATAAATGCCACAAAAACCTCTTTACCCTTATCTAAATACTGTTTACCTATATGTTTCACTGTAAATACTTGGTCCACACACCCCCTACCTTTCCTAAAGCCTCCTTGTTCATCTGCTATCCTACGCTCTGTCTTGCTCATAATTCTTTCAATAATAACTCTACCATACACTTTACCAGGTATACTCAACAGACTTATCCCCCTATAATTTTTGCACTCTCTTTTATCCCCTTTGCTTTTATACAAAGGAACTATGCATGCTCTCTGCCAATCCCTAGGTACCTTACCCTCTTCCATACATTTATTAAATAATAGCACCAACCACTCCAAAACTATATCCCTACCTGCATTTAACATTTCTATCTTTATCCCATCAATCCCGGCTGCCTTACCCCCTTTCATTTTACCTACTGCCTCACGAACTTCCCCCACACTCACAACTGGCTCTTCCTCACTCCTACAAGATGTTATTCCTCCTTGCCCTATACACGAAATCACAGCTTCCCTATCTTCATCAACATTTAACAATTCCTCAAAATATTCCCTCCATCTTCCCAATACCTCTAACTCTCCTTTCCTATTTTTGACTATCAGATCCATTCGTTCTCTCGGCTTTCTCAACTTATTAATCTCACTCCAAAACTTTTTTTTTATTTTTCAACAAATTACACACACTCACACACACACACTATATATATATATATATATATATATATATATATATATATATATATATATATATATATATATATATATATATATATATATATATATATATATATATTTGTATTTGTGGCAGTGAAGCAGCAGACCGATTCGGGTACCATGGTCTTGTGTGCCGTAAATCCGAGGGAAAGATTGCAAGACATGAGGAGGTTAATAACATTATCAAGAGGAGCCTCACAACAGCTGGATGCCCAGCAGTAAGGGAGCCACCCCAACTATGCAGATCTGATGGCAGCCAGAAGCGTCCAGATGGTATCACCCTTCAAGCCTGGACAGATGGGAAGCAGGTGGTGTGGGACTATACATGTGCATCTACCTTGGCTGATACCTATCTCCAATACACCAGGGAGGAAGGAGGGGCAGCTGCCAGCTTTAGGGAGTCCCAAAAGTCTAGAAAATATGGAGAACTTGCCCATCATTATATGTTTGTTCCCATAGGCTCAGAGACCCTTGGCTCATGGGGAAAGAGTGCATCTAATTTCCTTAAGGAGCTGGGAAAAAGACTCATCAGGGTAACTAGGGATCCCAGGGCAGCTAGTTTTCTGTTCCAGCGGCTCAGCGCGGCTGTTCAAAGGGGTAATGCATGCTGCATTTTGGGCACACGCCCCAGCTCTGAGGAGCTGGATGAGATTTTCGCCTTATAATCGGTGATACACACGTAACAACATGTATATAAATATATATATGCCACCTTTATATCAACAATGTATCTCTTAAATCTTCTGTGCCATATTATGTAATAAAATATTCCTATTGGTAAAAAAAATAGTTTAAAAGATGGGGGTGGTAGGGGAAGTGGAATATTCAAATGGCTTCAGGAAGAAATTCAAATATTCTTCCTTGAAGCCTTTTTATCCACTTCTCCGAGGCTATGGGTCCCACAATTTACACCAGAGGTGGACCCCATCCTATATAAATATATATTATATATATATATATATATATATATATATATATATATATATATATATATATATATATATATATATATATAACACACTGGCCGATTCCCACCAAGGCAGGGTGGCCCGAAAAATAAAAACTTTCACCATCATTCACTCCATCACTGTCTTGCCAGAAGGGTGCTTCACACTACAGTTTTCAAACTGCAACATTAACACCCCTCCTTCAGAGTGCAGGCACTGTACTTCCCATCTCCAGGACTCAAGTCCGGCCTGCCGGTTTCCCTGAATCCCTTCATAAATGTTACTTTGCTCACACTCCAACAGCACGTCAAGTATTAAAAACCATTTGTCTCCATTCACTCCTATCAAACACGCTCACGCATGCCCGCTGGAAGTCCAAGCCCCTCGCACACAAAACCTCCTTTACCCCCTCCCCCCTATATATATATATATATATATATATATATATATATATATATATATATATATATATATATAACAATGTTATTTTTTGTATGATTGTTTCTCTTGGTGAGTGACATTACAGCGTCTTACGGGCACAGGCAGTATTACAGAACCGCAATTCAAGGATGTACATTTATTTTTTATGCAGTAAAGTTGGATGCATCAGCAGTGTGCAGCTGCTTTAATTACAAAGTGGGAACAAGAGCTAGCTACGTCTCCCTCTCATACGTCATCACGCAAAATTGATGTCTGGCAGTGTTGAAACCTGTCAGTCTTAGCTGGGAGATAAGACAATGAGAATATTGCCAGATATTTCATTAAGATTTCAGCACCTGAAGGACCTACAACGTTATGTTGATGTTTGAGGGAAGGTGCAGGTGTAGTGTGTGAGGGAAGGTGCAGGTGTAGTGTGTGAGGGAAGGTGCAGGTGTAGTGTGTGAGGGAAGGTGCAGGTGTAGTGTGTGAGGGAAGGTGCAGGTTTAGTGTGTGAGGGAAGGTGCAGGTGTAGTGTGTGAGGGAAGGTGCAGGTGTAGCGTGTGAGGGAAGGTGCAGGTGTAGTGTGTGAGGGAAGGTGCAGGTGTAGTGTGTGAGGGAAGGTGCAGGTTTAGTGTGTGAGGGAAGGTGCAGGTGTAGTGTGTGAGGGAAGGTGCAGGTGTAGTGTGTGAGGGAAGGTGCAGGTGTAGTGTGTGAGGGAAGGTGCAGGTGTAGTGTGTGAGGGAAGGTGCAGGTGTAGTGTGTGTGGGTGGTGGTGCAGGTGTAGTGTGTGAGGGAAGGTGCAGGTGTAGTGTGTGAGGGAAGGTGCAGGTGTAGTGTGTGAGGGAAGGTGCAGGTTTTGAGTGTGTATTGGTGGTGGTGCGGGTGTAGTGTGTGTGGGTGGTGGTGCAGGTGTAGTGTGTGTGTGGGGGTGGTGCGGGTGTGAGTGTGTGTGGGGGGGGTGGTGTGAGTGTAGTGTGTGTGGATTATGGTGTGGGTGTAGTGTGTGTGGGTAGTAGTGTGGGTGTAGTGTGTGTAGGTGGCGATGTGGGTGTAGTGTGTGTGGATGATGGTGCGGATGTAGTGTGTGTGGGTGGTGGTGTGGGTGTAGTGTGTGTGGGGGTGGTGTGGGTGTAGTGTGTGTGGATGATGGTGCGGGTGTAGTGTGTGTGGGTGGTGGTGTGGGTGTAGTGTGTGTAGGTGATGGTGTGGGTGTAGTGTGTGTGGATGATGGTGCGGGTGTAGTGTGTGTGGGTGGTGGTGCGAGTGTAGTGTGTGTGGGGTGGTGCGGGAGTAGTGTGTGTGGGGGTGGTGTGGGTGTAGTGTGTGTGGATGATGGTGCGGGTGCAGTGTGTGGGGGTGGTGGTGGGGTGTAGTGTGTGTGGGGGTGGTGCGGGTGTAGTGTGTGTGGGTGGTGGTGTGGGTGTAGTGTGTGTGGGTGGTGGTGCGAGTGTAGTGTGTGTGGGTGGTGGTGTGGGTGTAGTGTGTGGGGGTGCGGGTGTAGTGTGTGTGGGTGGTGGTGTGGGTGTAGTGTGTGTGGTTGATGGTGCGGGTGTAGTGTGTGTGTAGGTGGTGATGCGGGTGTGTAGTGTGTGAGGGGGTGGTGCGGGTGTAGTTTGTGTGGGTGGTGATGTGGGTGTAGTGTGTGTGGGGGGTGGTGCGGGTTGTAGTGTGAGTGGTGGTGCGGGTGTAGTGTGTGTGGGTGGTGGTGTGGGTGTAGTGTGTGGGTGGTGGTGTGGGTGTAGTGTGTGTGGGTGGTGGTGTGGGTGTAGTGTGTGTAGGTGGTGGTGCGGGTGTAGTCTCTGTGGGTGGTAGTGGTGGTGGTGCAGGTGGTGGTAATCTGTGTGGGTGGTGGTGTGGGTGTAGTGTGTGTGGTTGATGGTGCGGGTGTAGTGTGTGTGTAGGTGGTGGTGCGGGTGTAGTGTGTGTGTGTAGGTGGTGGTGCGGGTGTAGTGTGTGTGGGTGGTTGTGTGGGTGTAGTGTGTGTGGTTGATGGTGCGGGTGTAGTGTGTGTAGGTGGTGGTGCGGGTGTAGTGTGCGTGGGGGGGTGGTGCGGCTGTAGTCTCTGTGGATGATAGTGGTGGTGGTGCAGGTGGTGGTAATCTGTGTGGGTGGTGGTTGTGCAGGTGGTAGTGGTGTGTTTGGGGTGTTTCGGGTAGTGGGGTAAGTTGATATAATGAATGGAAGGGGAGAGAGGAGTGTTTGTCTGTTAATTGTATGCGTTTTTCTGTTCGTATAACACCCTCACCCCTTACCCTCCCTCTCCCTAACTTCACTCTGTTACTCCCACCTCTCTCTCCTCTCGGGTGCCAAGTGATAGTAACTCCAGCTCTGCTGGAACGACACCTATGAATCTACCGTAACTGATGCACCTTAGCCGGGAGACTTGACCATATCCGGAAGACTTGACCATATCCACAGTGCCTGACTGAAGTATCCTAGCTCAGGCTGGCACTTTTGTAGTCTCCTCGCTCAGGCTGGCACTGTTGTAGTCTCCCAGTTCAGGCTGACACCGTTGAAGTCTCCCAGCTCAGGCTGACACTGTTGAAATCTCCCAGCTCAGGCTGACACTGTTGAAATCTCCCAGCTCAGGCTGACACTGTTGAAATCTCCCAGCTCAGGCTGACACTGTTGAAGTCTCCCAGCTCAGGCTGACGGATTTCATCATTACTTATGTGATCCACCCTGAGTGATGGAATACAATAAACACAGGTTTGGTTCCCTCTGTGTAACTATCATATAGAGTAGGATAGCAACACACTGCTGATGTATCCAATTTTGTTGAATTCATTCTCTCCCCCCTCCCTCTCTCCCTCTCCCCCCCCCACACTTCATTTAAAACAATTGAAGCAGCGAAGTCCTCAGAGATGTAGCAGTGTTATTCACCTTTGAGCAGCATTTGACAAATTGCCACTTCCGAAGATTACTTAGTAGAGTAAAGGTTCGTGGCAAGGGGCAGAGTCTTCAGCAGTGTAACAGTGATAGACTTACTGAATGGAAACAGCGAATGGCTTTTAATGGTGAGGCCTCTGATTGGAGGAGTGATCAGTGGGGTACTTCATGGAGTGGTCCTCGACTCGATATTTTTAATTTATACGAATTTCTAGAAATGCGGCTTCCATCTGAGATTACAAAGATTGCATAATTTACGAAACTGGGAAGATGTGCGTCATACGTGACCGATTGTCAGTGCAGAAAGTCACAGACAGGCTGTCCCAGTGGCCAGAAGACCTTAATGGGCACAAGTGCAGGCAGACCAGAGGCCTAGCTTCTCCCTACGAGCCCCGTGAGGGCGGGGACTGTGGCTAGGCCTGGGGACACTTGGTCCCAAAGATGAGGAGGTACTTGTACCTCCTCCCATGGGAGACTTAAGTCTCGAGACACTCCCTAGATAGGGAGCCAAGGCCGGGTCACCACTACTTGGAAAAGACCCGGGCCGGGAGAATACCGGTGAATAAATATATTATATATATATATATATATATATATATATATATATATATATATATATATATATATATATATATATATATAATTTGTACAGTAACCCATTCAGAAAGACCTTGGAACGCTCATTAGCACTGAGCTATATCTGACTGCGAGAATCAGAGCCAACACGATGTTTGGTCTCATGGCAAGATATTTATACCACAAAACACCTGAAGCTATTTATTCTACACTACTCAAGTCAGACCCTCCCTCTCCCATCTTCAACAATGTTAATTCTACGCTACTCACGTCAGACCCTCCCTCCCCCATCTTCAACAATGTTAATTCTACGCTACTCACGTCAGACCCTCCCTCCCCCATCTTCAACAATGTTAATTCTACGCTACTCACGTCAGACCCTCCCTCCCCCATCTTCAACAATGTTAATTCTACGCTACTCACGTCAGACCCTCCCTCCCCCATCTTCAACAATGTTAATTCTACGCTACTCACGTCAGACCCTCCCTCCCCCATCTTCAACAATGTTAATTCTACGCTACTCACGTCAGACCCTCCCACCCATCTTCAACAATGTTAATTCTACGCTACTCACGTCAGACCCTCTCACCCATCTTCAACAATGTTAATTCTACGCTACTCACGTCAGACCCTCCCACCCATCTTCAACAATGTTAATTCTACGCTACTCACGTCAGACCCTCCCTCCCCCATCTTCAACAATGTTAATTCTACGCTACTCACGTCAGACCCTCCCTCCCCCATCTTCAACAATGTTAATTCTACGCTACTCACGTCAGACCGTCCCTCCCCCATCTTCAACAATGTTAATTCTACGCTACTCACGTCAGACCCTCCCACCCATCTTCAACAATGTTAATTCTACGCTACTCACGTCAGACCCTCCCTCCCCCATCTTCAACAATGTTAATTCTACGCTACTCACGTCAGACCCTCCCTCCCCATCTTCAACAATGTTAATTCTACGCTACTCAAGTCAGACCCTCCCTCCCCCATCTTCAACAATGTTAATTCTACGCTACTCACGTCAGACCCTCCCTCCCCCCCATCTTCAGTATGTTGTCTAGTGGGGGTCTTCTAATTACACATCAGATAAAGACTGAATTAAGAGAGTACAGATAGGAGCAACGAAACTCGTATCATCCTCAGCTTCAAGAATATGCATGATAAGGTTCACGAAGCTAGAAAAGAGTTGAGCAACAGCAAGTCTGAAGTAGAACCAGGAACCGAGACATTACCTAATGATCAACAAACAAGCAAGGACACGTACAACCACGAACATTCCCTGTCTCCCTGTGTTGTTGATGGTGTGCAACAACTTGTGGGGCGGATGAAATTACACTCAACTGGTTTCATCGACTTTTCCGTTTATTGCTGTATAGCCCTTGTGGCTTAGCGCTTTTTTTTTTATAATAATAATAATAATTTTCCGTTTATTTATGAAGTGGAATATTCCCACAAAAAATAATAACTTTATTCAACTGCTGAAGGTCTAAAATAAACGTGTGCTCAGTGCCGGAAATTTTTGAAAAAAAAAAATAATAATTACACCAAACAATTCTCCCTGATTTTAGTTGCGTAGTAAGACAAGAATGATTAAAATCTGTTTATTATTTACTGAGATGTGAAGGTTGTAATGTTACCTTTGTGACGTCATTGTGGCACCAGGTTGTAATGTGACCTTTTTGACGTCATTATGGCACCAGGTTGTAATGTGACCTTTGTGACGTCATTATGGCACCAGGTTGTAATGTGACCTTTATGACGTCATTATGGCACCAGGTTGTAATGTGACCTTTGTGACGTCATTATGGCACCAGGTTGTAATGTGACCTTTATGACGTCATTATGGCACCAGGTTGTAATGTGACCTTTGTGACGTCATTATGGCACCAGGTTGTAATGTGACCTTTATGACGTCATTATGGCACCAGGTTGTAATGTGACCTTTGTGACGTCATTGTGGCACCAGGCTGTAATGTGACCTTTGTGACGTCATTGTGGCACCAGGTTGTAATGTGACCTTTGTGACGTCATTGTGGCACCACGTTGTAATGTGACCTTTGTGACGTCATTGTGGCACCAAGTTGTAATGTGACCTTTGTGACGTCATTGTGGCACCAGGTTGTAATGTGACCTTTGTGACGTCATTGTGGCACCAGGTTGTAATGTGACCTTTGTGACGTCATTATGGCACCAGGTTGTAATGTGACCTTTGTGACGCCATTATGGCACCAGGATGTAATGTGACCTTTGTGACGTCATTATGGCACCAGGTTGTAATGTGACCTTTGTGACGTTATTATGGCACCAGGTTGTAATGTGACCTTCGTGACGTCATTATGGCACCAGGTTGTAATGTGACCTTTGTGACGTCATTGTGGCACCAGGAGTGCTCGCTGTCTCAACCAAGTTACCAACTCAAGGGAGGTTCCTTGATGCTGGTGAGGGGCTCTTGATCTAGGGAATTGGATCTGTGTTCCAGTTCCCTGGTGAGGGGCTCTTGATCTAGGGAATTGGATCTGTGTTCCAGTTCCCTGGTGAGGGGCTCTTGATCTAGGGAATTGGATCTGTGTTCCAGTTCCCTGGTGAGGGGCTCTTGATCTAGGGAATTGGATCTGTGTTCCCGTTCCCTGGTGAGGGGCTCTTGATCTAGGGAATTGGATCTGTGTTCCAGTTCCCTGGTGAGGGGCTCTTGATCTAGGGAACTGGATCTGTGTTCCAGTTCCCTGGTGAGGGGCTCTTGATCTAGGGAATTGGATCTGTGTTCCAGTTCCCTGGTGAGGGGCTCTTGATCTAGGGAACTGGATCTGTGTTCCAGTTCCCTGGTGAGGGGCTCTTGATCTAGGGAATTGGATCTGTGTTTCAGTTCCCTGGTGAGGGGCTCTTGATCTAGGGAATTGTATCTGTGTTCCAGTTCCCTGGTGAGGGGCTCTTGATCTAGGGAACTGGATCTGTGTTCCAGTTCCCTGGTGAGGGGCTCTTGATCTAGGGAACTGGATCTGTGTTCCAGTTCCCTGGTGAGGGGCTCTTGATCTAGGGAATTGGATCTGTGTTCTAGTTCCCTGGTGAGGGGCTCTTGATCTAGGGAATTGGATCTGTGTTCCAGTTCCCTGAAGTGAGCCTGAATACCTTCCACGCCCCCCCCCACGTGCGCTGTATAATCCTAAGGGTTTAGCGCTCCCCATGATTATAATAATTAACCAAGTTACTATTACCATTTTTTTAGCAATTTTTTCAATATTTTGTAATAGACTAGTTTATAGCAAAGATACTTGGGAAATAAAACTGATTTTGAGGTCACTGAATACGGAAATGATACTTAAAATGCAAATGATCTCAGTTTAAATAGATATGGATCCAGGCGGGTTATGTATGACCTGACTGCGGGTCATTTATGACCTGACTGCGGGTCAACACATGACTGAGATCACCGTCAGGAAACACTTGTCCTGTTTCCTGACAACCCTAACCTAGCCTAACCTAGCCTAACCTAGCCTAACCTAACCTAGCCTAACCTAGCCTAACCTAGCCTAACCTAGCTTAACCTAGCCTAACCTAGCCTAACGTAGCCTAACCTAACCTAGCCTAACCTAGCCTAACCTAGCCTAACCTAACTTAGCCTAACCTAGCCTAACCTAGCTTAACCTAGCCTAACGTAGCCTAACCTAACCTAGCCTAACCTAACCTAGCCTAACCTAACCTTACCTTTCCTAACCTAACTTAACCTAAAATTTGACCTGGGAAGGAAGGAGCATAAATAAACTATACTAGGAAAAGGCTCTTGATTCACACCCACAATGGCCTGGTGGGCAAAGGCTTTCGCTTCACACGTTGAGGGTCTGGTGTGGGTCGCATCCTGGGACAAATCTAACCTAATTTGCCCGAAATGCTCTGCATAACAAGCAGCTTTCTATATAGTAGTATGTCATTGATGTCAACTATGGTCTGTATACCTTGTACATGTACTGGTAGTAAATAAAGATATTATTATTATTATTATTATTATTATTATTATTATTATTATTATATACAGTGTCCTACAGCAACATGCATAATAGTTTAAAAAATAAATACTACTTTCTTGAGCTAGTCTATTTCTTGAGCTAGTCTATTTCTTGAGCTAGTCTATTTCTTGAGCTAGTCTATTTCTTGAACTAGTCTATTGTTATTATGGTTATTTTTGTTTTCAACGTCCCATAAACTATTCATTGAAGCTCCTTTCTTCTCCAGTATACAAAACTGTTCAAAAATTATAGACGTGTTTTATTTTAATTAATCATATGTTGTACACTAATCCGTATGTTTTCATATAATTCACTTGTATTTATTGTTCAGTTACAGTGAAGAAATGTAAAGAAATGTAAATGGCATTTACATGTTTCCGCAATGTCCTGTACACAGCAGTTTTTTTAATACTGTGAATATTTATGGTGTAGATTTGTTTTCTCTGATGTAGTCCTAACTAGGCTATATAGGACTGTTTGGTGGCCCTAGAATTTTGGCGTAAATTTACGTCTACGGCATTTTCCCATTTGGAGTAAAATTTTTCCTGTTTAGCCCATAAGCCACCAATGACTTATGGGCTAAACAGGAGAAAATTAACTACAATTATTATATTTATGGGGTAGTGCTAAGCCTATTGTGGTTACGGAACACTGAAGATCTCCACTTTGTACAAGGAACTCTTTTTCCCTTACATTTACTAGCAGCAGGTTCCACACACAGGAACTAAGTACGGGTAAGGTGAGGGTCTTGATGTTTGATGCATCCACGAGCATCCTTGTTACAAAAAACGCGATTCTAAAAGCTTAGAGATCTCCAGTGAATACTAGAAAGGACTGCCCTTCTAGCATCCAGCCTGTTACTGGGTTTTCGTAACAAGTAGTCAGTATCCTTGTCCAATTATCCATTAAAATTCAGTATGGTTCAATAGTGCTTTAGGATTACAACTGGTAGGCTACTAACTGAGAAATTAAAATTTAATAAATTTATTAAGTCTATAAGTTGTCTAGAGGTATATTATCAAATTAAATTAATTACAGCAATCAAAATAAAATCAATCTCTCGAGTTCAATATTATTGTGCTGAAAGCACATATCACATTTATAATTCTTAAGTACCGTCAGGTACATTAACATTTAATAAGATATTACAAATATGTACAAGTGTGTGTATGCGTGTAAGTGCTCTTAAGTAGTTAGCTATGTCTCAAGACTCGAATAAGACTTAAACAAGTGACTGACAAAGTCCTCAAATAAACTAACATCTTGACCGACTGGCAACCCGAACAGTCTGCTTGAACAACAAAGAATGCTAAGCCCAATAGCAATGCAATATCAAGCGACTGCGACACAGAATCAGGAACTGGGAAATAATGTAACGACACTAAGTAGGGACCATCAGCAGATCCTCCACAAAAGTTACAAAACTCCCATAATACTGAATCTATGTTCAGCATAGGAAAAACTGTGACTGTGACAATGCACAGAAACCAGTACAAAATTAGGTCAGAAGCTATAGCTAAGGACCTGAGATGTTCAGAGTGTCTAAGCGACACACAACCTCAGTACAACGTCGAAAATCACAGTCTATACAATGTTCTGTGAACAAAGTTCTACAGAACTAACAAGAATAATGAGACAGACAATCTGTCCAACCACCAAGCGAGTCTAGAGCAGACTGAAAAACTTCACGAGAGGTGAGGACGCCCCCATCGATCACGTGATAGCTACGTGGACAACTGCAGCTCAGAAGCCGGCAGTATAACGAGCGACAAGCGATAATTACAGTAGTTTGACAATCAAGACTAACTGAGCACATATTATGTACATCCTAACAACATAAGCTAAATAACAATATAACAGTCAAATAATAATATAAAGTCATACATTTACGATTTAGCTATTATCGCAAATATAAGCAATATAAAATTAAATGAAAAGGTAATATACATTATATATACATAATAATCATTGTAACCCATTCAGGGGTTGCAACAATCCTCTAGTGAGAATCCCAGGTCCCATTCTCATGGAGATAAATGGTATAAAACTAAGTTTTTGACTTGGGGCATCGTGACCTCGTACTCGTATGTATGAACCGCCAGTGTGTGCAATAGGATCCCTGTGTAAGAGCAGAGGGAGGGTCAGAACCTAATACTCTCGAACCTCTGTATGAAAAATACAGGGAAAGAGTCGCAGCCATTTGCCCAAACTTATTTTGCAAGTTGTTATTCTACCTGAGCTCATTTCCAAGCCCAGCCCTATCAAAGGTATATTACCACCCACCAGGATGCCACCTATAACAGTGGGCTAACACTCGGGTACCTATTTCCTACTAGGTAAATTGAGGCAACAGGTGCAAGGAAGTATGTTTATTGTCTTCATTCTCCAAAAGGATTGAACCCGAATTCTTTTGTTGTGAGCCGAATTTGTTACCACTGAGTCATGTATGAAGGAAATTGTAGGGCAGTTTGACCGATCAATATGTACTCATACTAAACTGTCAGCAGGCTAGAGTGGGTGGTCAAACCTTAGTCATTATGGTACTTGGGGTTGGTCCTGAGATAAGTTCGTTGGGTTTGAGAAGAACGATTCCAGAGTATACTGGACTGAAGACACTAATGATGTATCACTAACAGAAGCTAAAAACGTTTTAGCAATGAAGATATCCAGGTGTTGATAAGACGTGAGTCTTATCAAAGATATGCAGCATTCCCACATAGACAAGGATGTCAGCCACAGCACCGTGTCTTCCTTTGCAGATGACACCCGAATCTGCATGACAGTGTCTTCCATTGCAGACACTGCAAAGCTCCAGGCAGACATCAACCAAATCTTTCAGTGGGCTGCAGAAAACAATATGAAGTTCAACGATGAGAAATTTCAATTACTCAGATATGGTAAACATGAGGAAATTAAATCTTCATCAGAGTACAAAACAAATTCTGGCCACAAAATAGAGCGAAACACCAACGTCAAAGACCTGGGAGTGATCATGTCGGAGGATCTCACCTTCAAGGACCATAACATTGTATCAATCGCATCTGCTAGAAAAATGACAGGATGGATAATGAGAACCTTCAAAACTAGGGAGGCCAAGCCCATGATGACACTCTTCAGGTCACTTGTTCTATCTAGGCTGGAATATTGCTGCACACTAACAGCACCTTTCAAGGCAGGTGAAATTGCCGACCTAGAAAATGTACAGAGAACTTTCACGGCGCGCATAACGGAGATAAAACACCTCAATTATTGGGAGCGCTTGAGGTTCCTAAACCTGTATTCCCTGGAACGCAGGAGGGAGAGATACATGATTATATACACCTGGAAAATCCTAGAGGGACTAGTACCGAACTTGCACACGAAAATCACCCACTACGAAAGCAAAAGACTTGGCAGACGATGCACCATCCCCCCAATGAAAAGCAGGGGTGTCACTAGCACGTTAAGAGACCATACAATAAGTGTCAGGGGCCCGAGACTGTTCAACTGCCTCCCAGCACACATAAGGGGGATTACCAACAGACCCCTGGCAGTCTTCAAGCTGGCACTGGACAAGCACCTAAAGTCAGTTCCGGATCAGCCGGGCTGTGGCTCGTATGTTGGTTTGCGTGCAGCCAGCAGCAACAGCCTGGTTGATCAGGCTCTGATCCACCAGGAGGCCTGGTCTCAGACCGGGCCGCGGGGGCGTTGACCCCCGGAACTCTCTCCAGGTAAACTCCAGGTAGGGCGTAATGGCACTATGACTGCAGGGCTGCAGTCGTGGTGCAGTAGTCATGGAAACATCTGGCACCCAACATATGATTATTAACTGTGCATCACCGATCCTTCTTTAAAAGAACATGACTGGTCATCAGATTAAGACCTGTGTCAGGACATTGTTCCCCACTAAAATATAAACACAATGTATCAATATGTCTTTGGGAAGTGTTAAGTCTAGTGGGCCCTATAATCGAACAAGCTTAAAAATGCTTGGCAAGACTTGGGTGCTTGGCTGTCTTCTTTCAACACAAATTCTCACCTAGATAATTTTGTGTAGAATTGGGAATGGCCACATCTCGTGCTGTATTGACATTCACCTGATCTTACTTTGTCCGTCACCCTATCTGGAGGAGAGGCGAGGCAGCAAGGTGCGTGGGCCATCTGGGTTAAGACAATGATGATATACTTCCTGTGAGGCCAGTCTCCTGTGATGTGTCATTATAGTGGGACGTGCGGCGCCAGTCCCTTGTGATGCGTGTCATTTTAGTGGGATGTGTGACGCAGCCTGTTTCAGCATGACGTGTTGTGACGCTAGTCTCGGGGTGACTTGTTGTGACGCTAGTCTCGGGGTGACGTGTTGTGACACCATTCTCGTGTTGACTCTTTACTTTCCATTTGCTCCTCCCTCGCCCCAGCTGCCTGAAGAGTAGGAACTATAAAAGGAAGAAGAGAAACAAGAAGGCGAGGAGGAAGAGCAATAGGAAGAGGATCGGGGAGAAGAGAAGGAGAAAGATGGAGACGGTGGGGGAGGGAGAAGGAGAGGGAGGAGGAATAAGTAAAGGAGGAAGGCGACGAAAAATTGGAAAAGACAATAAGGAACAAGAAATAATTAGAATTTGCGTGGGGACGAAGATGTCAGCAGTGTAATACTTGTGCAATATATATTGTTATAACTCCATTTTACAGCCAGGATCCCTGGCCCAGCCTAATCACGTGACCCTTTTTTTAAACTAAATACGTAGGCCGTGGACTAGAGGCTTCTCCCTCGCTCTCGACCAGGCCTAGCAGACAGGCTGGGTTCCACCAAGACTATCAACACAACGCCTCCATAACAGTCAGCAGTTGTTTCCTTTGCTACCATCACTTCTGTCGTACTCCATAACAGAGAGAGAGAAGCGGGAGGAAGAGGAAATTAATAGAAAACGTGATAAAAGACGAGGGAAAGAGATAACATTCTCATTATATTACGTCAATCTTTGACGTGGTGCTCACCTTCAATTTCCTAATGCTTGCTATTACTCAATTCAACTACGTTTATTTTTAATAATGTCAATGCTCAATAATAACCCACATGGACCCAGAAACTCAGAAGATTGATTGATCAGCATATTTCGACCCTCTTCTGGGATCCTCTTTAGCAGGGGGAGAAGATCCCAGAAGAGGGTCGAAATATACAGATCAATCTGCTAAGTTTTTGTATCCATGTAGGTTATTATTGAGAACTGACAAGTGTTTATTACACTTTAGTTATTCAATAGAATCAAGTTCATTAAGGTTAGGTTAAGTTAGGTTCAATAAACATATTGGAAACCATCCACGACACGCCTTCCAGCCAGATGGTAAACAAAAAGGAAAAAAAAAAAGTAACTACACAAGCCCATGCACAGCCTAGCGCATTCCAGGGAAGGGACAGGGAGATACACGGGGCCGCACTGGGTCCGGTAGGCAGCTGTTGTGACACATGACTGACTACCTGATGCTCTCTCGCCTCGCCCAGTCCTGCGTCCGAGCCCAGGCCCGACTCTCACAGCCAATCCTTATCCCTAAGTTATGGATCTATGTTGCCGACTTCCCTTACGTGCATTAATCTATCGTCCAGAGGCTGTTTACCTTGGAGACCTGCTGTGTATATGGAGTTAGAAGAATCACTTTCACCATTACTTACTCCATCTCTGTCTTGCCAGAGGTTCTGTACTTCCTACCTTCAGGACTCGTGTGACTAACTTAGAGTTCTGGAGTACGTGTAAAGCTCACTTTATGATGAACAGTAGGATCAACAAGAATACAATCATAGTTATTGTGACAGCGTTTCGAAAAATACATGTTCTCATCAGGTCATTAAAATAAAAAGGGAAGAAATTCATAAATAAAAAAATAGAACTAAGAGTATCAAAAATATTTTTTTAAATGGAGAAATATGTAACGTAAGAAATTAAGATGTTCCTTACCAACACCGTTCACAGGAGCTGCCATTAGTCGATACTCAGCTTTATAAATATTAACCTTTATATTAAATGACTTTTATTTTTAATAGGCCTTTATATATAATGGACTTTGTAACGGCTATATTAATGTTATTGCTTTTCTTACTAAAGTTTCTGTTCAGTAATTTTAATTTATTTTTTATTTATTATTTAGACATGATACATAGTTGTACAAAAGAAATACAGTGGTTGAGTGTACATGCCAAAAGCCCCTTGTATGCAGATTATTATTATTATTATTATTATTATTATTATTATTATTATTATTATTATTATTATTATTATAATCAAGGGGAAGCGCTAAACCCGTAGGATTATACAGCGCCTGGGGGGGGGATGTGGAAGGCATTCAGGCTTAATTCGGGGAACTGGAGCACAGATCCAATTCCCTAAATCAAGAGCCCCTCACCAACATCAAGGAACATTCCCTGAGGGGCCTTGTATGCAGAGCATTGTGGGCTATTAGACGAGGAACTTTCTAAACACTTCACTTGTTACTGGCTGCCAAAGACGGGTGGGTACCCACACACCAGCGCATCAGTCACCCCAGGTGGGAAGTATTGGGAGGTGCTGTGTGAGTACCTCCTTCAAACGCCCGAGGAAGGGAAGGAAAGGGAAGGGGTAGGGAGGAGGGGGAGATGTTGGACCCCTGTATCATGCTACTAACTTCCACCGCGCACACCTGGTCTCACTTGTGTGGTAGTGTCCACAGGAGAAGTTAACTGACTTTCACAGTGCTCACTTTCTGCTTGTGGCGTCGTTGGAAATTTTGTGAATGGACCCCGAGTTGTTCTGAACTTTACCCTGGGTTCTCACTAGACAACGATGCCGTGGTGATGAGTGGAGTGTGGATGTATCTCTGGTCTTCATTGCACACCTCGGCCGCCTTGCTAACTCTCCTTCACGTAAGATACCCATTGTGTGTACTTTAAGATATCCTTATTATAAGTCTCCCAGCTCAGGCTGCCAGAGTAACACCTTAGATGAGTACCATGATGAAATATAACTGGGGAAACATTTTGTATTCACACATCACTTCGACACTTAATGTGGTGGAATCCGTGCACAACGCAGAAAGAAACTAACATATACAGAGTATAATAGCAGTCAGTAGGATTCGACACAATGTCAGGAAAACTGGCAAGGTTCACAAGTGGCGCTCTAAACCAATCGGCCACAGATGCCTCAAGAGCTGGGCAGCCTGGCTTACAAGCCATGTTTCTCCCAGCCCTGGCACACCAGTGGGCCTCAAGCATGGGCCACTTGGGAACCTTGCCAGCCTTCCTGACGTGGCATTGAATCCTACTGACTGCGATCTGTACTCACCTAGTTGTAGTTGCAGGGGTCGATTCATAATTCCTGGCTCCGCCTCTTCACTGGCCGTTACCGGATCACTCCCTGCACCATGAGCTTTATCATACCTCTGCTTAAAGCTATGAATGGATCCTGCCTCCACTACATCACTTCCCAAACTATTCCACTTCCTGACAACTCTGTGACTGAAGAAATACTTCCTAACATCCCTGTGATTCATCTGTGTCTTCAACTTCCAACGGTGACCCCTTATTGCTGTGTCCCATCTCTGGAATATTGTCTCTGTCCACCTTGTTAATTCCTCTCAGTATTTTATATATCGTTATTAGACTAAAGGCCCTGAATCTGCACTCTCTAGAAAGACGTAGAATTAGGGGGGATATGATTGAGGTGTATAAATGGAAGACGGGAATAAATAAAGGGGATGTAAATAGTGTGCTGAAAATATCTAGCCTAGACAGGACTCGCAGCAATGGTTTTAAGTTGGAAAAATTCAGATTCAGGAAGGATATAGGAAAGTACTGGTTTGGTAATAGAGTTGTGGATGAGTGGAACAAACTCCCGAGTACAGTTATAGAGGCCAGAACGTTGTGTAGCTTTAAAAATAGGTTGGATAAATACATGAGTGGATGTGGGTGGGTGTGAGTTGGACCTGATAGCTTGTGCTACCAGGTCGGTTGCCGTGTTCCTCCCTTAAGTCAATGTGACCTGACCTGACTAGGTTGGGTGCATTGGCTTAAGCCGGTAGGAGACTTGGACCTGCCTCGCATGGGCCAGTAGGCCTTCTGCAGTGTTCCTTCGTTCTTATGCTCTTATGTTCTTATTATATCCCCCCTACCTCTCCGGTCCTCTCTCTCCTGTCCTGTCAACCAACGTACTTAGCTTGTGTGTGTGTGTGTGTGTGTGTGTGTGTGTGTGTGTGTGTGTGTGTGTGTGAATGAACTAGAAATATAACACTTGTGTGTTTAATTCTGTACTACCATTGTAGCACAGCCGCTGTAGTACAGCTTTCACGTGTACTTCATTCTTCTGAAATAACAGGTTTAAGAGTGTGTTGTTAGGTAAGACACATATGCAACAGTTAGACAACTTTATTCCGGTTTATTCAGGTTTAAGAGTGTTTCCTGCTCTGCAACAAGCGTCAGTGAAAGTGAAGCTGAACATCAAAATGGTATACAATACCGACAGGTTGTTAGGTAAGACACACATGCAACAGTTAGACAACTTTATTCCGAAACGTTTCGCCTACACAGTAGGCTTCTTCAGTCGAATACAGAAAATAGGCAGGAACAGTAGAGATGTGAAGACGATGTAATCAGTCCATCACCCTTGTAGTCGTAGAATTTGAGGTTGTCAGTCCCTCCAGGCCGAGGGACTGACAACCTCAAATTCTACGACTACAAGGGTGATGGACTGATTACATCGTCTTCACATCTCTACTGTTCCTGCCTATTTTCTGTATTCGACTGAAGAAGCCTACTATGTAGGCGAAACGTTTCGGAATAAAGTTGTCTAACTGTTGCATATGTGTCTTACCTAACGAAAGTGAAGCTGCAACCAGCTTAACATGTTAGTACTCAGCTTGAACTAGTGATTCATGCTAGTACTCAGCTTGAACTAGTGATTCATGCTAGTACTCAGCTTGAACTAGTGATTCATGCTAGTACTCAGCTTGAACTTGCGTGATTTATGCTAGTACTCAGCTTGAACTTGCGTGATTTATGCTAGTACTCAGCTTGAACTTGCGTGATTTATGCTAGTACTCAGCTTGAACTAGTGATTCATGCTAGTACTCAGCTTGAACTAGTGATTCATGCTAGTACTCAGCTTGAACTTGCGTGATTCATGCTAGTACTCAGCTTGAACTTGCGTGATTCATGCTAGTACTCAGCTTGAACTTGCGTGATTCATGCTAGTACTCAGCTTGAACTAGTGATTCATGCTAGTACTCAGCTTGAATTAGAGTGATTCATGCTAGTACTCAGCTTGAATTAGAGTGATTCATGCTAGTACTCAGCTTGAACTAGAGTGATTCATGCTAGTACTCAGCTTGAACTAGAGTGATTCATGCTAGTACTCAGCTTGAACTAGAGTGATTCATGCTAGTACTCAGCTTGAACTAGAGTGATTCATGCTAGTACTCAGCTTGAACTAGAGTGATTCATGCTAGTACTCAGCTTGAACTAGAGTGATTCATGCTAGTACTCAGCTTGAACTAGAGTGATTCATGCTAGTACTCAGCCTGAACTAGATTCATGCTAGTACTCAGCTTGAACTAGACTCATGCTAGTACTCAGCTTGAACTAGATTCATGCTAATACTCAGCTTGAACTAGAGTGATTCATGCTAGTAGTCAGCTCACCTCTCATAAAATTTAATTTCTTTTTTTTTTTTGTCGTGTGTATGTGTTGGTGCTGCTGCTGCTTCTCCTGTTCCTTCTCCTGTTCCTTCTCCTGCTGCTTCTCCTGTTCCTTCTCCTGCTGCTTCTCCTGTTCCTTCTCTTGCTGCTTCTTCTGTTCCTTCTCATGCTGCTTCTTCTGTTTCTTCTGCTGCTTCTGTTCCTTCTGCTTCTCCGGTTCCTTCTCTTGCTACTTCTCCTGTTCCTTCTGTTTCTCATGTTCCTTCTCTTGCTGCTTCTCCTGTTTCTTCTCCTGTTCCTCCTGCTCCTCTCACTCCCGTTGCTGCTGCTCTTCTTCCTGTTCCATCTCTTCTGGTGTAACGTTCCCCTTTATTAATGCTTTTTCTTAAAGGTGACCAGAGCTGGATACAGCAATACGCACTAGACTTAGTGAACGGTACTTAGTGAACGGTACTTAGTGAACGGTACAGAGTATAACACTCTTAAGTTCAAAGTATCTGCCCATGGTTTCTAAATGTTCTTTTTTACTTCCAGGTTTCTGTATCTAGTTGGTATCAGTTATTTTAGATACCCGGAGATCATAAACTTGTGTTTTAATTCCGACCCTAAAATTTAAGTTGGCACAAACAATTTGCTTGCCAGTGTTTATTTCCCTTCATTTATCCATCATGATGCTCATTTGTTATTCTTTTGGCACAGCCCCTAAACATGTGTTGACGTTGGAACAGTTGAGGAGAACCAGGGAGGGTATTGATCAGAACCAGGGGAGGGTATTGATCATTACCAGGGGAGGATATTGATCAGTACCAGGGTGTTGATGAGAACCAGGGAGGGTCTTGATGAGAATCAAGGAGGGTCTTGATCAGAACCAGGGAAGAGTATTGATCAGAACCAGGGGAGGGTATTGATCACTACCAGGGAGGGTCTTGATCAGAGCCAGGGGAGGGTATTGATCAGAACCAGGGGAGGGTATTGATCATTGCCAGGGGAGGATATTGATTAGTACCAGGGAGAGTGTTGATGAGAACCAGGGAGGGTCTTGATCAGAACCAGGGGAGGGTATTGATCAGAACCAGGGGAGGGTATTGATCATTGCCAGGGGAGGATATTGATCAGTACCAGGGAGGGTGTTGATGAGAACCAGGGAGGGTCTTGATGAGAATCAAGGAGGGTCTTGATCAGAACCAGGGAAGAGTATTGATCAGAACCAGGGGAGGGTATTGATCAGAACCATGGAGAGTATTGATCAGAACCAGGGGAGGGTATTGATCAGAAGCAGGGGAGGGTATAGATCAGAACCAGGGAAGAGTATTGATCAGAACCAGGGGAGGGTATTGATCAGAACCAGGGGAGGGTATTGATTAGAACCAGGGAAGGCATTGATCAGAACCAGGGGAGGGTATTGATCAGAACCAGGCGAGGGTATTGATCAGAACCAGAGGAGGGTATTGATCGGAACAGGGGAGGGTTTGATCAGAACCAGGGGAGGGTATTGATCAGAACCAGAGGAGGGTATTGATCAGAACCAGGGGAAGGCATTGGTCAGAACCAGGGGAGGGTATTGATCAGAACCAGGGGAGGGTATTGATCAGAACCAGAGGAGGATATTGATCAGAACCAGGGGAGGGTAGTGATCAGAACCAGGGAAGAGTATTGATCAGAACCAGGGGAGGGTATTGATCAGAACCAGGGGAGGGTATTGATCAGAACCAGGGGAGGGTATTGATCAGAGCCAGGGGGAGGGTATTGATCAGAAACAGGGGAGGGTATTGATCAGAACCAAGGGAGGGTATTGATCAGAACCAGGGAAGGGTATTGATCAGAGCCAGGGGGAGGGTATTGATCAGAACCAGGGGAGGGTATTGATCAGAACCAAGGGAGGGTATTGATCAGAACCAGGGAAGGGTATTGATCAGAACCAGGGAAGGGTATTGATCAGAACCAGGGGAGGGTATTGATCAGAACCAGGGGAGGGTATTGATCAGAACCAGGGGAGGGTATTGATCAGAACCAGGGGAGGGTATTGATCAGAACCAGGGGAGGGTATTGATCAGAACCAGGGGAGGGTATTGATCAGAACCAGGGGAGGGTATTGATCAGAACCAGGGGAAGGTATTGATCAGAACCAGGGAAGGGTATTGATCAGAACCAGGGGAGGGTATTGATCAGAACCAGGGGAGGGTATTGATCAGAACCAGGGAAGGGTATTGATCAGAACCAGGGGAGGGTATTGATCAGAACCAGGGGGAGGGTATTGATCAGAACCAGGGGAGGGTATTGATCAGAACCAGGGGAGGGTATTGATCAGAACCAGGGGAAGGTATTGATCAGAACCAGGGGAGGGTATTGATCAGAACCAGGGGAGGGTATTGATCAGAACCAGGGAAGGGTATTGATCAGAACCAGGGGAGGGTATTGATCAGAACCAGGGGAGGGTATTGATCAGAACCAGGGGAGGGTATTAATCAGAACCAGGGGAGGGTATTGATCAGAACCAGGGGAGGGTATTGATCAGAACCAGGGGAGGGTATTGATCAGAACCAGGGGAGGGTATTGATCAGAACCAGGGGAGGGTATTGATCAGAAACAGGGGAGGGTATTGATCAGAACCAGGGGAGGGTATTGATCAGAACCAGGGGAGGGTATTGATCAGAACCAGGGAGGGTGTCACAGGGAACTGTGAAAGTATTTCATTACTTTGATTGTGGTTAATAAGTGGAATCAACTGGATAAAGTGGTGCAGGTTTAATGAGGGAGTTTGACATATCCAGCGAGGACTCGAGCATTTATTGATCTTTTCTAAATAGAAGACATAGAAGACATGGTGGTTAACGCTCTCGCTTCACACGGTGAGGGCCTGGGTTCGATTCCCAGCCAGAGTAGAAACATTGGACGTGTTTCTTTCCACCTGTTGTCTATGTTCCCCATCAGTAAAATGGGTACCTGGGTGTTAGTCGACTGGTGTGGGTCGCATCCTGGGACACAGACCGAAATGCAGAGCATAACAAGGGAGTTTCTATATAGTAGTATGTCATTGTTATCAGCTAGGACTGTATTCCCTGTACATGTACTTGTAGTAAAATAAAGATATTATTATTATTATTATTATTATTATTATTATATTATTATTATTATTATTATTATATAAGAGAAACAGAAGTTTGTTTTTTGCTTTAGTAATGTATACAAGAGAGGAGGTTACTAGCCCCTTGCTCCCGGCATTTTAATGCCTCTTACGACACTCATGGCTTACGGAGGAAGAATTCTGTTCCACTTCCCCATGGATATAAGAGGAAATAAACAAGAACTAGTAAGAAAATATTAGAAAACCCAGAGGGGTGTGTATACATATGCTTGTACATGTATGTGTAGTGTGACCTAAGTGTAAGTAGAAGTAATAAGACGTACCTGAAACTTTGTATCTTTGAGAGACAGAAAAAGACACCAGCAATCCTACCATCATGTAAAACAATTACAGGCTTTCGTTTTACACGCACTTGGCAGGACGGTAGTAACTCCCTGGGCGGTTGCTGTCTGCGAACCTACTACCTAGAATATATGTGTGTGTGTGTTTGCAATAATATCACAGTAAACAGGTGATATCACAATATGCAGAACAACCACTGTAAAAAAAATAGTGAAATTCCAATCGCTTTCGTGATTACTCACATTGTCAAAGCACTAGTTCCTTGACAATGTGAGAAATCACGAAAGTGCTTGGGATTTCACTATTTTTTCACAGTGGTTATTCTGCACATGTATATATATATATATATATATATATATATATATATATATATATATATATATATATATATATATATATATATATATATATATATATATATATATATATACCCAGACATTTACAGCTAAAATTAAGTTCTCAGACTGAAGATGGACATCAACATCTCAATGTTTTCTGAAATTGATTTATTGCTATGATACAAGTTTACGGCCCAGCCAGTGATGATCAGGCTTTACGGCCCAGCCAGTGATGGTCAGGCTTTACGGCCCAGCCAGTGATGGTCAGGCTTTACGGCCCAGCCAGTGATGATCAGGCTTTACGGCCCAGCCAGTGATGGTCAGGCTTTACGGCCCAGCCAGTCATGATCAGGCTTTACGGCCCAGCCAGTGATGGTCAGGCTTTACGGCCCAGCCAGTGATGGTCAGGCTTTACGGCCCAGCCAGTGATGATCAGGCTTTACGGCCCAGCCAGTGATGATCAGGCTTTACGGCCCAGCCAGTGATGGTCAGGCTTTACGGCCCAGCCAGTGATGGTCAGGCTTTACGGCCCAGCCAGTGATGATCAGGCTTTACGGCCCAGCCAGTGATGGTCAGGCTTTACGGCCCAGCCAGTGATGATCAGGCTTTACGGCCCAGCCAGTGATGATCAGGCTTTACGGCCCAGCCAGTGATGATCAGGCTTTACGGCCCAGCCAGTGATGATCAGGCTTTACGGCCCAGCCAGTGATGATCAGGCTTTACGGCCCAGCCAGTGATGATCAGGCTTTACGGCCCAGCCAGTGATGATCAGGCTTTACGGCCCAGCCAGTGATGATCAGGCTTTACGGCCCAGCCAGTGATGATCAGGCTTTACGGCCCAGCCAGTGATGATCAGGCTTTACGGCCCAGCCAGTGATGGTCAGGCTTTACGGCCCAGCCAGTGATGATCAGGCTTTACGGCCCAGCCAGTGATGATCAGGCTTTACGGCCCAGCCAGTGATGATCAGGCTTTACGGCCCAGCCAGTGATGGTCAGGCTTTACGGCCCAGCCAGTGATGGTCAGGCTTTACGGCCCAGCCAGTCATGATCAGGCTTTACGGCCCAGCCAGTCATGATCAGGCTTTACGGCCCAGCCAGTGATGGTCAGGCTTTACGGCCCAGCCAGTGATGATCAGGCTTTACGGCCCAGCCAGTGATGATCAGGCTTTACGGCCCAGCCAGTGATGATCAGGCTTTACGGCCCAGCCAGTGATGATCAGGCTTTACGGCCCAGCCAGTGATGATCAGGCTTTACGGCCCAGCCAGTGATGATCAGGCTTTACGGCCCAGCCAGTGATGATCAGGCTTTACGGCCCAGCCAGTGATGATCAGGCTTTACGGCCCAGCCAGTGATCAGGCTTTACGGCCCAGCCAGTGATGATCAGGCTTTACGGCCCAGCCAGTGATGGTCAGGCTTTACCTGTTTATTGTAAAGGGAACAATGTGCCAGTATTTAATGATTCGTTTTACCCAAGGTGGGAGAAATATTTTTTTCTCAGTACCACTCTAGTGGATTTTATTTAGGCAATAACATTATTGATATATATTTGTGTAGTTCTGTTTTTGTGGTGGTGGTGGTAGTGGTGGTGGTAGTGGTGGTAGTGGTGGTGGTTAGTGGGTGGTGTGGTGGTGGTGGTGGTGGTGAGTGGTGGTGGTGGTAGTGGTGTGGGTAGTGGTGGTGGTTATGTGGTGGTGGTGGTAGTGGTGGTGTGGTGTGGTGGTGGTAGTGGTAGTGGTGGTGGTAGTGGTGGTGGTTGGTGGTGGTTGTGGTGGTGGTGGTGGTGGTAGTGGTATGTGGTGGTGGTAGTGGTGGTGGTTGTGGTGGTGGTGGTGGTGGTAGTGGTAGTGGTTGGTGGTAGTGGTGGTGGTGGTAGTGGTGGTGGTAGTGGTGGTGGTGGTAGTGGTAGTGGTGGTGGTGGTGGTAGTGGTGGTTTGTGGTGGTGGTGGTAGTGGTGGTGGTGGTAGTGGTGGTGGTGGTAGTGGTAGGTGGTAGCGGTGGTGGTGGGTGGTGGTGGTGCTAGTGGTGGTGGTAGTTGGTGGTGGTGTAGTGGTGGTGGTGGGTGGTGGTGGTGTGTGGTGTGGTGGTAGTGGTGGTGGTAGTGGTGGTGGTAGTGGTGGTGGTGTGGTGGTGTGGTGGTGGTAGTGGTGGTGGTAGTGGTGGTGGTAGTGGTGGTGGTGGTAGTGGTGGTGGTAGTAGTGGTGGTGGTAGTGGGTGGTAGTAGTGGTGGTGGTAGTGGTTGTGGTAGTGGTTGTGGTGGTGGTGGTGGTGTGGTAGTGGGATGGTGTGGTGGTGTTGGTAGTGGTGGTAGTGGTGGTGCTGGTGGTAGTGTTGGTGGTAGTGGTGTTGTGGTAGTGGTGTGGTGGTGTTGGTAGTGGGGGTGGTGGTAGTGGTGGTGATGGTGGTGTGGTGCTGGTGGTGTAGTGGTAGTGGTGGTGTTGGTAGTGGTGATGGTGGTGGTGGTAGTGGTGATGGTGGTAGTGGTGGTGGTGGTGGTGCTGGTGGTGGTGGTAGTGGTGGTGCTGTGGTAGTGGTGGTGGTGGTGCCCTTCTCTTCTCTCTCTCTCTCCATCTCTCTCTCTCTCTCTCTCTGCCTCTCTCTCTCTCTCTCTCTCTCTCCTCTCTCTCTCTCCTCTCTTCTCCTCGTTTTTTTAGTTTATTTTCAGTATTACTAAGGTATGTTTTACATGGTTTATTCTCTGCATAACACTGAAGTAGTCCTTTTTTATAACTGGGATCTAGATATGTGTTGAGTATCGTGTTGTAGTCAGTCTACCTTGAGGGTATTCCGGGGATCAACGCCCCCGCGCCCCGGTCTATGACCAGGCCTCCCGGTGGATCAGGGCCTGATTTACGAGGCTGTTCATGCTGGCCGCACGCAATCCAACGTACGAACCACAGCCCGGTTGATCCGGCACCGACTTTACGTATCTGTCCAGCTCCCTCTTGAAGACAACCAGTGGTGTAACTCACCAACCTGGTTAACATTGATCCCCGGGAGGTGAGTGTTGCCCAAGACGGAGACTTGTGGATCACTCGAAGCTTTAATAATAAAATGTCTCAAATATTGTATTCGAGGCAATATTTCTTGAGACGAAACTCTTTCACTAAGAAGTCTAGTTTTGTGGAATATTTTCAGCACTAATGATAACTTACCAATAACATTCTTTTAACTTGTATCAAGTGATGGCTGGCGTGTGTTATCTAAGCAATACGTTACAATGTTTGATTTTGTTCGCGTTTTGCGACGTAACATTAAGTGCTGTTGAAGTGAGTAGATACATTCTGAATGAGCTTGTGCTTCTGTAATTCATTATGTTCTTAAAGAGCCTTTGGTTTACTGCAGGCAAGAGTTGAGGACTGAAGTGGCTATTCTAGTCTAATAAAGTTGGTAGAATTACCGACAGTATGTAAAGTAAAAGGACACAAGTGCAACTAATGTGACATTTATTGTGGCAACGTTTCGCTCTCCAGGAGCTTTATCAAGCCATTACAAACAATACATTAATTGCTCTTCCTTATTGTATTATTTTTGTTACTACTACTGCTACTACCACTAGTGAACATCGAAATGGTACCTCACTAGTATTGCACCTCACTCTGAGCCTTTATATACCCTCTGTGTCCATGTATTGTTTGTAATGGCTTGATAAAGCTCCTGGAGAGCGAAACGTTGCCACAATAAATGTCACATTAGTTGCACTTGTGTCCTTTTACTTTACATATTCTAGTCTAGATTCGCCCGGCCCGGGCCTTTTCCAAGAGGTGGCACAGCCTTGGCTTCCTGTCGATGGAGTGTTTCTGACCACTGTCTGTCATGGAAGCTGAAGTGGTTCACAATGATGTCTTTTATTACTCTCTACTCGAGAATTCACTCATGGATAACCAGTTGAAGTGTAGACAAACATGGCACTCTGTTGTATCCTGTTCCTTCGATCCGCTTTGACAACATTGGCACCATTATCCCGTGCTATCAAATGAATTTTAGAAGCTGGTATGCTGAATTCAAGTATTGCTTATTGAATAATCTAGGAGATATGCGCCCCTGTGTGCGAGTTTAGGAAATATCGTAATAGCATGACTCGCTTGCCATAAGTTCTAATTTTACCCGTACTGTGGTTTGTCTTGGAAATGGTATCGTTCTAAGCTAAGTTTTTGTTGAGTCGCATGTGATTGACAAGGGACTCGCATGAGACTGACAGCCTCATGCTATTCCTACAAGGTTAGTGGACTGATTACATCATCTTAACCGCCTCACTTCTGCTGCTTTCAATCCATTCTCTGTATCTGAAGAAGCCTATCGTGTAGGCGAAACTTTTCAACAATAAAGATATCCAACTGTCGAACATGTCTTACACAACATGTACTGCAATTACTTGTAATTTTATATATATAATATATATATATATATATATATATATATATAAAATATAATATATATATATATATATATATAATATATATATATATATATATGCAAGACAAACTACGGGGGTGGAAATCTTTAGCTCAGGTACTTTCACACTCCTCAGTGAGTCATCAGGAGCTATGCAGTGTTGCAAGAGAACTGAAGCAGGGAGAGAGTTCTCAGAGTAGCGTAGTGCGGATGTGTCACCGGCCACGGTTACCCTTAGAATGTGGTCAGTGACCTTGTATTTTCCTTTGCCTTGTGAAGGTAAAGGTACTCTTGATCTAAGGAATTGGATCACCCCCTTCATATCGAATCAAAATTACCCCGTTACTCAACTCTCCCTTCTCAACTTTATCTTAGTGATGAAATTGCGCATCTGTTCTGAACTCCAGCTCCTGGACCAAAGGAAAAGGAACCACAGTCAGATTAGTTCTTACGCAGCTTCTGTTGGTGGTATGGTCGTGTCACTCCATCTGATGGACATTGAATCATCTTTGGGAAGGTTAGATGATCCCTCTGGTTGTCAGTAATACTGTCGTATTTCAGTTATATCCGTTACAATTCACCGCTTCCCTGCGTGAATCACTGACCGTTAGTGAGTCACTGCATGTGACGTCACGAGCTCCTTGAATGCCGTGCCTCTGGGCACTGTGTCACCTCAGTTCAAGGCAGGGTATAGAGGCTGACAGGCCAGGCCTGGCGCTCTCCCTTAATTATCATTAATATACGTTACCAAGCCATCCTTCGTGTGTGTGTGTATTACCCAAATCCATCGACCGAGTCCCCACGACATGGTGAGATGTTGAAGAATCAGATACTTGTGCATCATTTCGAAATCTTTATTGAGGAAACGTTTCGGCAGCTAGTGACTTTTTTTTTTTAGCTCAATGCAGAGAAAACTACCACTCTAGTACCTTCCCAAAAATGATGGACTGAACATATCGACTCCAGGCTGAGGGACTGATTACCTCATTCTCCTCATCTTTCACCGTTTTTCTCTGTATTAGACTGAAGAAGCCACTGGCTGGCGAACCGTTTCCAGAATAAAGATACTCAAATGTTGCACAAGTGTCTCATCGTTCAAACTGTTAGTTTTGTAAACTATTACACCACTCCGGTGAGACACGAAGTGGTGGGGCCTCTACTGACAGAAGTACTACTGCACCTTTCCTGTGGGCGCCGAAGGTGTTATGACTCCTGGCGTTCATGGCTCGCCCACCACTGTTATTAGCCTACAAACAGTTGTGGGCTTCCTCTGCTTCTCTAAAAGGCGGCTTGCTAAGCCTAGGTCAGTAATTTCTCGAGGTGCGTTGTGTACTAGATCAGAGAATAATGTTTACCAGGAAACAGCAGTACCTGTCTTAATCAAAGTTAATATTTCACTGTTAAGACAGTCGGATGGGTGAGTGTTCATGAACCTTAAACGGTGTTGTACAACTATAGTGAGCTCAGTGGGTACCCGCTCTCCAGATGTTAATGGAGTCTCCTCGATTCTTGCCACGGGTATCGGGTTACCTTAGTGTTTACGTTATGTTGCCATCGCTCATGCAGGCCCAGTCTGGTATAAACATTGGTGATAGATATCAACAAGACTCGAGAAAACATTGCGACATACTTATTAGAAAACGTTTCGGTCCTGGAACCTTGATCACTTCTAGCATACATTAAAATGACACTGAAAAGATTTCTAATGAATATGCCCTAGTGTTTTCTGAAGTGTATTTCAAAATCATGCCCAGTCTTTTGACTTCTAGTGACCACTCTAAAATACACTTTAGATTGCATGACCACCCCGTTTACTTCACATGGCTTCAAGACTTGTATTACTGAATCTCGATACCCTTCACTAGATGCCCTAGCATTCTACAATAGATGCCCTAGCATTCTACACTAGATGCCCTAGCGTTCTACAATAGATGCCCTAGCATTCTACACTAGATGCCCTAGCGTTCTACAATAGATGCCCTAGCATTCTACACTAGATGCCCTAGCATTCTACACTAGATGCCCTAGCATTCTACACTAGATGCCCTAGCATTCTACACTAGATGCTCTAGCATTCTACACTAGATGCTCTAGCATTCTACACTAGATGCCCTAGCATTTTACACTAGATGCCCTAGCATTCTACACTAGATGCCCTAGCATATGCCTGATTCTACACTAGATGCCCTAGCATTCTACACTAGATGCCCTAGCATTCTACACTAGATGGCTCTAGCATTCTACACTAGATGCCCTAGCATTCTACATAGATGCACTAGCATTCTACATAGATGCCCTAGCATTCTACACTAGATGCCCTAGCATTCTACACTAGATGCCCTAGCATTCTACACTAGATGCCCTAGCATTCTACACTAGATGCCCTAGCATTCTACACTAGATGCCCTAGCATTCTACACTAGATGCCTAGCATTCTACACTAGATGCCTAGCATTCACACTAGAAAGCCCTAGCATTCAACACTAGATGCCCGAGCATTCTACACTAGATGCCCTAGCATTCTACCCTAGATGCGTTAGCATTCAACACTAGATGCTCTAGCATTCAACACTAGATGCCCTAGCATTACACTAGATGCCCTAGCATTCTACACTAGATGCCTAGCATTCTACACTAGATGCCCTAGCATTCTACACTAGATGCCCTAGCATTCTACACTAGATGCCCTAGCATTCTACACTAGATGCCCTAGCATTCTACACTAGATGCCCTAGCATTCTACACTAGATTCCCTAGCATTCTACACTAGATGCCCTAGCATTCTACACTAGATGCCCTAGCATTCTACACTAGATGCCCTAGCATTCTACACTAGATGCTCTAGCATTCTACACTAGATGCTCTAGCATTCTACACTAGATGCCCTAGCATTCTACACTAGATGCCCTAGCATTCTACACTAGATGCCCTAGCATTCTACACTAGATGCCCTAGCAATCTACACTAGATGCTCTAGCATTCTACACTAGATGCTCTAGCATTCTACACTAGATGCTCTAGCATTCTACACTAGATGCCCTAGCATTCAACACTAGATGCCCGAGCATTCTACACTAGATGCCCTAGCATTCTACCCTAGATGCGTTAGCATTCAACACTAGATGCTCTAGCATTCAACACTAGATGCCCTAGCGTTCAACACTAGATGCCCTAGCATTCTACACTAGATGCCCTAGCATTCTACACTAGATTGCCCAGCATTCTACACTAGATGCCTAGCATTCTACACTAGATGCTCTAGCATTCTTCACTAGATGCCCTAGCATTCAACACTAGATGCCCTAGCATTCTACACTAGATGCCCTAGCATTCTACACTAGATGCCCTAGCATTCTACACTAGATGCCCTAGCATTCTACACTAGATGCTCTAGCATTCTACACTAGATGCCTAGCATTCTACACTAGATGCCTAACATTCGACACTAGATGCCCTAGCATTCTACACTAGATGCCTAGCATTCTACACTAGATGCCCTGCATTCTACACTAGATGCCCTAGCATTCTACCTAGATGCCCTAGCATTCTACACTAGATGCTCTAGAATTCTACACTAGATGCACTAGCATTCTACACTAGATGCCCTAGCATTCTACACTAGATGCCCTAGCATTCTACACTAGATGCCCTAGCAAATTTTACACTAGATGCTCTAGCATTCTACACTAGATGCTCTAGCATTCTACACTAGATGCTCTAGCATTCTACACTAGATGCCCTAGCATTCTACACTAGATGCCCTAGCATTCAACACTAGATGCTCTAGCATTCAACACTAGATGCCCTAGCGTTCAACACTAGATGCCCTAGCATTCTACACTAGATGCCCTAGCATTCTACACTAGATGCCCTAGCATTCTACACTAGATGCTCTAGCATTCTTCACTAGATGCTCTAGCATTCTTCACTAGATTCCCTAGCATTCTTCACTAGATTCCCTAGCATTCTACACTAGATGCTCTAGCATTCTACACTAGATGCCCTAGCATTCTACACTAGATGCCCTAGCATTCTACACTAGATGCCCTAGCATTCTACACTAGATGCCCTAGCATTCTACACTAGATGCCTAGCATTCTACACTAGAGCCTAGCATTCTACACTAGATGCCCTAGCATTCTACACTAGATGCCCTAGCATTCTACACTAGATGCCCTGGCATTACTACACTAGATGCCCTATCATTCTACACTAGATACTCTAGCATTCTACACTAGATGCCCTAGCATTCTACACTAGATGCCCTAGCATTCTACACTAGATGCCCTAGCATTCTACACTAGATGCCCTAGCATTCTACACTAGATGCCCTAGCATTCTACACTAGATGCCCTAGCATTCTACACTAGATGCTCTAGCATTCTACACTAGATGCTCTAGCATTCTTCACTAGATGCTCTAGCATTCTTCACTAGATGCTCTAGCATTCTTCACTAGATGCCCTAGCATTCTAAACTAGATGCCCTAGCATTCTACACTAGATGCCCTAGCATTCTACACTAGATACCCTAGCATTCTACACTAGATGCCCTAGCATTCTACACTAGATGCCCTAGCAATCTACACTAGATGCTCTAGCATTCTACACTAGATGCTCTAGCATTCTACACTAGATGCTCTAGCATTCTACACTAGATGCCCTAGCATTCTACACTAGATGCCCTAGCATTCAACACTAGATGCCCGAGCATTCTACACTAGATGCCCTAGCATTCTACCCTAGATGCGTTAGCATTCAACACTAGATGCTCTAGCATTCAACACTAGATGCCCTAGCATTCTACACTAGATGCCTAGCATTCTACACTAGATGCCCCTAGATTCTACACTAGATGCCCTAGCATTCTACACTAGATGCCCTAGCATTCTACACTAGATGCCCCTAGCATTCTCACTAGATTCCCTAGCATCTACACTAGATTCCCCTAGCATTCTACACTAGATGCCTAGCATTCTACACTAGATGCCCTAGCATTCTACACTAGACGCCCTGCATTCTACACTAGATGCCCCTATGCATTCCCCTACACTAGATGCCCTAGCATTCTACACTAGACGCCTTAGCATTCTACACTAGATGCCCTAGCATTCTACACTAGATGCCCTAGCATTCTACACTAGATGCCCTAGCATTCTACACTAGATGCCCTATCATTTACAAATAGATGCCCCTAGCATTCTACACTAGATCCTAGCATTCTACACTAGATGCCCCAGCATTCTAACACTAGATGCCCTAGCATTCTACACTAGATGCCCTAGCATTCTACACTATATGCTCTAGCATTCTACACTAGATGCCCTAGCATTCTACACTAGATGCCCTAGCATTCTACACTAGATGCTCTAGCATTCTACACTAGATGCCCTAGCATTCTACACTAGATGCCCCTAGCATTCTTCACTAGATGCCCTAGCATTCTAACTAGATGCCCTAGCATTTTTACACTAGATGCCCTTGCATTCTACACTAGATGCCTAGCATTCTACACTAGATGCCTAGCATTCTACACTAGATGCCCCTAGAATTCTACACTAGATGCCCTAGCATTCTACACTAGATGCCCTAGCATTCTACACTAGATGCCCTAGCATTCTACACTAGATGCCCTAGCATTCTACACTAGATGCCCTAGCATTCTACACTAGATGCCCTAGCATTCTACACTAGACGACCTAGCATTCTACAATAGATGCTCTAGCATTCTGCACTAGATGCTCTAGCATTGTACACTAGATGCTCTAGCATTCTACACTAGATGCCCTAGCATTCTACACTAGATGCCCTAGCATTCTACACTAGATGCCCTAGCATTCTACACTAGATGCTCTAGCATTCTACACTAGATGCCCTAGCATTCTACACTAGATGCCCTAGCATTCTACACTAGATGCTCTAGCATTCTACACTAGATGTCCTAGCATTCTTTCACTAGTTGCCTAGCATTCTGCACTAGATGCCCTAGCATTCTACACTAGATGCCCTAGCATTCTACACGAGATGCCCTAGCATTCTACACGAGATGCCCTAGCATTCTACACTAGATGCCCTAGCATTCTACACTAGATGCCTAGCATTCTACACTAGATGCTCTAGCATTCTACACTAGATGCCCTAGCATTCTACACTAGATGCTCTAGCATTCTAAACTAGATGCCTTAGCATTCTACACTAGATGCCCTAGCATTCTACACTAGATGCCCTAGCATTCTACACTAGATGCCTAGCATTCTGACACTAGATTTCCCTAGCATTCTACACTAAGTCCTAGCATTACTACACTAGATGCCCTAGCATTCTACACTAGATGCCCTAGCATTCTACACTAGATGCCCTAGCATTCTACACTAGATGCTCTAGCATTCTACATTAGATGTCCTAGCATTCTACATTAGATGTCCTAGCATTCTACACTAGATGCCCTAGCATTCTACACTAGATGCCCTAGCATTCTACACTAGATGCCCTAGCATTCTAAACTAGATGCCCTAGCATTCTACACTAGATGCCCTAGCTATTCTACACTAGATGCTCTAGCATTCTACATTAGATGTCCTAGCATTCTACATTAGATGTCCTAGCATTCTACACTAGATGCCCTAGCATTCTACACTAGATGCTCTAGCATTCTACACTAGATGCCCTAGCATTCTACACTAGATGCCCTAGCATTCTACACTAGATGCCCTAGCATTCTACACTAGATGCCTATGCATTCTACACTAGATTCTTAGCATTCTACACTAGATGCTCTAGCATTCTACACTAGATGCTCTAGCATTTTTTACCACTTCACTAGATGCTCTAGCATTCTACACTAGATGCCCTAGCATTCTACACTAGATGCCCTTGCATTCTACACTAGATGCCCTAGCATTCTACACTAGATGCCCATTGCATTCTACACTAGTTTCTCTAGCATTCTACACTAGATGCCCTAGCATTCTACACTAGATGCTCTAGCATTCTACACTAGATGCTCTAGCATTCTACACTAGATGCTCTAGCATTCTACACTAGATGCTCTAGCATTCTACACTAGATGCCCTTGCATTCTACACTAGATGCCTAGCATTCTACATAATGACACTAGATAGCTCCTAGCATTTACACTAGATGCTCTAGCATTCTACACTAGATGCCCTAGCATTCTACACTAGATGCCCTAGCATTCTACACTAGATGCCCTAGCATTCTACACTAGATGCCCTAGCATTCTACACTAGATGCCTCTAGCTTCTACACTAGATGCCCCTTGGGATTCTACACTAGATTGCTTAGGGATTCTACACTAGATGCCCTAGCATTCTACACTAGATGCCCTAGCATTCTACACTAGATGCCCTAGCATTCTACAACTAGATGCCTAAGCCCATTCTACACTAGATGCCTCTAAACCCATTCTACACTAGATGCTCTAGCATTCTACACTAGATGCTCTAGCATTCTACACTAGATGCCTAGCATTCTAACCCAGATGCCCTAGCATTCTACACTAGATGCTCTAGCATTCTACACTAGATGCTCTAGCATTCTACACTAGATGCCCTAGCATTCTACACTAGATGCCCTAGCATTCTACACTAGATGCTCTAGCATTCTTCACTAGATGCCCTAGCATTCTACACTAGATGCCCTAGCATTCTACACTAGATGCCTAGCATTCTAAAACTAGATGCCTTAGCATTCTACACTTAGATGCCCTAGCATTCTACACTAGATGCCCTAGCAAATTCTACACTAGATGCTCCTTGCATTCTACACTAGATGCCCTAGCATTCATACTAGATGCCCTAGCATTCTACACTAGATGCTCTAGCATTCTACACTAGATGCCCTAGCATTCTCACTAGATCCTAGCATTTACATAGATGCCCTAGCATTCTACACTAGATGCCTAGCATTCTACACTAGATGCCCACATTTACACTAGAGCCCTAGCATTCTTACACTAGATGCCCTAGCATTCTACCCTAGATGCCCTAGCATTCTACACTAATGCCCCTAGCATTCTACACTAGATGCCCTAGCATTCTACACTAGATTGCCCTAGCATTCTACACTAGATGCCCTAGCATTCTACACTAGATGCCCTAGCATTCTACACTAGATGCCTTAGCATTCTACACTAGATGCCCTAGCATTCTACACTAGATGCCCTAGCATTCTACACTAGATGCCCTAGCATTTCTACACTAGATGCCCTAGCATTCTACACTAGATGTCCCCAGCATTCACTAGACCTAGCATTCTACACTAGAGCCTAGATTCTACACTAGATGCCCTAGCATTCTACACTAGATGCCCTAGCATTCTTACACTAGATGCCCTAGCATTCTACACTAGATTGCCCTAGCATTCTACACTAGATGCCTAGCATTCTACACTAGATGCCCTAGCATTCTACACTAGATGCCCTAGCATTCTACACTAGATGCCCTAGCATTCTACACTAGATGCCCTAGCATTCTACCCTAGATGCCCTAGCATTCTACACTAGATGCCCTAGCATTCTACACTAGATGCCCTAGCATTTTCTACCCTAGATTTCCCTAGCTCTAACCATAGATGCCCTAGCATTCTACCTAGATGCCCTAGCATTCTACACTAGATGCCTAGCATTCTACACTAGATGCCCTAGCATTCTACAGATGCCCTAGCATTCTACACTAGAGCCTAGCATTCTACACTAGATGCCCTTGCATTCTACACTAGATGCCCTAGCATTCTACACTAGATGCCCTAGCATTCTACACTAGATTCTCTAGCATTCTACACTAGATGCCCTAGCATTCTTCACTAGATGCCCTAGCATTCTACACTAGATGCCCTAGCATTCTACACTAGATGCCCTAGCATTCTACACTAGATGCCCTAGCATTCTACACTAGATGCCCTTGCATTCTACACTAGATGCCCTAGCATTCTACACTAGATGCCCTTGCATTCTACACTAGATGCCCTAGCATTCTACACTAGATGCCCTAGCATTCTACACTAGATGCCCTAGCATTCTACACTAGATGCCCTTGCATTCTACACTTTGATGCCCCTAGCATTCTACACTAGATGCCCTAGCATTCTACACTAGATGCTCTAGCATTCTACACTAGATGCCCTAGCATTCTACACTAGATGCTCTAGCATTCTTCACTAGATGCCCTAGCATTCTACACTAGATGCCCTTGCATTCTACACTAGATGCCCTAGCATTCTACACTAGATGCCCTTGCATTCTACACTAGATGCCCTAGCATTCTACACTAGATGCCCTAGCATTCTACACTAGATGCCCTAGCATTCTACACTAGATGCCCTAGCATTCTTCACTAGATGCCCTAGCATTCTACACTAGATGCCCTAGCATTCTACCCTAGATGCCCTAGCATTCTACACTAGATGCCTAGCATTTACCTAGATTTCCCTAGCATTCTACACTAGATGCCCTAGCATTCTACACCCAGATGCCCTAGCATTCTACACTAGATGCCCTAGCATTCTACACTAGATGCCTAGCATTCTTCACTAGATGCCCTAGCATTCTACCTAGATGCCCTTAGCATTCTACACTAGATGCCCTAGCATTCTACACTAGATGCCCTAGCATTCTACACTAGATTCCCTAGCATTCTACACTAGATGCCCTAGCATTCTACACTAGATGCCCTAGCATTCTACACTAGATGCCCTAGCATTCTACACTAGATGCCCTAGCATTCTACCCTAGATGCCCTAGCATTCTACCCTAGATGCCCTAGCATTCTACACTAGATGCCCTAGCATTCTACACTAGATGCCCTAGCATTCTACACTAGATGCCCTAGCATTCTACACTAGATGCCCTAGCATTCTACACTAGATGCCCTTGCATTCTACACTAGATGCCCTAGCATTCTACACTAGATGCCCTAGCATTTACACTAGATGCCCTAGCATTCTACACTAGATGCCTAGCATTCTTCTCTAGATGCCCTAGCATTCTACAACTAGATGCCCCGCATTCTCACTAGATGCCTAGCATTCTACACTAGATGCCCTAGCATTCTAACCTAGATCTCCCAGCTTTACACTAGATGCCCTTTAAGCATTCTACACTAGATGCCCTAGCATTCTCCCAGAATACCTTAAGGCATCTCACTGAGCCCTAGTATTCTAACTTTTTTGTAAGCTTTTCTTGCCCGCATTCATACAACTAGATCATCTCTGCATTAAAACGACAGATGTCTATCGCATTCTAACTACTAATGCTTTAGCTCATTTTACCCGGATGCCCTACTTTTCTCAACTAATGCCAGCTTATTTACCTGAAGCAGATCACACAGAGGCCCAGATTACAATCTGATCTCAGTTTTATAGATGCCCATGCATTTTCACGGCAGATGATCACTAGACCTAGCATTCAATAGTGACCCTGGATTACACATGAACCCTAGCATCTACACTATGCTCCTCTCTCCTTATGTGCTTACTTATGCCTTGTTTCGAAGATCATGCTTTAAACCCCTGTGCCCTCAGCTTTCCCAGGCTCTGAACATTAGATGTTTTAAAACCTAGCATCACTGTCCTTGATCAGATCCCATTCCATATGCCTGCTTAATATGTGCCTTCATTCCCCACTTTCAGTGTTCTTCACTAGGGCGCTGATCTTCATGTTACTTTAATAGATCGATTTTCATTGCCCTTTTATCATAGTTCGCATATCTGGCAATAGATTCTAACACTAGATTTCTCCAGCATCTCCTTATGTCACCTCACTACACTAGATTTTGATTCTACCTTGCTCTTGCATTTTACAATAGTTCAGTCATTCACCTGTGCGCTAGCATTTCCAATGCCAATGTCTACATAATCCTTGACGGTTCTACTGCTGCCTAGTTCACTGTTTCAGTTTTTCACCCTTCCCTAGATTCTCATTCTGATGCAGCAGTTTACCTGAGCTCTAAACCTTTCCAGAGTCTAGCAGTCGCACTGTCAGTTCTACATATCCCTAGTGCTGCCCTAATCCCTGACTTTCTGACACTAGATGCACTGCTTTCTACCTAAGTTTCGCAGCATCACCCTGATGCCTGAGCACCCAATCCCTAGCTTGTAACACCCTGCCTTCTCATAGCAGCCCTGCATGCTGACACTAGCTGCTTAGTTGATTCACCTGAGCCTTAGTTCTATAGATCTAGCTTACATAGTACCTGCTTCTACACTGTGTAGCATTCTTGGATGTAGTATTTATCACTAGATGCCTAGAATTATAATTCTTGCATGTGCTCCCAGATGCTAGCTAGTTGCATGCATTTCCTAGATCCTGAGTTCTACTCTAGATGCCTAGATTCTATGTCCCTAGCATTTATAAGATGCTAATCTACTAATCACATTCACACAAGCCTACATCAACTAATCATGATTTCTCATGAGCCCCCATTCTACCCTGAGCCCCCATTACTACTATGCCTACTTTTACGTACTATGCCGATTTTCCAGTGCCCCGCTTTAACTAATGCCCAATTTAAACTTTAAAGTTTTCATTTTTCTTGAAATTTTAGATTCAAATAGACCGATCTCAAAATGCTAAATTTAAACCACACACATGTTAGCTTAAAACTGGAAAACTCCCTGGGGGCCCAGTTTGCAATTTTTTTGGGTATGTTTCTTTACACCTGCTGTCCCTGTTTTATCTAGCATTAAGTAGGTACCTGGGTGTTAGTCGACTGGTGTGGATCGCATCCTGGGGACAGTTATTATTATAATCACTGGGGAGCGCTAAACCCGTAGGATTATACAGCGCATGTGTGGGGGGGGGGGGGAGTGGAAGGTATTCAGACTCAATTCAGGAAACAGGACCACAGATCCAGTTCCCTAGATCAAGAGCCCCTCACCAGCATCAAGGAACCTCCCTCGAGGGGATCCTAGGGACAAAATTAACCTAAATTGCCCGAAATGCTGTGCGTAACCAGAAGCTTTCTATATAGTGTGTCACTGATGTCAGCTATGGTCTGTAAAAGTTGTATCGTGTACCAGTAGAAATAAAGATAATAATTATTATTATAACACACTGGTGGTCTCCCACCGAGACAAGGTGACCCAAAAATTTACTTAAGCTTTTATAATTTTTTTTTATTTTATTACATTTAGCAATTTATACAGAAGGGGGGTTACCAGCCCCTTGCTCCCGATTATTATTATTATCATAATTCTCTTGCACCTTCTTTCCATCATTTTCATCTACTCCTCATCTTCGTTACACTTTTCCACTCTCTCCATTCTCCTCACTGTTTTCCCCTTCTTTCCCCTCCTTCTCACTGTTGTATTCCCCTTCTTTCCCCTCCTTCTCACTGCTGTAATCCCCTTCTTTCCCTCCTTCTCACTGCTGTATTCCCCTTCTTTCCCTCCTTCTCACTGCTGTATTCCTTTCTTTCCCTCCTTCTCACTGCTGTATTCCCCTTCGTTCACTCCTCACTGTTGTATCCCCTTCTTCCCCTCCTTTCACTGTTGTATTCCCTTCTTTCACCTTCTCACTGTTGTTTCCCCTACTTTCACCTTCTCACTGTTGTATTCCCTTCCTTCCCCCTTCTCACTGTTGTATTCCCCTTCCTTCCCCTCCTTCTCACTGTTGTATTCCCTACTTTCACCTCCTCACTGTTGTATCCCCTTTCTTTCCCTTCCTTTCTACTGTTGTATTCCCCTTCTTCCCTCCTTCTCACTTTTGTATTCCCGTCTTTCCCTTCCTCCTCACTGTTATATTCCCTTCTTTCCCCCCTCACTGTTTTATTCCCTTCTTTCCCCTCTCACTGTTTATTCCCCATCTTTCCTTCCTTCTCACTGTTGTATTCCCTTCTTTCCCTTCCTTCTCACTGTTGTATTCCCTTCTTTCCCTTCCTCCTCACTGTTGTATTCCTTCTTTCACTTCTCACTGTTTTCCCTTCTTTCCCTCCTCACTGTTGTATTCCCTTCTTTCCTTCCTTCTCACTGTTGTATTCCCTTCTTTCCTTCCTCCTCACTTTTGTATTCCCCTTCTTTCACCTTCTCACTGCTGTATTCCCCTTCTTTCCCTCCTTCTCACTGCTGTATTCCCCTTCTTTCCCCTCCTTCTCACTGCTGTATTCCCCTTCTTTCACCTTCTCACTGTTGTATTCCCCTACTTTCACCTTCTCACTGTTGTATTCCCCTTCCTTCCCTCCTTCTCACTGTTGTATTCCCCTTCTTTCACCTTCTCACTGTTGTATTCCCCTTCTTTCACCTTCTCACTGTTGTATTCCCCTTCTTTCACCTTCTCACTGCTGTATTCCCCTTCTTTCACCTTCTCACTGTTGTATTCCCCTACTTTCACCTTCTCACTGTTGTATTCCCCTTCCTTCCCTCCTTCTCACTGTTGTATTCCCCTTCTTTCACCTTCTCACTGCTGTATTCCCCTTCTTTCACCTTCTCACTGTTGTATTCCCCTACTTTCACCTCTCACTGTTGTATTCCCCTTCCTTCCCTCTTCTCACTGTTGTATTCCCCTTCTTTCACCTTCTCACTGTTGTATTCCCCTACTTTCACCTTCTCACTGTTGTATTCCCCTTCCTTCCCCTCCTTCTCACTGTTGTATTCCCTTCTTTCCCCTCCTCACTGTTGTATTCCCCTACTTTCACCTCCTCACTGTTGTATTCCCTTTCTTTCCCCTCCTTCTCACTGCTGTATTCCCCTTCTTCACCTCCTTCTCACTGTTGTATTCCCCTTCCTTCCCTCCTCTCACTGTTGTATTCCCTTCTTTCCCTCCTCACTGTTGTATTCCCCTACTTTCACCTCCTCACTGCTGTATTCCCCTTCTTTCCCTCCTTCTCACTGCTGTATTCCCCTTCTTTCACCCCTTCTCACTGTTTTATTCCCCTTCTTTCACCTTCTCACTGTTGTATTCCCCTACTTTCACCTTCTCACTGTTGTATTCCCCTTCCTTCCCCTCCTTCTCACTGTTGTATTCCCCTTCTTTCCCCTCCTCACTGTTGTATTCCCCTACTTTCACCTCCTCACTGTTGTATTCCCTTTCTTTCCCCTCCTTCTCACTGTTGTATTCCCCTTCTTTCACCTTCTCACTGTTGTATTCCCCTTCTTTCACCTCCTTCTCACTGTTTTATTCCCCTTCTTTCACCTCCTTCTCACTGTTTTATTCCCCTTCTTTCACCTCCTTCTCACTGTTTTATTCCCCTTCTTTCCCCTCCTCACCTTTATCCTAATTCCTTCCCTCGTTACTTTTAGTTTAACATCTCCATCCTGAGCCCCCAGACTCATCCTGCTCACTACACTTCAAGGAAAACCGGGAGTCGTAACTAACTGATGTAATATGGATAACATCCAGTTGGAATATGGATTTCGAATTATGGAATATGTATTATATAATTTTTAGTTTGGCACCAGCATTGTGGGTAGTGATGTATGACATTGTCAGTACCTGAATAATTGAATTGTGTTCCATGACTTACGGGTTATGACACGAGGCTGAGTGAATCGTGTGCAGGGATTTCTGGGTTATGATATGGTGTAGAATACTTTGACATTTCGTTAAGTATTGCTCGATTGCTAGCGCACTTGGCTCATACAGTGAGGTTCGTGGTTCGATTCACGGTACAGGGGTAAACTTTAAGGCGCGTTTCCTTAAGACACCTTCTGCCTCTGTTCACTTAGCAGTAAGATAGGTACCTGGGTGTTAGTCGACTGGTGTGGGTCGCATCCTGGGGACAAAATTAAACTAATTTCCCTGAAATGCTCTGAATAACAAGCGGCTTTCTATATAGTATGTCATTGATGTCAGCCTGGCGGCCTGGTCACAGACCGGGCCTTGGGGGCGTTGACCCCCCGGAACTCTCTCCAGGTAAACTCCAGGTATGGTATGTTTATGTTGTATCATTCATTCGTGGAAATAAAAATTATTATTGATAGTATTGTTTTGTACCCATCTTTCTCTTACATTCAGATCACTAAACAGGATGGGGGTTGAACCCATGGCTAGCGAGTCCTGAAGCTTGGAGACCAGTGGTTAACACACTGGCCTGCGAGTTTCAAGACTCGCCTGTCATAGATTCCAGCTCCATCCCCTCTGTGATTTATTTAAAACCGTGTTAGCTTAACATGTTTATTATACACCCAGTACCCATCCTGTGGGAGGTAGTCAAAAGATAACAGAGGCAGATAATGGACTCCAGGATCTTGTTAAGATTTCGCGAGTTTTTCTGTTGCCAAGTGTTAAGAGATGCATGATTTTTCCTGTCCATAATTTGTCCATAATTAGTATCGCATTTACTTAGTCTGCTTTCGTAATGTGAAGTCCAGGATCTTTCCTGAATTCACGGTATAAATTAACAAATCTTCGATGACAATTGTTTTCCCGAGGTCTGAGCTCTGTTCACACCTTACATATTGTCCTCAAAGATTTGATAAGTTATACCATGAATTAAGGAAAGATCCTGGACTTCACATTACGAAAGCAGACTAAGTAAATGCGATAGTAATTATGGACGAAGTAGATTATAAGGGAAAAATAACAGAAGACAGGGAAACTGACGTGCCCCTTAAGCGACGCTCAAAGAAGAAAGCTTGGAAAAGCACCGACCAAACGCGTGCAAGTGAAGATAAGGACTTAACCGAAGCTGTTACACAGCCACATCAGGAAGACTAAGTCAGTGATAAGCCAAAATAAGGATGAAAGAATAACATCAATGTGAAGGATCTGATACATGACTGACAAACACTGAAGAAATGTTAGTTGTTGCTGATGTGTCTTATGTCTTATTCTTCTCTTTGTTATTCTTCATCTTTCTTAGTATTCTCTTTCTTATTTTCTCTGTTTCTTTCTTATTCTTCTCTTTCTTCTAACTCGTGATAAAGCGCTAAACCCATTTGGGCCATACATTGTCTGGGGAATGGGAGGTAAACGGGTTTGATTCAATGAAGGAGAGTAGCTGCTGTGTCTTTGGTCAAGACAATGTTGTGTAGGTCACGGGACACACCAAGACAATGCTGTGTAGGTCACGGGACTCACCAAGACAGTGTTGTGTAGATCACGGGACACACCAAGACAATGTTGTGTAGGTCACGGGACACACCAAGACAATGTTGTGTAGATCACGGGACACACCAAGACAGTGTTGTGTAGATCACGGGACACACCAAGACAGTGTTGTGTAGATCACGGGACACACCAAGACAGTGTTGTGTAGGTCACGGGACTCACCAAGACAGTGTTGTGTAGATCACGGGACACACCAAGACAGTGTTGTGTAGATCACGGGACACACCAAGACAGTGTTGTGTAGATCACGGGACACACCAAGACAGTGTTGTGTAGATCACGGGACACACCAAGACAATGTTGTGTAGGTCACGGGACTCACCAAGACAGTGTTGTGTAGATCACGGGACACACCATGACAGTGTTGTGTAGATCACGGGACACACCAAGACAGTGTCGTGTAGGTCGCGAGAGAGCTGCGCCCTCCACAGCGCTACACGATAATTCCACCAGAGGACAGGAAGACAAACTGATGATGACTAATTCTCATCTCTGCCTTCAAGATACCCGTGTGGGTAGCAGCCCCGGCAGACATCTGTCAACAGTGTAATACTTGTGTAATGTATGTACTATATTAGTGACATTTATTGGCAGGTTTCCTAAATGTTACTTTAAAGTATACGAGCCTGGCCCATGGCCGGGCTCCAAGAGCAGTGAAACTCTCGAAACTCTTCAAAGGTATATACCCTATGCTGTTGTGTATAACATTTTCTAGTATAGAATCAGCCTAGAGCATGACAAGTCTGCTGTGTATGTAACTGTCTGTATGTCGGAACTCCATACATTAGCGTCACCGAGCTGTCAGCATATTTCAAAACGCTAACAGTGATGCCACAGATCTTTTAAATGCTGTTACGTCAGCAGAGTTTGAACCTTGCTACGATGCTGCCCCGTCGTGAGGCTGGGTCGCGTGAGGACGTACTCTAGCAGTCAGTCTCGTAACCTCAAGGCAGTCATCACATCAGTTTGCAGGCTGGCCGCCTTACCATGTATATACTCAATATACTAGTATAACAGCCTCAGTAACTTATTCACCATCACTCCACTTATTCACCATTACAACACAGGCTCCCTGGCCAAGCCCTGAGTCAAGTGACTACCACCTACCCTCACCTTGGAGGGGAACGGCATGATTTTTAGCAGTACTTTTGTTATCAGTTGCTTAATGGAGGTCGCAATTGACGCTGATTATTTTGGTGTGATATTTGCGTTGACTGTTTTTTAGTTGCTTTTATTGTTTTTTACTTTCATACTTGTGTGTGTGTGTGTGTGTGTGTGTGTGTGTGTGTGTGTGTGTGTGTGTGTGTGTGTGTGTGTGTGTACTCACCTATTTGTAGTTGCAGGGGTCGATTAGTAGCTCTTGGCTCTGCCTCTTCTCTGGTTGTTACTAGGTCCTCTCTCTCCTTGCTCCAAGAAGTTTAACGTACCTCTTCGTGTGTGTGTGTGTGTGTGTGTGTGTGTATGTGTGTGTGCGTGTGTGTGTGTGTGTGTGTGTGTGTGTGCGTGTGTGTGCGTGTGTGTGTGTGTGCGCGTGTGTGTGTGCGTGTGTGTGTGTGCGTGTGTTTGAAACCTATAAGATCAAAGTGCTCAGTAAATTTCACTACTATTACGACTATTATTACTACTACTACTACTACTACTATTGTCATCACGTGAAGAAAACGCTTAACGACGTTGCACTTGGTGTGGTGCTTAATAGAGCCCCACACTGTGTGAGTCAAGGTGGATGGTGCTTAATAGAGCCCCACACTGTGTGAGTCAAGGTGGATGGTGCTTAATAGAGCCCCACACTTGTCGCCATAATATAGTGTCCTGCGGCTATGTATGAATTAACATATTATTATATGTTAATTATATGTTATAGGTTATGTGACGCATTAGATTATAGGTAATATCACAAATAAGTAATCTGGCTATACCTAGATGATGATAGGTAATCTGGCTGTAGATGATAGGTGATCTAATACATTAATTAGCAATATTACCCATTAAATAATACATATAGTCTCGCTAATTAGTAAAACAGTTTTTCTTAGTATCAATAAGCGGAATAAATTGCCACATTTTAAACGGGGGTAAAAAAAATGAGCCCTGAAAACCTACTGGGACATATATACATATAGGTAGGTTCCCTCAGTGAAGGTTCCTAGATGCAGGTAAGCGGCTTCTGATCCCTGACAGGGCCCTTACATGGAACCTGAATGCTTGTCATTCCCCCAGACGCTGTATAACCCCCACGGATTTTCAGCTTCCTTATTAATATATCGTAATACAAATATGGTGGAAGTGTTAGAAAGGACTGCAACCGCTTGAAACTTTAGCGCATTGTTTGCGGAAATTATACAGTGAGGTCAGGATACAATGCCAGCACGCAGTTTAACCCAACAATAAATATTGACAACTGGCAACTGGTGCGAGTCATGGATATTCAGGGTCGTGGGAACTAGGCGAGTACAAATAGGCTGTCCCATGCTTGTTGGACGGAGGATCGAGTCTCCACCACTGCTGGGGATGAATGACCCACATGGGCTCAGCGTTTGGCCTGATGGTGATAATCCAGGGGACGTTGTGGTGTTCCTGTGACAGTCTTTCAAGACACGTCAACACCACTGGGTCAGGCCAGTGACTGGTAATATTAGTATTAACCTCCACTAGGTATAGGCTGACTCCTTAACAAAGTTAGAGATATCGTCACGCATTTCAGCAAGGGTTCATGAGGTACGAGATAAGATGAGAAGGAACACAGAGCGAAGTCATTATTTTCATTAAACATAAGTGACTACATCAACAGTTTGCTGCTGAGCCTATTTTAAAGCAGAGGTAACTATTGTCCCCCCCCCCGTGTAGCTATATTCCATCACACAGTTCTGGTATCGTACGAGGTGCAGACGTGTCAGCCTACAAGACTTCAGTAGGGCGATTAGAACACTATACGTGATTCACGACACCAAAACACTATTGTAAACAAACCACGGAACTGGTGGATTCCAACCCCACTCGTTCCGTGTTTTTTGTTTATACCTTACAATATTTCACTGATGGTAAGGAAGGGAGAATTATGGAAAGAGAAGACGAAGCCAGCACCAAGAAGAGAATAAGCAATTGTTTTGTTTTTATTACAGGAGGTGATGGCAAGAGACTTGAGATAAGAGGGCAACTCCCACACTCGCATTCCCTCCACCATATCGTCCTCCTACACTCCTTGCCCTCCTTGGTAAGCTTATACGTGTGCATATATATGTGTGTGTGTGTGTGTGTGTGTGTGTGTGTGTGTGTGTGTGTGTGTGTGTGTGTATACTCACCTACGCAGTTATACTCGCAAAGTTGTGGTTGCAGGTGTGTGTGTGTGTACTCACCTATTTGTACTCACTTATTTGTGGTTGCAGGGTCGATTCAAGCTCTGGCCGTTCGCTGATTGCTACTAGGTCTCTCTCTCCCTGCCATGGCTTTATATACTCAGCCTTAAAACTATGTTGGTTCGCTCCAGTAGGTCATTCTAGGCTTCCCGGCCTGACAACTCTATGACTAAATACTTCCTAAATCCCTTTGATTCATCTGAGTCTTAACTTCCATTGTGCCCCTTGTCTTCTGGCCTTCTCTGAACATCCCTCTTTTGTCCACCTGGTCTATTCCGCCCCAGTATTTTAGGTCGTTATCATGTCTCCCCTGACCTCACTGTCTCCATGTGTCAAGAAATCTTCCTAACCTTTCTTGTGGATCATCCCGTAGTCTTGGACTATCATTGTTGACAAACCTTGCCTTTCTCTAATTTCTTGACGTGCTTGACTAGGTGTGGATTCCAAACTGGTGCTGCATACTCCAGTATGGGCCTGACGTAAATGGTATACAGAGTCTTGAACGAATCCTTACTGAGGTATCGGAACGCTATCCGTAGTTTTGCCAGGCGCCCGTATGCTGCAGCAGTTATCTGATTGATGTGCGCCTCAGGAGATATGCTCGGTGTTATACTCACCCCCAGATCTTTTTCCTTGAGTGAGGTTTGCAGTCTTTGGCCATCTAAACTATATTGTGTCTGCGGTCTTCTTTGCCCTTCCCCAATCTTCATGACTTTGCATTTGGCAGGGTTAAACTCAAGGAGCCAGTTGCTGGACCAGGCTTGTAGCCTGTCCAGGTCTCTTTGTAGTCCTGCCTGATCCTCATCCGATTTGATTCTTCTCATTAACTTCATATCATCTGCAAACAAGGACACTTCTGAGCCTATCCCTTCCGTTATGTCGTCCACATATACCAAGAACAGCACAGGTCCTAGGACTGACCCCTGTGGAACCCCGCTTGTCACAGGCGCCCACTCTGACACCTCGTCACGTACCATGACTCGTTGTTGTCTCCCTGTCAGGTATTCTCTGATCCACTGCAGTGCCTTTCCTGTTATGTGTGCCTGATCCTCTAGCTTTTGCAGTAACCTCTTGTGAGGAACTGTGTCGAAGGCCTTCTTGCAGTCCAAAAAAATGCAGTCGATCACCCCTCTCTCTCTTGTCTTACTTCTGTCACCTTGTCATAAAACTCTAGTAGGTTTGTGACACAGGATTTTCCTTCCCGGAAACCGTGCTGGTTGTCAGTTATTCACTTGTTTCTTTCCAGGTGCTCCACCACTCTCCTCCTGATGATTCTCCATGACCTTGCATACTATGCACGTTAGTGATACAGGTCTGTAGTTTAGTGCCTCATGTCTGTCTCCCTTTTTAAAAATTGGGACTGCATTTTCCATCTTCCATACCTCAGGGAGTTGCCCAGTTTCAAATGATGTGTTGAAGATCTTTGCTAATGGCACACACAGTATCACTGCTCCCTCTTTAAGAACCCACGGAGAGATGTTGTCTGGTCCCACCGCCTTTGAGGTGTCAAGTTCGCATAGCAGCTTCTTCACCTCCTCCTTAGTTATATGTACCTCATCCAGCACTTGCTGATGTACCCCTCTGTTTTGATTACCTGGAGTCCTACTGGTTTCCACTGTAAATACTTCTTTAAATCTCGTGTTGAGCTCCTGACATACCTCTCGGTCGTTTCTTGTGAACTCCCCATCACCCTTCCTCAGTCTGATTACCTGGTCCTTGACTGTTGTTTTCCTCCTGATGTGGCTGTACAACAGCTTCGGGTCAGTGTTGACTTTCGATGCTATGTCATTTTCATATTGTCGCTGAGCCTCCCTTCTTATCTGTGCATATTCGTTTCTGGCTCTTCGGCTAATCTCTTTATTTTCCTGAGTTCTCTGTCTTCTGTACCTTTTCCATTCTCTAGTACACCTAGTTTTTGCCTCCCTACACCTTTGGGTGAACCAAGGACTCATTCTGTTCTTCCCATTATTTCTGTTTCCCTTGGGAACAAACCTCTCCTCTGCCTCCTTGCATTTTGTTGCCACATAGTCCATCATTTCTTGTACTGGTTTTCCCATCAGTTTCCTCTCCCACTGAATGTCTTGAAGGAAGTTCCTCATGCCTGAGTGGTTCCCTATTTTGTAGTTTGGTTTTCCCACCCTATTCCTGCTACTCTCTCCACTTGGAGCTCAACTATGTAGTTGAAGCACAGAACCACATGATCACTAGCTCCCAGGGGGTTTTCATACATGATATCCTGGATGTCCGAACTACTCAAGGTGAATACGAGGTCCAGTCTTGCTGGTTCATCCTCTCCTCTCTCTCTGGTAGTGTCTCTAACATGTTGATGCATGAGGTTTTCCAGTACTACATCCATCATCTTGGTTTTCCCAGTGAATCTCCTTGTGATTGAAATCACCCATAACTAGTAACTTTGCTCCTCCCATGTGTACTCTCCTGGCTACCTCGGCTAGTGTGTCGACCATTGCTCTGTTGCTCTCGTCGTATTCTTCTCTTGGCCTCCTGCAGTTCTGTGGTGGGTTGTACATTACTGCAATTATCACCTTATGTCCCTTAAACTGGATTGTTCCTACTAAGAAGTCCCTTTCGCCCATGCCATCCATTCCTTCCATTTTCTCAACCCCCCACTGGTTTTTAATGAGCAGTGCAACTCCTCCTCCCCCTCTCCTCCCTCTGTCTTTCCTGAGGATTTGATATCCGGATGGAAAGATTGAATCTGTTATTATTCTGGTGAGTTTTGTTTCTGTGAGTGCTATTATGTCTGGGGATGTCTCCTTGATTCTTTCATGCCACTCTTCATACTTATTTGTTATTCCATCTGCATTTGTATACCACACCTTCAACTTCTTTTCTAAGACTGTGGTCTGGGAGGTATATTGGGGTTGGGGAAGTGGGAGACCTGATAAGGAACTATGGGTGGTTGCTGTGGGGGTGGAGTTTGTAATGCAGTGGGTGGGGGCATTGGATGTGGCATGGGTGTTTTGGTTTAGAGTGTTTGGTTGCACTGGGGTTGACCTGATTGGGAGGCTTCTATGGGAAGTTGTGAGGGAGGCTGTATCTGATCTTCTTCCTGGGTCTGGGATCTCCTGTCTGTCCTCTCCATCCCCTCTCTTTCCTCCTTTCGTGTGTGTGTGTGTGTGTGTGTGTGTGTGTGTGTGTGTGTGTGTGTGTGTGTGTGTGTGAGTGTGAGGAATAAGATCACAGTAAACAAGTGATATCACAATATGCAAAATAACCACTATGAAAAAAATTGTGAATTCAAGCGCATTCGTGAGTTCTCACATTATCAAGAAACAGAATAAGTAATTCTGTAGTTTAACGAAATATTGTGGAATCATCATCTTTGTGCATGATGCACATGTTTCAAATTTGAGTTCTAGAATCTATAACTCTGACAATTTTATAGTCCAGAATATTGTTCATAATCTTTGTCAAACGAACAATTTATCTTTAGTCTGGACAAATGTTTGTATGCGGGTGGTGAGAATGTGGAGCAGTAGGCTTCCTACAGTGTATTGTAAGATAGGGGTCACCTTACCGGGTGAGTCGTCACCTGTTGTGAGTGACGTTTCACCTCAGTGCATAATGTGTTTGCTACTCTTGCCTCTCATTTCAGTGCCTCAGAAGGCGTCTTGCCCCGTGGCCTGATCACTAAAACTCTCGCTTAACACTGAGAGGGTCTGCGTTCGTTTCCCGGCGAGGGTTGAAACATTGGGCGTGTTTCTTTACACCGGTTGTCTATGTTCATCCATCAGTAAAATGGGTACCTGGGTGTTAGTCGACTGGTGTGGGTCGGATCCTGGGACAAAACTGACCTAATTTACCCGAAATGTTCTGCATAACAAGGGGCTTTCTTTATAGTAGTATGTCATTGATGTCAGCTTGGACTGTATACCTTGTACATGTAGTAAATAAAGATATATATATATATATGTGTGTGTGTGTGTGTGTGTGTGTGAGTACTCACGAAACTTCTTGGAATTTCACTATTCTTTTACAGTGGTTGTTTTGCATATTCTGAAATCACCTGTTTACTGTGATCTTATTGCGCATATATATATATATATATATATATATATATATAGGTATATAGGTAGTAGGTTGGTAGACAGCAACCGCCCAGGGAGGTACTACCGTCCTGCCAAGTGAGTGTAAAACGAAAGCCTGTAATTGTTTTACATGATGGTAGGATTGCTGGTGTCCTTTTTTCTGTCTCACGAACATGCAAGATTTCAGGTACGTCTTGCTACTTCTACTTACACTTAGGTCACACTACACATACATGTACAAGCACATATATACACACCCCTCTGGGTTTTCTTCTATTTTCTTTCTAGTTCTATTCTTGTTTATTTCCTCTTATCTCCATGGGGAAGTGGAACAGAATTCTTCCTCCGTAAGCATGCGTGTTGTAAGAGGCGACTAAAATGCCGGGAGCAAGGGGGTAGTAAACCTCTTCTCCTGTATATATTACTAAATGTAAAAGGAGAAACTTTCGTTTTTCCTTTTGGGCCACCCCGCCTCGGTGGGATACGGCCGGTGTGTTGAAAGAAAGAAAGATATATATATATATATATATATATAATATATATATATATATTATATATATATATATATATATATATATAATATTAACAAGTCGGCCGTCTCCCACCGAGGCAGAGTGATCCAGAAAAAGAAAGAAAATCCCCAAAAAGAAAATACTTTAATCAATCAACACTTTCACCTCACTCACACATAATCACTGTTTTTGCAGAGGTGCTCAGAACACAACAGTTTAGAAGCATATACGTATAAAGATACACAACATATCCCTTCAAACTGCTAATATCCCAAACTCCTCCTTTAGAGTGCAGCCATTGTACTTCCCATTTCCAGGACTCAAGTCCGGCTATATAAAAATAACTGGTTTCCCTGAATCCCTTCACTAAATATTACCCTGCTCACACTCCAACACATCGTCAGGTCCTGTGAAGGCTTACTCAGCCCTGTAACAACTTCAGTCAGTATTACCAAGGCTGGCTCCTCCTCAGGAAAATTAATGAATAGAAAAAGAAATAATAATTCACAAAGATAAACACTATTATTTATTAAAGCAAACATAAAACAGTGAAACATGAAAGGTATATCCTATTTGAAAGAAAAATGAAAAATGAAATGAAAAAATGATATCTGAACTCAACGCTAATATATATAGTGATACTGGGGCGTCTGGTGTTGGTGACACTGCGTGTTGTTGAAATCGTAACCATTGCTGATGTGGGGGGGGGGGGGGTCGCAGGTGTTGGTAACAACCCACCGGCTCGTTCTTCACAGAGTCTATAGCCATGAATAATTAATCCAGATGACAGGAAAGCAGGTTCATTACCACTGCTATGATGAGGGGTTAGGTCCTGTGTTGGCGTACATAACAGGTAGGTAGATTCAACATGGGACGTCTCAGGACGTTAGTCCATCTCCTTCAATTCTTCTCGTTGGTTGGCAGGTGACCCAACCTGTCATTCCAAGCTGGAAAGAGAGACAGGTTACCCACTGCTTAAGAAATCACTCTCCATGATAAGTACAATACCTAGAAGACGTGGTGATTATTAAAATATTTAAGAGATATCAAGGCTGAAAGGACTAAGTTTATTATTGGTCAAAAGAGAAGCTTTCAACCAATAAGTCCACTAGAATATGAGCAGGCATGTACTTACAGTAGTGCTGGGAGCTGTGAGTCGAGTGATTACTGTTTGACCGGAGCCCCACACGTCACCTTTCAGGGGGGGGGGGAAGGGGGGATAGCAGGAGCTAGACTTCCCCTACCTTAACAAGTAGCCGGCAATCAAACTATTGTTACCATATACTTGCTCGATACTCCTATCTGTTGAACTTTTCCCTCACACTCCCCCATACCAAGACTTATAGTCAAGGAGTATAAGAAGACTAGGCGACGAAAAAGTTCTAACATGTGGAAGTCGCGTAAGGCAGCAAATCTACTGACTGTCACGACTTAACCAGTCAGAGAAATAATTAGATGAACCGTTTCTAAAATAAATTCTTTCCCCAGTAAATAAAATTTAAGTTTGGAGATATCCCACACAAGGGCCAAACATTCCTTTTCTATGGTGGAGTATCTCGTTTCTGCAGGAGGGAAGTTTTAGATTTAATAAATATACAGGAACTAGGAGTGTGTATTTTGTGCAGTAAGCACCTGACACCTATTGCAAGAACTATACTTCTTTGTAACCTGTAAGTACATGCTTGGCCAAAAATAAGTGTGCTTGAGTTTATGCCACGTCTTACGATGAGCAAAGTGTTTGGTCACTGGCAAATCATGAGCCATTTGAAGAACAGTCTCTCGACATGGTTTAGGAACAACCAGGAGGGAATAATCTATCGCTGAAGAATGAGATTTAAATACAGATTTATATAAGATACCATTAATATATTCGAACTTATGAGATACGTATCTCCCATGGATAACTTTGTTGTTAAAAGCTTGATTATGACAATCCCGAAGTGAAGGGCAATTGCGCTGTATATTGACAAAGTCATCCTTGGACATAAAATCTGGGGAAATAAAAGGACTTATGGTGGGAGAAGAGGAGGTAGGAGAAGCCGGGGTTATGGTCTGAGTCCTAGTCAAGACATTGAGAGTGCCGGAGGCAATACCCTTACTTTCACCGACGAGTGGACAGGTGATCCTGCTACATCACTATCGAGAGCAGTATCATCTGTTTCCACCCCTAAATGAACAGTACGAGACAATGCAGCTTCCGGTGCGGAATTGTTAAGGGGATTATTTAACTTGCAAGGAAGAAGAGCTGGAAAACTTAGATCCATGGGTGGTGACGAAAGATCCGCCTCTGAAGGAAGAACGGCACCTTTAATGTTACCCACTATTATAGAACAATTAATTGGGGCTAGTACCGCATTAGTCCAACCGGTGAACCATTTAGTTTTCAAGTAACAACGTATTGTAGGGAAAGTATTTTCCCGACCCAAGTAATCTGAAAAAATAGAGGACACACGAGAGGTTTTAAAGTATGGGAACAGTTTGTCTGAAATTACGATGCACGATGCACGTACATCCAGTGTCACGTAATATGTCTGAGACTTTTATACCATTAACTGCTCCTGAACAGAAGGGTGCTTGGTCATTACCGTCAACAAAACATCTACCAACTTTCTCTATTTTCTTGGAAGGACAATCTGGACGTTTATGTCCGATACCACCACACCGATGATATGTTGGTATAATAGCTGGTGACTTTTTTTCTACTGTAGGCTTCTTAATCTTTGGTTCATGTGAACCATTGCCCTTAAGGTTAGATCCCTTTAGGTCTTTATAGGAATTGTGAGCCTCAGCATACAAGTCAGCGGCCTCAGGAACTTCATCAGCTTTAATCAGGTTACGTTCTCTAATGAATGTTCTTATCTGGTGGGGAAGAGCTGTCAGGAATTGGTCAACAACCATGAAGTCTCTAAGAGATTCATTACTGTGATCAATTCCTGAACTCTATCCAAAAGTCGAACAAACGAGTGTTACCTGTAACTGCTGAAAGTTTTGGCCATGCTGTAAGGTGGCATACCTGAAATCTTTCCTATAAGAATTTGTGGTTTTTTGATATGCTTAAGGATTGCCTTCTTCAGTAGGTTATAATTACATATGATATCCTGTGACAAAGTTGCATAGATATTCAAAGCTGTACCAGAAAATAACATTCCTAACCTGGTAGCCCAGGTGTCAGCAGGCCATTCACAGAGGGTAGCGGTATTTTCAAACCTGATAATGTATGAAGTAATGTCTTCACCCTCTGTGAAGGGGGGTAAATTAGGTGTTGGAATATGTGCACTAGCTGCATGATGTTCAATTACTCCTTCCTCTAATTGTTGTTGTGTAAAAGTTAACTTTTTATTCTCTAATTCAAGGCGAGCTTTTTCAAGCTCGCGATCTTTTTCTGTCTCTCTTAATTCATGTTCTCTAGCTCTTTCCTCACATTCTCTAGCTCTCTCCTCACGTTCTCTAGCTCTCTCCTCACGATCAAGTCTATCACGCTCCTTTTTGTCTTCTCTCTCTCTTTCTAACTGTCTATCTTGGTTTTCTCTTTCAATTCTCTCTCCTTTTTCTCTTCTCTTTTGATTTTCTCTCTCTCCTTTTCCTCCTGTCTTTCCCTTTCTGTCTCTCTTCTCTCCCAATTCTCTCTCTTTCAAGTCTTTCCTGGATCTTAGCACTAATGAAAGATTCTAAATTTTTCCCTGTTATTCCTAACTTCCAGCATTCATCCAAAACTGGTATTCCTCCATACTTGCAAGAACTTAAACTACCAGGGGGAAAATGAAATGGGTCTCAAAGAAAATGGAGGGTTCAATTCCTGCTTCGCTCAAACTGTAAATAAACCAGAGGGCTCGATCCCTGCTTCAATTAAACAATATGTATTAATGAAAACGAAGGGTTCTATGCCGGCTCCGAGCGAACAGTAAGTAGAATGGGGTCCCTTGACCATCCAATCTTCTCACCAACAAATCAAGAGTGTCCTACGACAGTTCCCTTGATATAATAAAGAGCTCAATGAAACAAATTGTCACTGGAAAATCTCGGGTCCCTAGAGTCTAATCCTCCAAAGTGTTTCAAGCTCAAAGAAAGGTGGCAGAATTAACTATTATATCCTGCCTGACTTGACTTACAATAAATTGAGACTAACAATCACCAAATCTTTTAAATACCTGCACCGTAGTCCTACCATAGAGAATGATTACTCATGGCTAGTGGTAACCGTCTGTTGTATGTGGCATTGAAGTTCCAATGGTAGATTCGAGATGGAGTTGAATCTTGATTCAGTCGAGTTGATCCTGGCAAGGTCGCCACTTGTGAAGGCTTACTCAGCCCTGTAACAACTTCAGACAGTATTACCAAGGCTGGCTGGCTCCTCAGGAAAATTAATGAATAGAAAAAGAAATAATAATTCACAAAGATAAACACTATTATTTATTAAAGCAAACATAAAACAGTGAAACATGAAAGGTATATCCTATTTGAAAGAAAAATGAAAAATGAAATGAAAAAATGATATCTGAACTCAACGCTAATATATATAGTGATACTGGGGCGTCTGGTGTTGGTGACACTGCGTGTTGTTGAAATCGTAACCATTGCTGATGTGGGGGGGGGGTCGCAGGTGTTGGTAACAACCCACTGGCTCGTTCTTCACAGAGTCTATAGCCATGAATAATTAATCCAGATGACAGGAAAGCAGGTTCATTACCACTGCTATGATGAGGGGTTAGGTCCTGTGTTGGCGTACATAACAGGTAGGTAGATTCAACATGGGACGTCTCAGGACGTTAGTCCATCTCCTTCAATTCTTCTCGTTGGTTGGCAGGTGACCCAACCTGTCATTCCAAGCTGGAAAGAGAGACAGGTTACCCACTGCTTAAGAAATCACTCTCCAAGATAAGTACAATACCTAAAAGACGTGGTGATTATTAAAATATTTAAGAGATATCAAGGCTGAAAGGACTAGGTTTATTATTGGTCAAAAGAGAAGCTTTCAACCAATAAGTCCACTAGAATATGAGCAGACATGTACTTACAGTAGTGCTGGGAGCTGTGAGTCGAGTGATTACTGTTTGACCGGAGCCCCACACGTCACCTTTCAGGGGGGGGGGAAGGGGGGATAGCAGGAGCTAGACTTCCCCTACCTTAACAAGTAGCCGGCAATCAAACTATCACTTTCGGGGTGGGGGAAAAAGGGGGGGATAGCGGGAGCAAGACTTCCCCTACCTTAACAAGTAGCCGGCAGTCAAACTATTGTTACCATATACTTGCTCGATACTCCTATCTGTTGAACTTTTCCCTCACAGGTCCCAAATACCATTCGTCTCTATTCACTCCTATCGAACACGCTCATGCACGCCTGCTGGAAGTCCAAGCCCCTTGCCCACAAAACCTCTCATATATATATAATATATATAATATATATATAATATATATATATATATATATATATATATATATATATATATAATGTGCATATGACACTGAATAAAAGCACTTGCTAGGGGAACAAAGGACATAAGCAGTTCTAACACCACTGTGGAACCACTATTTATGCAAGAATCGGATGTTTACATATCAGTCACGTCATTCCCGTCTGGTTATGCTGGGGGTTTTAAGAAATGGTTAATCCAGATCGCTGACTGCAGAGACACTGCTGTCAGAGATCACATGGCTCGTTAACAATTCCTTGGCTGCTCTGATTCCTGACAAACATAAACCTTTGGTGCACTGCTTTGTGCCAGTTACCCTGAGCAACACTTCGGCGCCTCGTTTCTATAGCCGCTGTCCTAAGTATTGGCACAGAGGCGGCCATGATGCGTCAGTCAAACCAACTTGGCTTTGTGGTCCCTCAAGGAAGCCAGGCAGCGGTCCATGAAGCAAGGGCATATATCAACAATCTGCCTGAGGACTGTCCCGTAATATAATTAGATTTCAAGAATGTACTTAATCTCCTGGAAAGAGATGTGTGTTGACAACTGAATAATACCATTTTCCTAGTATCTTTTGTTTCAGCTAGATACACCAAGGAATCGATTCTCCTGCTTGGGAAAATCACATTCAGATTTGCCGGTGAATTAAACATCTGGTTCCTGGATGACAGCACGCTGCCAGGCACAAAGGAATCCTTTCTATCAGATTTTGTTAGTGATTCTCCGGGGACAGGCTACAGAACTCATCCTTTAACCATCCAAATGTGAAATCATCTCAACCAGTCAACAAATGATCGATATAGCGAGATTCCTACTACCAGGTGTGTCAACCATTACCCCCCACAAATAGCGTCTTGCTCGGAACACCTCTTGGAACTGAGGCAATTCTCGAGAATAAACTGGACACCTTGAGGAGGATGGAACAACGACTATGCAGTTTAGACGCCCATCACTTCTTGTAACTTCTCACAAAGTGAGAAGTTAACATATGTACATATGTTAACATAGTAATATATGTACTAAGATGTGCACTTATATAACAACCCTGTACTAGATGAATACCTGTCTCTTGAGCTTGATAGTCACAACAGTACTCATTCTTACTACAGATACACTTCCAGGTAGACTAAGGTATTGGTATCCGAGAGGCATCACAGACTGCACTACTTGCTTCCGGTCTTCATGTGCGGAATCCAGTGACCTCGCAGCAGCGATTCTTCCTGAACACCTTAGCGACAGTGTTGGGGCTCGTCACCAAAAGTTCATTGATGAAGCCAGACTCTGGGATAATCTAACGGGCTCCACAACCAAACCTGCATTTCCCCCCAACAACTACGCTCACACTGGGCTGGCCCGGTAGTGGAGAACAAATTCTCAACAGTGCTTCAGTGTGTGTTGGGAATGGATAGGGTTCGCCTTCTGGCAGTGAAAACTCATCCTGCGGAGGATTTTCTGGTGGTCCCCAGTTCCTCCACTGGCACACACTATGACCTGCAGACTATCCGCATCGGTGTTACACTTTACCTTGCCATCCTTATCCTCGATGAACACTGGTGTATTTCCAGTTGAGCAAAGGTAGACCGATTCGAGTGCTATGATCTTTGCTATAGATCCCAGGTGAAGATTGCCAAGCACGAAGAGGGTGGTAACAAGTGAACCGCTGGAACTATGCAGATAGTCCAGATGGCGTTCAGATAGAATTATTTTGCAATCCTGGAAGACGGCAGGTAGGTGGTGTGGGACTACACATGTGCATCCACAATGTCTGATACCTGTCTCCAATACACCAGGGAGGAAGGAGAGGCAGCTGCCAGCTTCAGGGAGTCTCAAAAATCTACAAAATATGGTGAACTTGCCCATCCTTGCATGTTTATTCCCATGGGCTCAGAGACCCTCGGCCCATGGGAAAACAGTGTATCCAGATTTCTTAAGGAGTTAGGCAAAATACTCATAAGGGCAGCTAGCTTTTTGCTCCAGGCCCCCATTGTTGCGGTTCAGAGGGGTAATGCCTGTTGTATCCTGGGTACGCACCCCAGAGCTGAGCAACTGGACGAGATATTCGTTAGGTAATTTTTGACAAACACGTATATGTATTTGGAAGTATCCCTCAAACCTTATATATTGTATGCTGGTGAGGGGCTCTTGATCTAGGGAATTGGATCTGTGCTTATTACAACCCAGGAGTCCAAAAGGCCTGTTATCCTGTGTGTAAAGGGAGCAAAATAAACAGAGCAGAAAAACTTTTGACTTATATTATCCTTCACCAATTTAGAACAGAAGTATGTACACTATATACACTATGTACAACAATAGGTATCAGTGCACTCCACGGTAAGCAAGGCAGAATAGAAGCCACTAGAGAGCAGACTGAGCTTCAACCAGCTCTAGAATGGGAATGACAAAGGCAGACAGGTGAGTGGTACCCACATCACCTCTGTGATTGCCAAAACCATCTTCTCATTGGCTGGAACCTGGGTACTGATTGAACGACGGGGCCCCATCATCAACCCCTAGTACCTGGTTCGTTGGCTGGGGAAGATAGCCTTTCAATGAGGGTGTGTACATGCGCCGAATAAAGGTTACGTACTCTTTGCATGCCACAGTGCTCCAGTTCCCTGAATTGAGCCTGAATGCCTCCCTTATCCCCCACATGCGCTGTATAATCCTACGGGTTTAGCGCTCCCAGTGATTATATATATACTCCATATTTGTAGCATGAATATACCCTTTAACCCCTTTGGGCAGGGGTGATTTTGATAAGGACTTGCCTTGTATGGGCCAGTAGGCCTTCTGCAGTGTTCCTCAATTCTTATGTAGCATATGTTTAGCGTTTCCCCCTTGATTATAATAATAATTATGTACTATATTGTTGAAAATGGTATAAAATATCGACAAGTTGAAGATTAAGACACATGTACAACAGTTGGGTATCTTCATTGAAGAAACTCTTCGCCTACACAGTAGGCTTCTTCAGTTAAATACGAAGGGAGCAGTAGAAATGAAATAAAGATGATGTAATCAGTCCATCAACCTTAGAGAAAAAGTATCTGAGATGGTCAGTCCCTCAGCCCTGGAGGGCTAAGGGACTAAAACATTGGGTGTGTTTCCTTGCACATTGCTGTCCCTGTTCTCTGAGTGTTAGTGGACTGGTGTAGGTCGCATTCTGGGGGACAAGATTAACCCAAGTTGCCCGAAATGCTCTGCATAACCAGGGACTTTCTATATACTAGTATGTCATTGATGTCTACTGTGGTCTGAGTGCGCTGTATAGCCCTTGTGGCTTAGCGCTTCTTTTTGATTATAATATGGTCTAAGTTGTATCATGTACTATAGAAATAAAAATTATTATTAACATTATTTAATTATTCTTAGAAAGTATTTATCTAGACTCGTGGTGATTTAAAACAGTGAAATAAGTTACTTAAGATGGATGTTCTCCACATTCACTGTTTTGACAACAGATGGAAGTCGGTGGGACCAACCAAGAAGCAGTGTATCGACCCCCCGCAGACACAGGTAGGCGAGTACAGGTCAGCACACGGGTCAGGAGGCGCCACTACGGAGAGATCAATGGTAGGACAGCTGTTACCTTGAAAATAGTGATTATAGGAGGACTCTCTACCCTGCGTCTTCACTTCTCTTAAATCACAGTGAAGAGTCGTAAAGGACTGAGTACATTTTTTCTTTTTTTTCTTTCATCTTATGTCTTTCAGTCTTTCCTTTCTCTCTCTCTCTGTTCACTTTTTATCACCACTATATCCTTTCCCTCTTTTACTTTCCTATCTATTCCTCTATCTTCTGCATTTCTTCCTTCATACCCCACTCTTTCCCCCCTCTCTCTCTGTCCCCTCCTCTCCCTTTTTCTCCCTCTCCTCTCCTCCCTCTCGCTCATGTCAAACTCCATCATTGTTTAATATTAAGGCAGAGATGGGTTTCCCTGACCTTCACCATGAAGCAGCAGTGACTGTAACAGCTCGCTGCAAGGCCTGGCTTAATGTACTCTCCCTGACCTTCACCATGAAGCAGCATGACTGTAACAGCTCGCTGCAAGGCCTGGCTTAATGTACTCCCCTGGCCTTCACCATGAAGCAGCAGTGAAATGTAACAGCTCGCTGCAAGGCCCGGCTTATGTACTCTCCCTGACCTTCACCATGAAGCAGCAGTGACTGTAACAGCTCGCTGCAAGGCCTGGCTTAATGTACTCTCCCTGACCTTCACCATGAAGCAGCAGTGACTGTAACAGCTCGCTGCAAGGCCTGGCTTAATGTACCCCTCCCCGACCTTCACCATGAAGCAAACAGTGACTGTAACAGCTCGCTGCAAGGCCTGGCTTAATGTACTCTCCCTGACCTTCACCATGAAGCACAGTGACTGTAACAGCACGCTGCAAGGCCTGGCTTAATGTACTCCCCTGACCTTCACCATGAAGCAGCAGTGACTGTAACAGCTCACTGCAAGGCCTGGCTTAATGTACTCTCCCTGACCTTCACCATGAAGCAGCAGTGACTGTAACAGCTCGCTGCAAGGCCTGGCTTAATGTACTCTCCCTGACCTTCACCATGAAGCAGCAGTGACTGTAACAGCTCGCTGCAAGGCCTGGCTTAATGTACTCTCCTGACCTTCACCATGAAGCAGCAGTGACCCGTAACAGCTCGCTGCAAGGGCCTGGCCTTAATGTACTCTACCTGACCTTCACCATGAAGCAGCAGTGACTGTAACAGCTCGCTGCAAGGCCTGGCTTTAATGTACTCTCCCCGACCTTCACCATGAAGCAGCATTTAAATGTAACAGCTCACTACATGGCCTGGCTTAATGTACTCTACCTGACCTTCACCATGAAGCAGCAGTGACTGTAACAGCTCACTGCAAGGCCTGGCTTAATGTACTCTCCCTGACCTTCACCATGAAGCAGCAGTGACTGTAACAGCTCGCTGCAAGGCCTGGCTTAATGTACTCTACCTGACCTTCACCATGAAGCAGCAGTGACTGTAACAGCACGCTGCAAGACCTGGCTTAATGTACTCTCCCTGACCTTCACCATGAAGCAGCAGTCACTATAACAGCTCACTACATGGCCTGGCTTAATGTACTCTTCCCATCATTGAAGATTCGTTGTAAATATGGAAAATGCTGTAAAGTACCGACAAGTTGAAGCTTAAGACACATGTGTAACAGTTGGTGTATTTACTGATGAAATGTTTCACCTACACAGTAGGCTTCTTCAGTCAAATACAGAGGCAACAGATGTAGTGAAATGAAGATGATGTAATCAGTCCATCAGCCTTGGAGAAATAGTTTTGAGGTGGTCAGTCCCTCAGCCTGGAGAAGAGTTCAGCTCCATGTAGCTAAACATCATCTTCATTTCACTACTACAACTGCTGCCTCTGTATTTGACTGAAGAAACCTACTGTGTAGGCGACACTTTTCAACAATAAAGATACCTAACTGTTGCACATGTGTCTGGATCCGTATTCCTCGTATATATTACATTAATATTGTAGTGTCTTGCAGCGGCTTGCCAACCCTCTCCTCCCAGTCTTCAGTACATATACACTGGCTTAAACACTTCCTCTGGAGACATAATTTAGGTTAGATTAGACTGTCGTTTAAAATTACCCAAATATGACGTACCAGCACATCGGTAAATGGAAAAATACTGTGAAACCTAATTTTTTGAGAGAGAGCCTCTTCAAGGGGGGCTCCTTGGCGTGGTGAAGAGGCTCTTGGTCTGAGGAATTAGCCCTGTCGGTCTTCTTCCTCAGACCGAACCTAATTACCCCCCATTCTCCCCTCCCCTATCCCATCCTCCCCATCCTCCCCTTTTTCCATTCCTCCTCCTCCTCCTCACCCCTCCCTTTTGCCCTTCCTCTTTTTAGCCTTCGTGATTTCTCCCACAGGCGCGCTAGTTCCTAGGTAGGGGAAAGGACACCGGGGTCCATCCCATTCCGTTGAGGTTTCTTGGCGGTGGCGTAGTTTGCCGTGGAATCTGGATTGCCTAGGGATGTCCCGATCCCTCTCCGGTATCCCGGAGTAGCTTTGGGTGTCTTTTGGGCGACGGGTGTATCTCTGGAAGCCACCTTTCGGATTCCGGGGGTGGTGGGTGAAGGAGGTATGCTTTGTGGCGGATATCCGGCCGCCCTCTCTTTTGTCCACCGAGGTAGCTCGGCAGATGTGAGGTTGCTATCCCAGATTGCTGGTTTACTGGCATGAAGGGTAGGGTATGGCACGGGTTCCATGCTGCATCTGCGCTACTAGCGGTGTCGAGTCCTCTTGGGCGCGGAGGGAGATTTCTGGCCCTTTCATTCCTCCTAGGAACTATCCCTCCCCGGTCCCCCCTTTTTTTTTCTTTTTTTTATTTTTATTTTCTTTTCTTCTTTCTTTTTTTTTCTTAAAAACAAAAAGAAAGAAGTAACCTAACCATGGCAGCCCTAGTCCATGAACCTGGTACCCCGGGCCCTTCTTGATACCGCACCCCGTTCTGACCCCGCTCGTCTTTGGACCACTCTTCAGACATTCCTCATGCTCTGTACCTATTGCCGGTGCTGTTTCCTCACCGCTTCAGGTACTGAGGCCTCGACTGACTCCTTCGATTTATCAGACCTTCGCTCTCCTCTGACTATGCTTCCGGCCTCTCCTCTACGGTGCGGCAATTTCAATTCGCCGACCCGTTCCACGTTCGGACAAATCTGGTCCCACGAGCCTAAAGTCAGCGACAAATTTACCTGCTGATGATAATTCCTCCACCATCAACTTCTCGTTTTCTCAGAAACGATCGACACGTCTCCTTCACTACCTTTCCTCGCTCTAGTTTCAGACTCGGAAGTGGACTAAATTATACACTTTCGACCACTTCCTCTACGCCTATCTTTCTGACCATAGTATTGGCAAGGCACTCCTACGCCTGTTGGTAAAGATATTTCTTTCATGCTCTTAAAGAGCGGTACGCGCCATCCATACCGTACAGGAATGCTACCAGGCTGTGGAGCTCTCGTGTTCTTTCATATAGATAATGTTCCTGTCACCTTGAAAAACATCATTCCTCAATTCTTGTAGTGGTACCGTTATTCTGCCGCATTTTACATAGTTCAACAAAATTTCCAGACATGTCGGCACCGACATTCTGAACAGCTGGAACTCCAAGATCTCCAATATCAAGGTAGACACTTACGTTCTTACTGCCCCGTGGGCGGAGACGATACCCTAGCAATGTGCTCGTTTTAACTTTCTGACAGCCGAGAACTCCCATCCTCAGTTTATATGCAGGACATCGGTTACAAGTTCGAAAGGTGTCCCTTCACAACCAACAGTGTAGAAATTGGCTGGCGATTTGGCCATCCAGCGGAAATATTGCAGTTCTAACGCCGGAATGCCAAGTATTGGTGCCGTGGACCATTCTAATACGTCTTGCATCGATATCTCCCTCTTGCCTTTAACTGTCATGAGGCTCACCCTTCGTACTCTCGCGTTGTCAGGTTATTTAACGAGCGGGAAATCAGTTACCTCAAAGAAGGACCAGAAGGTCTCCCTTATGCCATGGCAGTAGTTTTTCTTCTGCCTCCAAGGGAGAACTCCCACCGTGGGGTATTTTTTTTCTTATTTCCCGTGTTTTTACAAAAAGTCCCCCCACTTCTGGTATCACATCTTCTTCACCAACCTCTATGTGGTTTCTCTCCCATAATCACTCCTGTATCTATCCTTTTGCTGTCTGACTCAGGAGTCCTTCTTCAACGCCTCAGTCTTAAATCTCGATTCTTCGAGTTCTCTCTTACAGCCTCAGTATCGACGAGACCTCGTACGAACCCTCTCCCATTCGTCCCCTCTACTTCTCAAAGTCAAAAAAAGGTCACGTTAACACCTTCCTACCATCTTCCACCTCTCATTTTACCCTCCATGTCTCTGTCCCTAGTTCTTCCCTCTCACTGGCTCAGTTACAAGTGCAGAGGGGTTCACCATCCTCCTCGTTATTGTACTTCCTCCCCTGTTCCCTCCCAAGTTTCTTCCTCTCATGCCACCTCCCAGGTTCTGTCTCTTTCTGTCCCTGCCAGCTCTCACGTTCCTCACCCTTCCGACCCCCCCCTACCTTGGTACAGTCCAATACAGTTCCATCTTTACTCATCTTCCCCCTTACCATTCCCATTATTTTGTATCCATACGACCATCTCTGGAATTCCGAAACTCTTAACAATCTCTGACTATATTGCAGAGACCAAACCATCAATGCGACAATGATCCACCTTCCGCTCTATCTCTATCCTCTGCCTCCATCTGCGCAACTACTTTCTTCACAGCGCACCGTTCCTTCGCTGCTTGAACATTTTCACTGCCTCCGCATGTGGACTTTTCCTAACCCTTTTTTAGAGGGGCTCCGTAGGAACCCTTTACCTGCGGATTTCAAGAATCTTTATGATTGCCGATCATGGCCTTTTTACTGTGGAATATTAGCGGCCTCAGGGGTAATAGGGGTGAGCTTCAGATGGTTACTCTCCCTGTTTGCCCATGTTGGTGTTGCTTTACAGGAACCAAAATTACACTCTGCTGTTATTTCTCACATCTAGGCTATAATTAATGTTTTCTTTTTCCCCCCCTGATCCTTTTCCTGATGGGACCTTAATGAAAGTGCCCTTCTTTCTACCGCACTGATATTCCGTACCATCAGCTATTTATTCATACTTCGCTGCATTACACAGCAAGCCCGTATCCACTTACATAGGAGGTATACGCTCTGTTCTTTATATCTCTCTCCTTCTCGGGCTTTATATATCCGGATTTTGCTTCATTGTTTCGTCATTACCGCCACGATTCTGTTACTTGGTTGTTTTTTAATGCCACCATTTCCTCTGGGGAGGGTCTCATGTGATTCCCGTGGAAATTCAGTTAGAGGCTTTTCTTGACACCCACCCCTCCATGTTTTAAATACAGCGTACGCACACCCATTTTGATCCTCGGACTCATACTCTCTCTTGCTAGATCTCTCAGTTTGCTCTTCCTCGCCCGCATTAGACTGTACTTGGTTATGTTCTCCCGGATTACAATGACAGTGATCATTTTCCCAATCATTTTTACTTCCCTTCATATTCGACACCTCTTTCGCACCCCACGCTGGCAATTTAATCGGCAAAATTGGAACCTTTACTCACACTGACTGTTTTTTAAAGAGGTTCATTCTTCGTCCTCCATCGATGAGCTTTTACACCTTCTCGTCCTCCGTTTTCACCGCAGCTTTCATTCTATATCCCAAACTTCGGGCAGCATTCTCAGAACAATGCTTGCCTGGTGGTCTCCTGCTTGTGCTCGTGCTGTACTGTTTGAAACGCGCTGCATGGGGCAGGTACCGGTACAAATAGAACCAAAGAGCGACGCCTTGATTTTAAAACAGAAGCGTGCGATCGCTCGCCGGTCATCCGTGACGCTAAACGCACTTGCTGGCGAGATTATGTCTCCACCATCACCTCTGCTTCCTCTTTGAGTGCTGTCTGGAAACAGTACGAAACTGAGTGGTTAAATATTCTCTGACCCGCTCCTGTTCAGCGGGTTGCGGTGTTGATATAGCAAACCCACTAGATGTTGCCAATGAAATTGGAATCTTCTGGCGTATTTTCAGGGACTCCTCTTTGACCTCATTTCTTTCTCAAAGTTGCCAGAGAGTTTGCACCTTTGGACTTTTATTTCCTCAGAGAAGAACGTATAATGTGCCTTTTACACTTCCAAGAACTGGAGGCAAACCTCTCAGCTTCAGGTACCGATCTTCGGCAGCTGGCCCGACGACATTCATATTCGTATGCTACAACATTAACATCAGTCAGCCCTTGCAGTCATATTACGCCTTTACATTCTTATTTGGTCACAAGGAGTTCTTCCACAGCTGTGAAATCCGCCATTGTTTTCCCTTTCCGCAAACCAGCACTACGGGACATGAACACTCTCCCACTATCGTCCCATTGCTTTACAGTGCAGTTTGCTCAAAGTAAAGGAACGTCTAGTAAATAGACGTTTTAGTGTGGTATTTAGAGAACACACAACAGTCTCTCCACTCGTCAATATGGCTTCTTTCGTAAGGGCGTTCTACCATAGGACCCCTTACTGCGCTTGTATCCGTATGTTCGTAATGCTTTGCGAATAACCACTCGTTTTCGCCATATTTTTTTGACCTTGAGAAGGCATATGACACAAACTTGGGAGGTATAATATTTTAGCCCAAGCCCCACTCCTTAGGCCTTCGAGGCAAATCTACCATCTTCCTTAAGAACTTTTTAATGACAGGCATTTCCGTGTTCGGGTTAATAATGTGCTCTCCCCGGACTTTTTCAGTGAGGGTGTCCCAGGGATGTGTTCTGAGGCACAACACTTTTTCTCCTTGCTATTTAATGATTTGGCCTCTAGTCTTCCATCAAATATTTGGTATCACTCTATGTTGATGACTTCGCTATTGCACTGTGCAGGCGCTGACTGTCACCTCCTTACAGTTTGTTTCTTCTACAGCATGCAGTCGAACCGTGTTACAATTGGGCCTCCACACATGGTTATTTAAATTTTCCAGCACTAAAACCACCAATCACTTTCTCTAGACGCTCTGTCATCTCTGATCATCCTTTGTTACCTCTATGGCTCAACGTATCCCTGAAACGTGATACAGTCAAGTTTCTGGGCTCCTCTTTGATCGAGGTTATCCTGGAAACCTACATTACCTCTCTGAAGGACAAATTGTCACAGCCGGTGAACCTTCTTAAAACCATTGTCATTCTTTCGTGGGGAGTGATCGTCGAAACCTCCTTCAACTACATTCCACCTTATTTTATCGAAACTGATTATGGTGACAAGATCTATTCAGCGGCATCTCCTGCTACTCTCTCTAGCCTTAAACCCCATTATCACCAAGGATTACGTTTATGCCTTGGTGCTTTTCGCTCTTCCCTGTCGAAACGCCTCGATGCCGAAGCGACGTTTCCATCCTTATCGATCGCCGTGATGACCATTGCATGCGCTCCTATGTACGCTCTCTTGATCTACGCAAATACTTCCTTTATAGAATGGTCATGATATTATAGAATTCTTTATTTGTTCGCCGCCCCGGCTTACTCCGTCCCTTCTCTCTCTGCCTTCATTCGCTCTTGTCTTCTCTGCACCTACCACTTTCTATGTACATGTAGCATCCACACTTGTCCCTACCCCCCTGGGATGTTCCAGCTGAAGAGTCTGTTCTTTCTCCCTCCTTGCTCGAAAGACCAACTGTCTACGTCGGCTTCCCGTCTCTTTTTCTTGACCACTCTTTCATCTCATTCTCATGCCATTGCTGTGTAACCACGTTGGCTCTCTCTAAGTCTTCTGCCGGCGTGGCATTCGCAGCAGTGTTTCGGACAGCGTCGTTACAAGGGTATTTACTTATCTTTCAGCTAGTATTTTACTGCTGGAATATATGACATCCTTACAGCAACTTATCCGTATTGCATCTTGCCTGTGTCATTCATTTGTGGTTGTTCATCAGACTCCCTTAGTGCTTTACAGGCTATACAAAAATTTGATCACTCACCCCTTAGTCCTCGTATCCAAACTTTGGCTACCCGGCATCTTTACTAAGCATAAAGATATTGTTTTTTTGTTGGGTCCCTGGTCATGTTGACGTACAGGGCAATGAACAGGCAGACATGCTGCGCGTCAGCAGTACATGACTACCAGTTTTCTTCTAGAGGTATTCCAGTACGGACTAGTTTGCTGTTATATCTTCCCACCTTCAAACCCGTTGGGCAACAAACGTTGCGTCTACTATGCTCGGCAACAAACTACAGTCTCTTAAACGAGTTAGGTTACTGGCCGTCTTCGTATCACAGTGTCGAGGTTGGGGAGACTACTCTCTCCCGTCTTCGCATTGGCCATACTCGTCTTACTCATGGATATCTCATGGAGAGGCGTTCTTGATCCTCTCTGTGAGAATTGCAGCTCATTATCAGTCAGCCACATTCTGGTTGGACTGCCCATTTATCAAACGAAGCACGCCAGCCACCCCCCCCCCCCCCCCCCCCCCCCCCCCCCCCCACCCCCCCCCTCCCCACCCCCCCGGAATTCCCATCGTCGTTCGTCTTCGCCCCACGCTGCTCTCTCTTTACCTTCCCTTCTCGCAGATGGACCCACCTTTCATCCGGACTATCTCATTGACTTTTTGACAACGACTGACTTACTTCACAAATTCTGATACTTTCAGCCCTTTCTACTTGTATCTCTTGCTACCCTCTACCCCCGTACTATCCCCCGCCCCGCTGTTTTCTGTAACCTGTGATCATCCCCATCCCTTCTGCATCCAATTCCCGTGCTTCCTTCCCTACCCTGCTGCGCTGTAGAGCATTGTGGCTTAGCGCTTCTTTTTGATTATAATAATAATAATTTGAGAGAGAGAGCGAAGGGAAATCGGTGAACCACCGGCAGGACTATGCATTACAACAGTCAAGTAATCACTGTTTCATCCTGCTGTGAAAGTGACTATTATAGCCAAAGTGAAATAAAAATTTTTGTTTAGGAGGAGGGCCCGGGATTGGAGTTCAACAAACATATTCCCTCTCATTATTTCACGCTGTATACCCCTTGGGTTTGCCTTCTTTTTGATTATAATGATGATCTACTTATTTAAAGGACCTCCTTTATGTTTTTACATAACAAAAATGGCACCCGCTATCAGACTTTTCCCCCGTCCAAAAATGAATATATAAAAATCAAAAAACCCTTTGATACAATAACTTTTTTAAATGAAGTCCTGCTCGCATTTTTTTCACTCTGAGTAGAGTAGCAATTTAAATACGAGGCAAAATAACCTAGTTTTTAACATGTTAAAACTGAATGGAATCTGTTCAGTCATTAAAAAACCAAAGCATTTACATTTTTTTTTTTAAAACATGTAAAATGATTGGCCCCTGGTGTCCCCAGTCTCGCTGTAGGCCCTTCACTCACACACTGAGGTCTAGGGTCGATCTCGGGAAGGGGGAAACGTAAAATTAATATTTATATATTATTGTAACCCCGAACGAGTGGTATGATCAATATATAAAACAAAATCTAACACAAAGTGGGGTTTCACAATTGCTCTTTTCTGTGACACTGTACTTTTTGGGGATTCTGAAGAAAGTTGCAGAGGTTGGTTGGGTGAGTTCGGGAGGGTATGTAAAAAAAGGAAATAAAAGTGAATAAGGAAAGAGTAAGGGAAAGAGGAAAAACTTTGGTAACGGAAGACTGGATGTCAGATTGGGGGAGGAGTATGGAGGAGGGGAAGTATTTAGATATTTAGGAGTGGCTTTCAGAAAAAGGGTCTGTGAAGAGAGGGAATCATGTATTTATGAGGAAAAAGGTGAGTGGGGGAAGCAAAGAGGGGGGGTTTTGAGAGTATATATGGGTGGAAAAATGAGCTGAATGTTGCAACAAGGAGAAGGGTGGGGGCGTGGGAAGTCATGTTGAGCGCAATGTGGGTGTGAATATAATCAGAGAATTTTTTAGTTTGAAAATTTGGAGGGGGGGATTAAAAACTATTTTCAACAGGGGGAGGAGGGGCTGTTGAGGGGGTTCGGACATGTAGAGAGAATGTATAATCTGTAAGTGGGGGGGAAGACTGGGTGGGATTGACCTAGGAAAAATTAGAGGGGGGGAAAAAGGAGGTTTTGTGTGAGGTTTTGGACTTCTAACAAGCATGCGTGAGTGTGTTAGGAACAAGTGGAGGCAAATGGTTTTTAGGACTTGGCGTCCTGTTGGAGTGTGAACAGGGTAACATTTATGAAGGGATTCAGGGAAACCGGCAGGCCGGACTTGAGTCCTGGAGATGGGAAGTACAGTGTCTGCACTCTGAAGGAGGGGTGTTAATGTTGCAGTTTTATAACTGCAGTGTAAGTGCGCCTCTGGCAAGACAGTGAATGATAAAAGTTTTTATTTTTTTCGGGCCACCCTGCCTTGGTGGGAGACTGCGATGTGTTAATAAAAAAAAATATATATTATAATATATATATATATAATTTATATATATATATATATATATATATATATATATATATATATATAAATTCACGACGCTCTGAACCACTGGAGCATTCAATCCTATGCACTTTGTCAATTCCTCTTAGTGTTTTGTATATCGTTATCATGTCATCCCCTATCCCTCGTGTCTTCCAGTGTCGTCAGGTTGAATTCCCTTAACCTAGCTCCGGGACTAGTCTTGTTACAAACTTTGCACTTTCTCTAATTTCATAACGAGCTTGACCAGGTGCAGGTTCAAACTGGTGCTGCATACTCCAATATGGACCTGACGTGCGCGGTGTACAGAGTCTTGAATAATTCCTTACTGAGGTGTCTGAATGCTATTCTCTTAGGTTCACCAGGCGCCCATATCCTACAGCAGTTATTTGGTTGATTTGCGCCTCAGATGTGCACGTATTATACTCACCCAGAGTACAGAGACTGTAGACAGACTACAGCCCCCCTAGCCTGTACTCTGTTTGCGGTCTTCTTTGCCCTTCCCCAGTCTTCACGACTTTGCACTTGGTTGGGTTAAACTTCAGGAGGCAGTTGCTGGACCAGGCTTGCAGCCTCTAGTCCTACCTGATCCTCATCCTTTTAAATTCTTCACTATAGCTTCATTCATATCGTCTGTAAAACAGGTACACCTCTGAATCTTTGGCTTTCGACATGTTCTCATATATATAGAAAGATCACCGGTCCTAGGACTGACCCTCCTTTTGATTATAATAATAATAATAGGACTGGACCCTTGTGGAACCCCGCTCGTCACAGGTGCCCACTCTGAAACCTCGTCACGTACCATCACTCGTTTTCTTCCTGTCAGGAATTCTCTCATCCATAGCAGTGTGTGTGTGTGTGTGTGTGTACTCACTAGTTACTCACCTAGTTGAGGTTGCGGGGTCGAGTCCGAGCTCCTGGCCCGCCTCTTCACTGATACGCTACTAGGTCACTCTCCTTGTGTGTGTGTGTGTGTGTGTGTGTGTGTGTGTGTGTGTGTGTGTATGTGTTGTGTGTGCGTTCAGAATGTCTACATTGTCAGGTAAATAAGATATTACGGATACGTTTCACTCATCAAGACAGGAGCTGTAACTTAATGCAAATAATACATGGACGTCAGATGTCATATTAAGGTAGTAACGCGAGCTGTGATGTCGGTGTGTGTGTTGTTGCGAGACAGTGATGGAGTGAGTGACGGTGAGAGTGTTTTCTTCTTTTTCGGGTTTCTCGGCCTCGGTGGGAGACGGCCGGTGTGTTAATGAGTGAAGGAGTATTAGTAATAATGGAGGTGTCTGATGACTGTACGGTGCCCCGTGGCCTGGTGGCAAAAGCTCTCGTTTCATACGCTGAGTTCAGGGTTCGACTCCCAGCGAGGGTAGAAACATTGGCGTGTTTCCTTACACCAGTTGTACTTGTAGAAATAAAGATATTATTAAGTATTGTGTTATAAGGAGTATTAGTGCCAGTATCTGAAGAGAAGACGGTGTCAGCACAACCGAATAGTTTAACATTGTCCACAGTACCGTCAGGTGGATGTGCTACCGGACGATGATGCTCGCCTTCCATTCTAGCAATGTAACATTGTTCAGTGAGGTCTGACAAAGACCCATTGTGACCTCTGTAATCCTGTTTTTTTTTTTTTTTTTGCGCTGCCGCTCACAGGATGAGCTGCGGTGCACAGGATGAGCTGCGTGTGCACAGGATGAGCTGCGGTGCACAGGATGAGCTACGGTGCACAGGATGAGCTACGGTGCACAGGATGAGCTGCGGTGCACAATAAACCAGTCACTCTGGCGAAACAGCTTATCCCGTGATGTTACGATATCCACAATCTGCAGAAAAATGGAACCGTCGGTTCCATTTACATTTAGAGACATTACTTTTTCTCGACGTCTTTAGCTATAAAGTAGACATCGCCCTAAATAGACAGCCTACCAGTAATAATCATCACGACACTAGAATTAAAAGTTACCCTTGTCCTGGAGCTCACCAGGGAATAAATTTCTCCATAAATACCTCTACGAAGAGTATAAGAACCCTGGTATCAACAGTGTAATACTTGTTTAGTATATTATTGTACCCACGAACGAGCGGTATTGATCAGTAACAACACTGCGACTGAACATTAAAATGGTATAAAATACCGACAGATTGTTAGGTAAGACACATATGCAACAGTTAGGTATCTTTATTATGAAACGTTCGCCTACACAGTAGCCTACTGTGTAGGCGAAACGTTTCAAAATAAAGATACCTAACTGTTGCTATGTGTCTTACCTAACCAACATGCGACTAGCCAAGGAGTCTAGCCCATGCTGCTTTGGACTAGAGCGTCTGCGTCTTTCGCTCACCTCAAAGCAGCATGGGTTCGACTCCTCGGCTAATCGCAGTGTTGTTACTGATTGTTTTGTATATATATGTTGTTTAGTCCATTTATAGCCAGGCTCCCTGACAAAGCCTTAATCACGTGACCCCCGTTTGAATTGGCACATAGGCGGTGCCTTACAGACCTCTGCCTCACTCTGCACCAGAACTAGGAGACAGGCAGATGTGGTAGGCCTGGGCTCACCTAACAGTTTATCAGTTGTGTTCTTGATGCCATCACTTACTAACACGAACCCTGATACTGCGCTTAGCTACTTGTTTTCTGCTTTCATCACGATAACAACAAATATATTATATACATCAATTCACCACAGACCATCATCACATGCTATAGTTAACCCTCTCAGCAGCTAAATTGTCTTTATACCTCTAAAACACTGACAAATTGACATTCGAGTCGCCATGACACTCGGTATCCCGTCAAAGATCTCACTAGGAAGCATGATAAGTGTTTCCTGAGGAGGGTTTCTGTTATATGATGATGATGCTTGTCCAGTCATTATATAACCGGGATCATATAACCAGACCTCTGTTGATCAGGGAGATCTGGTAGACCAAGGCTGGCCTTACTAGGACTAAGGACAAGGCCCGGGAACCAGTCTGTGGTAATTTGTTATGCGGGGGATGTGAGGTGTACATCGGAGAAACAACGTAACATAGACGCATCTAAACGAGCACACTTAAGTGTGCAGATAACAACAATGCCTGCCTGCTGCACCAAAACTTCACCAGCCACTTGAAAAAAGTGGAGTGATGCCCGATTAGTTAATGAGGAACCATACACTTGTAAAACGTGAATGTCTGGAGGCTGCTTAATTTCCCCCTTGACACAGTAACTCGGTCACCTTCACCTAGGTACCAGCCCTTCACACAGTAACTCGGTCACCTTCACCTAGGTACCAGCCCTTCACACAATAACTCGGTCACCTTCACCTAGGTACCAGCCCTTCACACAGTAACTCAGTCATCTTCACCTAGGTACCAGCCCTTCACACAGTAAGTCACCTTCACCTAGGTACCAGTCCTTCACACAATAACTCGGTCATCTTCACCTAGGTACCAGCCTTCACCGATTCAGTCACTTCACCTAGTCAGCATTACCTTAAGTCGTAAAGCACTGCTATTACATGAAAGCAAAGCATACCTAAATTACTACCACTACTGACTCACACACTACTACTATTACTACTACTTCTACTATTACTATCACTACTACTATTACTATCACTATTTTCATGGCCAGTGCCTTCCGAGCACCTGACAGGACCTCTCTTGTGTACTCTCCAGGACCATGTTTGTGCTGCATAGATAATTTCCTGCTGGATAAGACTGGCCTTTCATGAATCTAAACACAGGCTCATTATGCAAATTATATTCATTCAAGATAACTTATAATTATATTTGCTATTATTCATTTTAATTATTTTTCTCTTGCTGAGGTCTGGCTTGAGTTTCGTTAATGTTTTCTTGTGTAACGAACCAGCGGAACGATACTAAGAATTGAATACATATATTTGATCAGGTTAATGCCCATGCAATAATATCTCGTTGATCAACTAGGTATTTGTGAAACGCCTGGGTAACTTTTTTTCTAGACGTTTGCCCATCAATGGCTTTTAATTCAGTACGGAGACAGAGGTCAAGTCTGTGGCCCACACAGGTCGACTCCCCAAATAACACAGGTAAAGGGGAAGGTGTACTGAGACGGTTATCATAACTGCGCACACACACGAAGGGATTTGTTGCAGTGTGTTTCTCTCTTGGACCTAAGCCACTTCAAATACATGTTTTGGAACATGATTAAATCCCTAGTAGCGAAATGTTCATTTAATTACTGATCCATCCGTGTGATTTGTTGGCGTGGGAAAGTTGGCATCAGTAGGGGGGTGTGAACAGGGGTATTTGGGTTTGTGGGCGGTGTTTACTTGTCTGGGTATGCGGGGGTAAGCGTGGGTGGATGGGCGTGGTGTGTGTGGGAATGTTTGGAGAGCCCAAACACACAGCTGACACTCAAGTTTTTTCTAACATTAATCATGAAAACACTGTATATATAGTACTGGAACTTAGACAATAATATAATGTGAATGTTGGGGATGTGTGGGCGTCAGTGTGGGTTTTGTGGGCGTCAGGGGTGTGGATGGTGTGTGGGCGTCAGTGTGGGTGTGTGGGGACTGGTGGGGTGGGGGGGGCGTCAGTGGGGGTGTGTGACTGGTGTGTGGGCGCCCAGTGTGGGTTTGTGGCGTCAGTGGGGGTTTGTGTGACTGGTGTGTGGGCGTCAGTGGGGGTGTTTGTGGGGGCGTCAGTGTGGGTGTGTGACTGGTGTGTGGGCGTCAGTGTGGTTTGTGGGGTCTCAGTGTGGGTGTGTGTGGTGTGTGGGCGTTTCCAGTGTGGGTATGTGGGCCGTCAGTGTGGGTGTGTGACTGGTGTGTGGCGTCAGTGTGGGTTTGTGGGCGTCAGTGTGGGTGTGTGGACTGGTGTGTGGGCGTCAGTGGGGGTTGTTGGGGGTGACGGTGTGTGGGCGTCAGGGGGGTTTTTGTGGGCTCAGTGTGGGTGTGTGACGGGTGTGTGGGCGTCAGTGTGGGTTTGTGGGCGTCAGTGTGGGTGTGTGACGTGATGTGTGGGGGTCAGTGTGGTTTTGGGGTGGGGGTTAGGGGGTGGGGTTTGTGGGCGCAGTGTGGGTTTGTGGGTGTTCTCTTTTTGGGTTTGTGGGCGTCAATGTGGGTTTGTGGGCGTTAGTGTGATTTGTGGGCTTTCGTGTAGGTTTGTGGGCGTTTGTGTGGGGTTTTTGTGGGCGTCAGTGTGGGTTTTTTGGCCGGTCAGTGTGGGTTTGTGGGTGTCTGTTGGTTTGTGGGGTCAGTGTGGGTTTGTGGGCGTCAGTGTGGGTTTGTGTGGCGTCAGTGTGGGTTTGGGGGGCGTTCAGTGTGGGTTTGTGGGCTTTAGTGTGGGTTTGTGGGCGTCAGTGTGGGTTTGTGGGCGTCAGTGGGGGTTTTTGTGGGTCGTTAGTGGGGTTTGTGGGCGTCAGTGTGGGTTTGTGGGCGTCAGTGGGGTTTGGGGCGTCAGTGTGGGTTTGTGGGCGTCAGTGGGGGTTTTTGTGGCGTCATTATGGGTTGTGGGGTCTCTGGGTTTGTGGGCGTGCAGTGTGGGTTTGTGGGCGTCAGTGTGGGTTTGTGGCGCCAGTGTGGGTTTGTGGGCGTCTTTTGGGGGTTTTTTGTGGGTGTCTCGTTGGTTTGTGGGCGTCAGTGTGGGGGGGTTGTGGGCGGCGTCAGTGTAGTTGTGGCGCCAGTGTGGGTTTTGGGCGCTTGTGGGGGTTTGTGGGTTGTCTTGTTGGTTTGTGGGCGTCATGTGGGTTGTGGGGTTCAGGGGTTTGTGGGCGCAGTGTGGGTTTGTGGGCGTCAGTGTGGGTTTGTGGGCTTTTGTGTGGTTTGTGGGCGTCAGTGTGGGTTTGTGGGCGTCAGTGTAGCGGCTTGTGTGGGCGTTGTGGGGGTTTTTGGGGTGGGTTTTTTCTCAATGGGTTTGTGGGGTCCAGTGGGGTTTGTGGGCGTCATTGTGGGTTTGTGGGCGCCAGTTGGGGGGTTTGTGGGCGTCAGTGTGGGTTTGGGGGGTTCCCTGTGGGTTTGTGGGCGTCAGTGTGGGTTTTTGGGGTTTTCATGGGGTTTGTGGGCTTTAGTGTGGGTTTGTGGGCGTCATTGTGGGTTTGGGCGAGTGTGGGTTTGTGGGCGTCAGTGGTGGGTTTGTGGGGGTCATGTGGGTTTGTGGGCGTCAGTGTGGTTTGTGGGGTCAGTGTGGGCTTTGTGGGGTTAGTGGGTTTGTGGGCGGTCAGTGTGGGTTTTGGGCGATTGTGGGTTTGTGGGCGTCAGTGTGGGTTTGGGGGGTTTCTGTGGGTTTTTGGCGTCAGTGTGGGTTTGTGGCGGGCGGGGGTTTGATTTTTGTCTCAGTGGGTTTGTGGGCGTCAGTGTGGGTTTGTGGGCGTCAGTTTTGGGTTTGTGGGCGTCATGTGGGTTTGTGGGCTTTAGTTTGGGTTTGTGGGGTTTTTCTGTGGGTTTGTGGGCGTAGTGTGGTTTGTGGGCGTCAATGTGGGTTTGTGGGCGTTAGTTGGGTTTGTGGGGTCTTGTAGGGGTTTGTGGGCGTCAGTGTGGGTTTGTGGGCGTCAGTGTGGGTTTGTGGGCGTCAGTGTGGGTTTGTGGGTGTCAGTGTGGGTTGTGGGGGTTAGTGTGGGTTGTGGGCGTCAGTGTGGGTTTGTGGGCTTTAGTGTGGGTTTGTGGGCGTCAGTGTGGGTTTGTGGGGTTAGTGTGGGTTTGTGGGCCTTTGTGTGGGTTTGGTGGGCGGTAGTGTGGGTTTGTGGGGCGTTATGGGGGTTTTGTGGGCGTTGTTTTGGGGTTTTGGGGGTGTCTCTGTTGGGGGTTTGTGGGCTTTGTGTGGTTTGTGGGCTTTAGTGTGGGTTTGTGGGCGTCAGTGTGAGTTTGCTTTTATAATTGCAAATCTTCATCAAATCTTCTCTAATATTAATGTAAGTATTTTTTTGCCTTCAGGGGAAGACGCACGGGAGAACCGAAAGCATCAGCGCCGAGACGAAGAACGCTCGTAACGATGCTAGAGTGTTATGAGATAACCTGAGGAAGAGAAGGAAGATGAATGAGCTGTAGAACGACCTGGAGTGGAGGAAATTAGTAGGAGAAAAATAAGGAAGGTTTCATCGTAGCAAGAAAGAAGGAAGTTTCAGTAGCCAGGAGGGAGAGCGGTAGGATATCAGTAGCATTGTGGAAGGTAGTATGTCAGCAAGGAGGATGGTTTGAAACGTCAACAAGGAGGATGGTTTAGAACGTCAGCAGAAAAGGGAAGAAAGGTTGCACATCCTCACCCCCACGAATGTCACTGAGCTAGACTGATGAATGGCGGACATTCCAGCTGTTGTTTCTTAGCTACCCCTTCAGATATTATACCCCCCATAGCCAGCCTCTCATACCACCACGAAGCCTCAAGTACCAACAGTTTTAATATTACTGGAAAATGGTGAAGTCTTACAATGCCTTCGATGCCTCACAGACAATTTTTCAAACAGGAACGAGACGTTAGAAGCCAGAACAGGTCTCCATACAGCATCTTAGGGTTCGCCTACTACTACTGTACCAGTTATATTTGTAGTCCAAACTTGGTAAAATATTCAAGGACTTCTCTGCCGGAAATACCTGGTGCACTTATGAAGAAATTTGGCAAATAACTAACAACTTTGCTGTTAGTTGGTGCGGTTTTAGGTGTGCCCGCCTTAACCAAGCGTGTCTCAGATGTCTGTCTATGCTTGAGAGCTCTGTCGGGAATATCTTTCCCTGGCGAAACATAACAGAAATAGGGAAAAAAAATTGTGTACAGTTCAGGACATTTATCAGAGGAAACGTTTCGCCACGAGTGGCTTCTTTTTCTAATCTTGTTGGTATATTATTCCATTATCCGTAACAGTTACTTCCCCAAAAAAATTTTACTAAACCTCCGAAAAACCCAAGAGTATTGTTAACATACTATCCAGTCACCACCATCACAATCACTTCTACACCAAGAATATCGTCCTCACCCACCATCCCAGCATAACACCTCCCCACTGAGTATCGTCCTTCCATCACACATAAAAGCCTCCACACTGAGAGTATTGTCCACTCCACCACCATCACCAGCAGGACACTACACTGAGAGTATCGTCCGACTCAGCCATCACCAGCAGGACAACACACCAAGTGTATCTTACTCTTGCAAAATGATTAAGACAAAGATAGTGAGTCTGGCCATGCTGGTGTGCCTGGGACTGGTGCTGATGGCAGGGTATTCCTTCATAACAACCGTCATCTCCTCAGCCTATCCCTTCAAAGGTAAGTCTCGCCTTGTTTAATACTCTAAATGGTGTAATATCCTCATAAACACGAGTGACCTGGGGAAACGAGGCGCTCGTCAAAAAAAAAAAAAAAAAAAATTGGGTAGTCACCTTCGAACAAAACCGAATATAAAAAAAAACGAAAAAATAAAAAAATATGAAATTATACAGTAAAAATATTAAGCTCTAAACCATATGAAATAAAAAAAGAGAGCAAAGGTGTCATTATTACACAGGGAATATTCAGGTCCTTTATTGCAAACAGATATTTTATGGCTTCGAGAGTGTTAATTAAGTAGCATCGGGAAAGGCACTTGCTAGGAGGTAACTTAGTCACTCCCACTTCTACACAACTTTATTCACCAAGTTTGTTGACACAGGAAAGTGGAAATGTGTAAAAATAAAGACGTGGAAACAGAGGCAAATACAGCGTAATGAGACTCCTTTATTGCCAGTAAACCTCTTCAAGGGGGGCTCCTTGGCGTGGTGAAGAGGCTCTTGGTCTGAGGAATTAGACCTGTCGGTCTCCTTCCTCAGACCGAACCTAATTACCCCCCAATCCCCCCTTCCCTATCCCATCCTCCCCATCCTCCCCTTTTCCCTTTCCTCCTCCCCCTCCCCACCCCTCCCTTTTGCCCTTCCTCTTTTTGGCCTTTAGGATTTTTCCCACAGGTGCGCTAGTTCCTAGGTAGGGGAAAGGGTATCGGGGTCCATCCCATTCCGTTGAGGTTCTTGGCGGTGGCGTAGTTTGCTGTGGAATCTGGATCGCCTGGGGATGTCCCGATCCCTCTCCAGTATCACGGAGAGTGGCTTTGGGTGTCTTTCGGGCGACGGGTGTATCTCTGGAAGCCACCTTTCGGATTCCGGGGGTGGTGGCCGAAGGAGGTATGCTTTGTGGCGGATTTCCGGCCACCCTCTCATTTGTCCATCGAGGTAGCTCGGCAGATGTGAGGTTGCTATCCTAGATTGCCGGTTTACTGGCATGATGGGTAGGGTATGGCATGGGTTCCATGCTGCATCTATGCTACTTGCGGTGCTGAGGTCCTCATGGTTGCGGAAGGAGATTTCTGGCCCTTTCATTCCTCCTAGGAACTATCCCTCCCCGGTCCCCCCTTTTTTATTTTTATTTTCTTTTCTTCTTTCTTTTTTTTTCTTAAAAACAAAAAGAAAGAAGTAACCTAACCATGGAGAACCCAATCCATGAACCTGGTACCCCCGGGCCTCTTCTTGATACCGCACCCTGTTCTGACCCCGCCTCGTCTTTGGACCGCTCTTCGGACGCTCCTCATGCCTCTGTACCTCTTGCCGGTGCTGTTTCCTCACCTGCTTCAGGTACTGAGGTCTCGACTGACTCCTTTGATTTATCTGACCTCCGCTCTCCTTTGACTATGCTTCCAGCCTCTCCCTCTATGGTGCGACAATTTTCAAATCGCCGGCCCATTCCACGTCGGACCAACTCTGGTCCCACGCCTAAACGCCAATGACAATTACCTGCTGATGATACCTCTCCACCTTCTCGTTCTTCTCAGAAAAGATCGACATGTCCTGCACTCCCTTTCCACGCTCAGTTTC
>NC_069481.1:7022711-7025211 GCF_026875155.1 Cherax quadricarinatus
TGGTCCCTCTGGGCGGGCAACAGAGCCCCACTGGATGTCAGCAAGATAGATTTGTAGTACGGCCTTTCTAACCAGGGACAGATTGTGATCCCTCAGATGTGTACAGGTTTACGGGGATTGTGGGAACTAGGATCGGGAAAATCTCCAGCCAGGCACCATTGTAGCAATGTTAGTCTTGATTGTTTTTTCGTTGTGCCTTGCTTTCCCCAGCCTTTGTAACTACATAATTTAGACTAGTAAGACCTTTTTCGTAACTTCCCTCTTACCTAAATACACCCCATTCGTGCGAAGAGGGCACAAGGGGGAGCCACTGAAATACAGCTCATGGTCGAGCCGTTGCCCAGTACCAAAACACAAATTTAAGAGGGTGTTTAAGTGACATGCCCATAGTTGCGAACGGGGCAGTCTGATTGATGAACTTTGGGGCACACCAACAATTTTTGTTGGGTAAATAACAGATGAAACTAACGGCAAGTGTCAAGCCTAATGTTAGGGCTTGTCAAAGCTCCGGGAGAGCGAAAAATTTGCTTCACTAAAAGCGGTAATCCAACCCAAACCAACATTTTTTTTATAAAATTTTTTCCCCAATAAGAAAGGGTTGGTTGGCTTTTTTTCAGCGTCACACGGTTTTTTGGTGCTGAACGTGATTTCTTCCCAATCATATGCTACAAAATGAGGTGGGTTGTCCAGCTAAATCACCAGGTGTCTCGGTAAATTTTTTTATTTCACTTGATGCCGGTGGAGCATGCAAAGGGTTGAAAACAGTTGGAGATTAAACGGGGGTCAAACGGGAGCTGATCGCATCGATTGAAACATTGCAAGTGTTGGGTATACCAAAACGTGAACTTTGGAAAGAGACAGAGTTACTTATTTTGGAAGAGTTATGGGAGTAAACACACGAAAAATAAGCGAGTTTTGGGGGGACAAAGTTTCTGATGATTTTGTGGTGTAATGGTTTTTAAAACTAATTAAGAATGAGGCATTTTACAACATTTTTGGAAACTTTATTGAGATAACGTTTTCGCCAGCCAGTGGCTTCATCATCCAATACAGAAAAGAGCGGTGGAAGATGGAAGGAGAATGAGTAATTAGTCCCTCTTATCTTTTTCAAACTAAGCGCTACCCCACAAGGGGGAAAGATGAAGAGAAGGGGAATCAGTCCCCCAGCCGGGGCGATGTGGTACTTTTCTCAAGAGTAAAGACTGAACCTTGACTCCATGCTAAGGGACTGAGTTCCCTTTTCCTCACTTCTACGGGTGGGGAAACGTTTCCCCCAAAAAATATTTCCCCAAAATTCACAAGGTCTCGTCTTCATTTTGGGATGGAAAACTCACACATACAACGTTTCAGTCCGGGCCCACTTGGACCTTTTTTTTTTCCAACGCTACAGGTTTATAGCACTGGACCCTTCCCTGGCGAGACGTTCATGAACTGGTTGAAACTATTTGGTGGAGCATGTCACCTCTACTGGTTTTGGAAAAGTTTTAGGTTTTTTAAATTTCCTGTTTCCACTCAGGATTCTAAGCGCTAAGAGCGCAAAATAAAAATTTCTATTTAAATTGATCCTCAGTTTTAAAAAATTTTTTATTCGCTCGAACAGCTGATCAACTTTAAAACATCACTTGATAGCATCAAGAAAATATTACGCAAGAGATCGAGGGCAGATTGAATATTTTAAACACCCTTGCAACCATCCGGGAAGGGAAATATAGAAAAAGTTTTTTTTATAATCATAAAATTTTAAGATGCGCGAAAACCAGACTAATGCAATACGTAAACATACAGCTTGCCCAAAGGGACCTGCTAGAGCCCTATCTCTCTCTGGATGACAAATTTGCTTAGCGAAGGCTCTTTTTGTCGGGACCGGTCCACGGTCTGGGACAAAACGGGACGAAACAAAAACACTCGCTGTAACATGCATGTACCTCTGAATAAACACCTAAATTTAAACTAAAAAAAAATCCTATCAATGAATATTTTTAATGAAAAAACTATGAAATTAACATTCCTTAGATGTTTTTCTACCCAAAATGTTTAATCATTCCAAAATAATTTACACACAAAATATTTCACGACATTTATGATATTGTTCTACACATACCAAAAACTTTTACCATTTTTTAAAAATTTGTTTTGCATAATAAAATCTTCGAACCGTAAAAAAAATATATATTAGAAAACCCGAGGAAACACAGGAATTTCTTGTAAGATATTTAACTAAAACAAACAAATACCAACTAGGTACCAACTAATACCAACTAGGTACTAACAATACCAAAAGGGGGACCAAAAACTACCAAATTAGGTCCTAACTAGGGGTCTGACTAATACCTAACTAAAACCCTCGTTTTAAAGCTTGTACATGATAATGACAAATATGCAAATGAGAGACGTGCTCAATGTCAGGATGATTTGATAAAGCTCTCCTCACACTAGGGCTTCATTCACTCAATACACACACAGAATACGAAGTAATATCAAATGAAGATAGTCCAGTGTG
>NC_069481.1:7032711-7048232 GCF_026875155.1 Cherax quadricarinatus
TGATGTTAATGCAATTTGTGCACCATATGGGAATCTTTATTAAGGAAACGTTTCGCCACACAGTGGCTTCATCAGTCCAATGCAAAGCAGAAAGGTGCAAGGAGAGGAGGAGATTGAGGTAATCAGTCCCTCAGCCTGGAGTCGATGTGTTCAGTCCATCAATTTTGTAGAATGTACAGCATAGGGCCGTAGACGTGGCTTATATACTGTAGTCAGGTGAGGCCAAGCAGGAGGAGGCGGGGTCATAGTGGTACCGTCCACTAGTCGAAGTAGGTCTTCGTCCAAAGGTTGGACAAGTTGGAGAATTCTTTGTATCGGACTGATGAAGCCACTGTGTGGCGAAACGTTTCCTCAATAAAGATTCCCATATGGTGCACAAGTGTCTCAATCTCCAACTTGTCGGTTTTCAAAACCATTCATCACAGATGATGTTAAGTTGAGAAGAATTTAATCGGACGAGGACCAGGCAGAACTACAAATGGATCTGCAAGGCCTGGTCCAGCAACTGGCTCCTGCAGTTCAACCCCACCAAGTGCAAAGTCATGAAGACTGGGGAAGGGAAAAGAAGACCGCAGACGGAGTACAGTCTAGGGGGGGCAGAGACTACAAACCTCACTCAAGGAAAAGGATCTTTGGGTGAGTATACACATCAACCAAGTAACTGAAGCAGCATATGGGCGCCTAGTAAACCTAAGAACAGCATTCCGACATCTCAGTAAGGAATCATTCAGGACCCTACACACCGTGTTCGTTAGGCCTATATTGGAGTATGCAGCACCAGTTTGGAACCCACACCTAGCCAGGCACGTAAGGAAGTTAGAGAAAGTGCAAAGGTTTGCAACAAGACTAGTCCGGAGCTAATGGGCATGTCCTTCGAGGTAAGGTTAAGGGAAATCAACCTGATGCCACTAGAGGGCAGGAGAGATAGGGGAGATACGATAACGACATATAAAATACCGAGAGGAATCGACAAGGTGGACAGACAGGATGTTCCAGAGATGGGACACAGCAACAAGAGGTCACAGCTGGAAGTTGAAGACTCAGATGAACCACAGGGATGTTAGGAAGTATTTCTTCAGTCACAGAGTTGTCAATGAAGTGGAATAGTCTGGGAAGTGATGCAGTGGAGGCAGGATCCATACATAACTTTAAGAAGAGGTATGATAAAGCTCATGGAGCAGGAAGAGTGACCTAGTAGCTACCAGTGAAGAGGCGAGGCCAGGAGCTGTGACTCGACTCCTGCAACCACAACTAGGTGAGTACACACGCACACACTTTCTGTGGAGAATGATAAGAAGGATGAATCAGGAAGAGCTTGTTTGATCATCTGGAGAGACGAGGATTGGTCACGGAGATTCGTCGTGGGTTTAACTATACAAAGGTTTATAAAGATCAAAGAGCAGTAAAACTTTTGCTCTCAACAAAGATATTTACAAAAGTTTTTAAAATACAACAAAATGTAAGTGATAGATTTGTGTGTATATAGTATATATACATACATTCTTCTTTCAACGAACTGGTCATATCCCACCGAGGCGGGGTGGCCCAAAAAGAAAAACAAAAGTTTCTGTTTTTAATTTAAGAAATATATACAGGAGAAGGGGTTACTAGCCCCTTGCTCCCGGCATTTTAGTCGCCTATTACAACACGCATGACTTACGGAGGAAAAATTATGTTCCACTTCGCCATGGAGATAAGAGGAAATAAACAAGAACAAGAACTAGTAAGAAAATAGAAGAAAACCCAGAGGAGCGTGTGTATATATATGCTTGTATGTGTATGTGTAGTGTGACCTAAGTGTAAGTAGAAGTAGGAAGACGTACCAGAAACCTTGCATGTTTATGAGACAGAAAAAAAGACACCAGCAATCCTATCTTGTAAAACAATTACAGATTTTCGTTTTGCACTCACTTGGCAGGATGGTATTACCTCCCTGGGTGGTTGCTGTCTGCTAACCTACAATATATATATATATATATATATATATATATATATAATATATATATATATATATATATATAATATATATATATATATATATATATATCGTGTCGAATATGTAAAACTGGTCAATTAGCAAGAACTCATTTAATATTAAGTCCTTTCTAAAATCTTCTCTTATACGTTTAAAGATATATTTTTTTCATTAATGTTAATGTCAAAAATTTTAATTTTTCACTAAAAGTATCTTAGAAAACTTACCTAACCTTATTATAACAAGAACAATTTATTTTAGCCTAACCCAACTAAATATATTTTAGATTTGTTTACAGTAATTTAAAGCTAAACAAACACAGTGAAATATATTTTTTTCGTTAGGTTCAGAATGATTTTGGCGAAATTATTGCATACACAAATTTTCACTTGTCCAATATGGCAAGATGAACGTTGCTATTTAAGCCAAGATCGCAAATTCTGCCTATTCGGCACGACATATATATATATACATATGTGTGTGTGCGTGTGCGGTCAGTCCATCAATCTTGAATAGATTGATGGACTGACAACATCGACTCAAGGTTGAGGGACTGATTACCTCATTCTCCTCCTGTTCTTCAAGTTTATCCTTTGTATGGACTGATGAAGCCACTGTGTGGCGAAACGTTTCATCAATAAAGATACCCAAGGGTTGCACATGTATCTAATTTAACAACGTCGGTTCTCTGAACCATTCATCTACAATAAGAAACAGGGAGGTCCTGTACCAGTGACCGCGCTGCAGAGTCGACCTGCTCGCTGCCCTGACCATTAACATGACCACGGATTTATACCATTACATTATTAATGTCAAGACTAACAAGAATTTCTCGAGGTTCCTGAATGTGATGATGGAACTCAGGTTTCTTCCCTGCCTTCCTGAATGTGGTAATGGCACCCAGAAATGACCAGCTCAGAAAATACAAAATTGATGATGAAGGTGTCACCACAAAGACAAAAACCACAGTATCCACAGTGTATACCTCTTTAAACACACACACACACAAAAAAAAAAAAAAACTTAGTGTTGGAGTGACTGCGTAAACCATTTTGAACATTATGAAGCTTGTATGTATTACTTCACCGTTGCTAAGCAACAGTAAATTTAAGTTGTTCCACGATAAGTTGAGCAGGAATAACTTGTGCATTATACTGCAGTAATTCTAGTGAGGCAGGAGTGACCGCTAAACTTGACTGTGGAGCATGAGTGTCTGTCTCTCCCCCTCTGTATCTCTCTGTATCTCTCTCTCTCTGTATCTCTCTGTATCTCCCCCTCTGTATCTCCCCCCCCTGTATCTCTCTCCTCTGTATCTCTCTGTATCTCCCCCTCTGTATCTCCCCCCCCTGTATCTCCCCCTCTGTACCTCCCCCCTCTGTATCCCCCCTCTGTATCTCACCCTCTGTATCTTACCCTCTACATCTCACAATCTGTATCTCCCCTATGTATCTCCTCCTCTGTATCAATCTCACAGTATCTCTCTCTCTCTGTATCTCTCTCTTGTATCTCCCCTCTGTATCTCACCCTCTGTATCTCCCCCTCTGTATCTCTCTGTATCTCTCTCTGTATCTCTCTCTCTCTATCTCTCTCTGTATCTCTATCTCTCTGTATCTGTATCTATCTGTATCTATCTGTATCTATCTCTCCGTATCTATCTCTCCGTATCTATCTCTCTTTATCTATTTCTCCGTATCTATCTCTCCGTATCTATCTCTACATCTCTATCTCTGTATCATTATCTATCTGTATCTCCATCTCTCACTATCTCTGTCACACAATGGTCCCGTGAAGAATATTTTTTTTGCACACTTCTCGTGTTAAATTATCTCGTAAAATATATTGAGGAGAGTGAAGCACGTGAGGAATCGTACTGTGGCGAGTGTAACCTTACTGCACCACGGTACAGTGACAGCATGACACTACCTACCACGGTACAGTGACAGTATGACACTACCTACCACGGTACAGTGACAGTATGACACTACCTACCACGGTACAGTGACAGTATGACACTACCTACCACGGTGCAGTGACAGTATGACACTACCTACCACGGTGGCAGGTGACAGTATGACACTACCTACCACGGTACAGTGACAGTATGACACTACCTACCACGGTACAGTGACAGTATGACACTACCTACCACGGTACAGTGACAGTATGACACTACCTACAACGGTACAGTGACAGTATGACACTACCTACCACACGGTGCAGTGACAGTATGACACTACCTACCACGGTACAGTGACAGTATGACACTACCTACCACGGTACAGTGACAGTATGACACTACCTACCACGGTTGCAGTGACAGTATGACACTACCTACCACGGTACAGTGACAGCATGACACATACCTACAACGGTACAGTGACAGTATGACACTACCTACCACGGTACAGTGACAGTATGACACTACCTACAACGGTACAGTGACAGTAGACACTACCTACCCGGTACAGTGACAGTATGACACTATCTACCACGGTACAGTGACAGTATGACACTACCTACAACGGTACAGTGACAGTATGACACTACCTACCACGGTGCAGGACAGTATGACTCTACCTTACCACGGTACAGTGACAGTATGACACTACCTACCACGGTACAGTGACAGTATGACACTACCTACCACGGTACAGTGACAGTATGACACTATCTACCACGGTACAGTGACAGTATGACACTACCTACAACGGTACAGTGACAGTATGACACTACCTACCACGGTACATGACAGTATGACACTACCTACCCGGTACAGTGACAGCATGACACTACCTACCACGGTACAGTGACAGTATGACACTACCTACCACGGTACAGTGACAGTATGACACTACCTACCACGGTACAGTGAGAGTATGACACTATCTACCACGGTACAGTGACAGTATGACACTACCTACAACGGTACAGTGACAGTATGACACTACCTACCACGGTGCAGTGACAGTATGACACTACCTACCACGGTACAGTGACAGTAATGACACTACCTACCACGATACAGTGACAGTATGACACTACCTACCACGTACGTGACAGCATGACACTACCTACCACGGTACAGTGACAGTATGACACGACCTACCACGGTACAGTGACAGTATGACACTACCTACCACGGTACAGTGACAGTATGACACTATCTACCACGGTACAGTGACAGTATGACACTACCTACAACGGTACAGTGACAGTATGACACTACCTACCACGGTGCAGTGACAGTATGACACTACCTACCACGGTACAGTGACAGTATGACACTACCTACCACGGTACAGTGACAGTATGACACTACCTACCACGGTACAGTGACAGCATGAACACTACCTACCACGGTACAGTGACAGTATGACACTACCTACCACGGTACAGTGACAGCATGACACTACCTACCACGGTACAGTGACAGTATGACACTACCACGGTACAGTGACAGTATGACACTACTACCACGGTACAGTGACAGTATGACACTACCTACCATGGTACAGTGACGGTATGACACTACCTACCATGGTACAGTGACAGTATGACACTACCTACCACGGTACAGTGACAGTATGACACTATCTACCACGGTACAGTGACAGTATGACACTACCTACAACGGTACAGTGACAGTATGACACTACCTACCACAATGCAGTGACAGTATGACACTACCTACCACGGTACAGTGACAGTATGACACTACCTACCACGGTACAGTGACAGTATGACACTACCTACCACGGTACAGTGACAGTATGACACTACCTACCATGGTACAGTGACGGTATGACACTACCTACCATGGTACAGTGACAGTATGACACTACCTACCACGGTACAGTGACAGTATGACACTATCTACCACGGTACAGTGACAGTATGACACTATCTACCACGGTACAGTGACAGTATGACACTACCTACCACGGTACAGTGACAGTATGACACTACCTACCACGGTGCAGTGACAGTATGACACTACCTACCACGGTGCAGTGACAGTATGACACTACCTACCACGGTACAGTGACAGTATGACACTACCTACCACGGTACAGTGACAGTATGACACTACCTACCACGGTACAGTGACAGTATGACACTACCTACCATGGTACAGTGACAGTATGACACTACCTACCACGGTACAGTGACAGTATGACACTGCCTACCACGGTACAGTGACAGTATGACACTATCTACCAAGGTACAGTGACAGTATGACACTATCTACCAAGGTACAGTGACAGTATGACACTACCAAGGTACAGTGACAGTATGACACTATCTACCACGGTACAGTGACAGTATGACACTACATACCACGGTAAAGTGACAGTATGACACTACCTACCACGGTACAGTGACGGTACGACACTACCTACCACGGTACAGTGACAGTATGACACTACCTACCACGGTACAGTGACAGTATGACACTACCTACCACGTAAAGTGACAGTATGACACTACCTACCACGGTAAAGTGACAGTATGACACTACCTACCACGGTACAGTGACGGTATGACACTACCTACCACGGTACAGTGACAGTATGACACTACCTACCACGGTACAGTGACAGTATGACACTACCTACCATGGTAAAGTGACAGTATGACACTACCTACCACGGTACAGTGACAGTATGACACTACCTACCACGGTACAGTGACAGTATGACACTACCTACCACGGTACAGTGACAGTATGACACTGCCTACCACGGTACAGTGACAGTATGACACTGCCTACCACGGTACAGTGACAGTATGACACTGCCTACCACGGTACAGTGACAGTATGACACTACAAAGGTACAGTGACAGTATGACACTATCTACCAAGGTACAGTGACAAAATGACACTATCTACCACGGTACAGTGACAGTATGACACTATCTACCACGGTACAGTGACAGTATGACACTACCTACCACGGTACAGTGACATATGACACTACCTACCACGGTACAGTGACAGTATGACACTACCTACCACGGTACAGTGACTGTATGACACTACCTACCACGGTACAGTGACAGTATGACACTACCTACCACGGTACAGTGAGAGTATGACACTACATACCACGGTAGAGTGACAGTATGACACTACCTACTACGGTACAGTGACAGTATGACACTATCTACCATGGTACAGTGACAGTATGACACTACCTACCATGGTACAGTGACAGTATGACACTATCTACCATGGTACAGTGACAGTATGACACTACCTACCACGGTACAGTGACAGTGTGACACTACCTACCATGGTACAGTGACAGTATGACACTATCTACCATGGTACAGTGACAGTATGACACTACCTACCACGGTACAGTGACAATATGACACTACCTACCACGGTACAGTGACAGTATGACACTACCTACAACGGTACAGTGACAGTATGACACTACCTACCACGGTGCAGTGACAGTATGACACTACCTACCACGGTACAGTGACAGTATGACACTACCTACCACGGTACAGTGACAGAATGACACTACCTACCACGGTACAGTGACAGTATGACACTACCTACAACGGTACAGTGACAGTATGACACTACCTACCACGGTACAGTGACAGTATGACACTATCTACCACGGTACAGTGACAGTATGACACTACCTACAACGGTACAGTGACAGTATGACACTACCTACCACGGTGCAGTGACAGTATGACTCTACCTACCACGGTACAGTGACAGTATGACACTACCTACCACGGTACAGTGACAGTATGACACTACCTACCACGGTACAGTGACAGTATGACACTATCTACCACGGTACAGTGACAGTATGACACTACCTACAACGGTACAGTGACAGTATGACATTACCTACCACGGTACAGTGACAGTATGACACTACCTACCACGGTACAGTGACAGCATGACACTACCTACCACGGTACAGTGACAGTATGACACTACCTACCACGGTACAGTGACAGTATGACACTACCTACCACGGTACAGTGACAGTATGACACTATCTACCACGGTACAGTGACAGTATGACACTACCTACAACGGTACAGTGACAGTATGACACTACCTACCACGGTGCAGTGACAGTATGACACTACCTACCACGGTACAGTGACAGTATGACACTACCTACCACGATACAGTGACAGTATGACACTACCTACCACGGTACAGTGACAGCATGACACTACCTACCACGGTACAGTGACAGTATGACACTACCTACCACGGTACAGTGACAGTATGACACTACCTACCACGGTACAGTGACAGTATGACACTATCTACCACGGTACAGTGACAGTATGACACTACCTACAACGGTACAGTGACAGTATGACACTACCTACCACGGTGCAGTGACAGTATGACACTACCTACCACGGTACAGTGACAGTATGACACTACCTACCACGATACAGTGACAGTATGACACTACCTACCACGGTACAGTGACAGCATGACACTACCTACCACGGTACAGTGACAGTATGACACTACCTACCACCGGTACAGTGACAGCATGACACTACCTACCACGGTACAGTGACAGTATGACACTACCTACCACGGTACAGTGACAGTATGACACTACCTACCACGGTACAGTGACAGTATGACACTACCTACCATGGTACAGTGACGGTATGACACTACCTACCATGGTACAGTGACAGTATGACACTACCTACCACGGTACAGTGACAGTATGACACTATCTACCACGGTACAGTGACAGTATGACACTACCTACAACGGTACAGTGACAGTATGGACACTACCTACCACGGTGCAGTGACAGTATGACACTACCTACCACGGTACAGTGACAGTATGACACTACCTACCACGGTACAGTGACAGTATGACACTACCTACCACGGTACAGTGACAGTATGACACTACCTACCATGGTACAGTGACGGTATGACACTACCTACCATGGTACAGTGACAGTATGACACTACCTACCACGGTACAGTGACAGTATGACACTATCTACCACGGTACAGTGACAGTATGACACTATCTACCACGGTACAGTGACAGTATGACACTACCTACCACGGTACAGTGACAGTATGACACTACCTACAACGTGCAGTGACAGTATGACACTACCTACCACGGTGCAGTGACAGTATGACACTACCTACCACGGTACAGTGACAGTATGACACTACCTACCACGGTACAGTGACAGTATGACACTACCTACCACGGTACAGTGACAGTATGACACTACCTACCATGGTACAGTGACAGTATGACACTACCTACCACGGTACAGTGACAGTATGACACTGCCTACCACGGTACAGTGACAGTATGACACTATCTACCAAGGTACAGTGACAGTATGACACTATCTACCAAGGTACAGTGACAGTATGACACTACCAAGGTACAGTGACAGTATGACACTATCTACCACGGTACAGTGACAGTATGACACTACATACCACGGTAAAGTGACAGTATGACACTACCTACCACGGTACAGTGACGGTATGACACTACCTACCACGGTACAGTGACAGTATGACACTACCTACCACGGTACAGTGACAGTATGACACTACCTACCACGGTAAAGTGACAGTATGACACTACCTACCACGGTAAAGTGACAGTATGACACTACCTACCACGGTACAGTGACGGTATGACACTACCTACCACGGTACAGTGACAGTATGACACTACCTACCACGGTACAGTGACAGTATGACACTACCTACCACGGTAAAGTGACAGTATGACACTACCTACCACGGTACAGTAACAGTATGACACTACCTACCACGGTACAGTGACAGTATGACACTACCTACCACGGTACAGTGACAGTATGACACTGCCTACCACGGTACAGTGACAGTATGACACTGCCTACCACGGTACAGTGACAGTATGACACTGCCTACCACGGTACAGTGACAGTATGACACTACAAAGGTACAGTGACAGTATGACACTATCTACCAAGGTACAGTGACAAAATGACACTATCTACCACGGTACAGTGACAGTATGACACTATCTACCACGGTACAGTGACAGTATGACACTACCTACCACGGTACAGTGACATATGACACTACCTACCACGGTACAGTGACAGTATGACACTACCTACCACGGTACAGTGTATGACACTACCTACCACGGTACAGTGACAGTATGACACTACTTACCACGGTACAGTGAGAGTATGACACTACATACCACGGTAGAGTGACAGTATGACACTACCTACTACGGTACAGTGACAGTATGACACTATCTACCATGGTACAGTGACAGTATGACACTACCTACCATGGTACAGTGACAGTATGACACTATCTACCATGGTACAGTGACAGTATGACACTACCTAGCACGGTACAGTGACAGTGTGACACTACCTACCATGGTACAGTGACAGTATGACACTATCTACCATGGTACAGTGACAGTATGACACTACCTACCACGGTACAGTGACAATATGACACTACCTACCAGGGTACAGTGGCAGTATGACACTACCTACCACGGTACAGTGACATGACACTACCTACCACGGTACAGTGACAGTATGACACTACCTACCACGGTACAGTGACAGTATGACACTACCTACCACGGTACAGTGACAGTATGACACCACCTACCACGGTACAGTGACAGTATGACACTACCTACCACGGTACAGTGACAGTATGACACTGCCTACCACGGTACAGTGACAGTATGACACTACCTACCACGGTACAGTGACAGTATGACACTACCTACCAGGGTACAGTGACAGTATGACACTACCTACCACGGTACAGTGACAGTATGACACTACCTACCACGGTACAGTGACAGTATGACACTACCTACCACGGCACAGTGACAGTATGACACTACCTACCACGGTACAGCGACAGTATGACACTACCTACCACGGTACAGTGACAGTATGACACTATCTACCACGGTACAGTGACAGTATGACACTATCTACCACGGTACAGTGACAGTATGACTACCTACAACGGTACAGTGACAGTATGACACTACCTACCACGGTACAGTGACAGTATGACACTACCTACCACGGTACAGTGCCAGTATGACACTACCTACCACGGTACAGTGACAGCATGACACCACCTACCACGGTACAGTGACAGCATGACACCACCTACCACGGTACAGTGACAGCATGACACCACCTACCACGGTACAGTGACAGCATGACACCACCTACCACGGTACAGTGACAGCATGACACCACCTACCACGGTACAGTGACAGCATGACATCACCTACCACGGTACAGTGACAGCGTGACACTACCTACCACGGTACAGTGACAGCATGACACCACCTACCACGTTACAGTGACAGCATGACACCACCTACCACGGTACAGTGACAGCATGACACCACCTACCACGGTACAGTGACAGCATGACACCACCTACCACGGTAGTGACAGCATGACACCACCTACCACGGTACAGTGACAGCATGACACCACCTACCACGGTACAGTGACAGCATGACACCACTACCACGGTACAGTGACAGCATGACACCACCTACCACGGTACAGTGACAGCATGAACACTACCTACCACGGTACAGTGACAGCATGACACCACCTACCACGGTACAGTGACAGCATGACACTACTACCACGGTACAGTGACAGCATGACACCACCTACCACGGTACAGTGACAGCATGACACACCTACCACGGTACAGTGACAGAATGACACAACCTACCACGGTACAGTGACAGCATGACACCACCTATTACGGTACAGTGACAGCATGACACCACCTACCACGGTACAGTGACAGCATGACACCACCTACCACGGTACAGTGACAGCATGACACACCTACCACGGTACAGTGACAGCATGACACCACCTACCACGGTACAGTGACAGCATGACACCACCTACCACGGTACAGTGACAGCATGACACCACCTACCACGGTACAGTGACAGCATGACACCACCTACCACGGTACAGTGACAGCATGACACCACCTACCACGGTACAGTGACAGCATGACACCACCTACCACGGTACAGTGACAGCATGACACCACCTACCACGGTACAGTGACAGCATGACACCACCTACCACGGTACAGTGACAGCATGACACACCTACCACGGTACAGTGACAGCATGACACCACCTACCACGGTACCGTGACAGCATGACACCACCTACCACGGTACCGTGACAGCATGACACCACCTACCACGGTAGTGACAGCATGACACCACCTACCACGGTACAGTGACAGCATGACACCACCTACCACGGTACAGTGACAGCATGACACCACCTACCACGGTACAGTGACAGCATGACACCACCTACCACGGTACAGTGACAGCATGACACTACCTACCACGGTACAGTGACAGCATGACACCACCTACCACGGTACAGTGACAGCATGACACTACCTACCACGGTACAGTGACAGCATGACACTACCTACCACGGTACAGTGACAGCATGACACCACCTACCACGGTACAGTGACAGCATGACACTACCTACCACGGTACAGTGACAGCATGACACTACCTACCACGGTACAGTGACAGCATGACACCACCTACCACGGTACAGTGACAGCATGGCACCACCTACCACGGTACAGTGACAGCATGACACTACCTACCACGGTACAGTGACAGCATGACACTACCTACCACGGTACAGTGACAGCATGACACTACCTACCACGGTACAGTGACAGCATGACACCACCTACCACGGTACAGTGACAGCATGACACCCACCACTGTACAGTGACAGCATGACACCACCTACCACGGTACAGTGACAGCATGACACCACCCACCACAACATAACGTGCAATAGTCTTCGTTATGTAGATAAATAGTTTAAAACAGTGCCACGCTGGGTAATAATGACCACTGCTGCGTCATGTTAATCTTTAGTGGCAATATTATTATTATTATAATAAAAAAGAAGCGCTAAGCCACAAGGGCTATACAGCGCTGCAGGGTAGGGAAGGAAGCGAGGGTATTGGGCGGCAGAACAGAGGAGGGATGATCAGTAGGTTACAGAAAACAGCGGGGCAGGGGATAGTGTGGGGGTAGAGGGTAGCAAGAGATTGAGGTAGGAAGGGCTGAAGTTATCAGAATTTGTGAAGTCAGTCAGTTGTTGTCAAAAAGTCAATGAGAGAGTCCGCATGAAAGGTGGGTCCATCAGCGAGAAGGGAAGGTAAAGAGAGAGCAGCGGAGCGAGGAGCGAAGACGACGACGGAGGTAAATTCTGCGTGCTCCTTGATAAAGTGGACAGTCCAACAGAATGTGGCTGACTGATAATGGAGCCTGGCAATTCTCACAGAGAGGAGCAGGGTGCCTCTCCATGAGATATCCAGGAGTAAGACGAGTATGGCCAATGCGAAGACAGGAGAGAGTAGTCTCCCAACCTCGACACTGGTGATAAGAAGACGGCCAGTAACCTATACTCGGTTTAATAGATTGAAGTTTGTTACCGAGCATAGTAGAGACCAACGTTGTTGCCAACGGGTGTGAAGGTGGGAAGATATTGCAGCAAAATAGTCCCTAAATGGAATACCTCTATTTGAAACTGGTAGGTCATGTACTGCTGACCGCGCAGCAGTGTCTGCCTGTTCATTGCCCTGTACGTCAACATGACCAGGGACCCAACAAAAAACAATATCTTATGCTTGGTAAAGATGCGGCGTAGCCAAAGTTGGATACGGAGGACTAAGGGGTGAGGTGTATCAAATTTCTGTATAGCCTGTAAAGCACTAAGGGAGTCTGAGACAACACAAATGATGACACAGGCATAGATGTAATACGGATAAGTGCTGCAAGGATGGCATACAATTCAGCAGTAAAAATACTAGCCGAAGATAGTAAATGCCCTCGTACGACACTGTCTGGAAACACTGCTGCGAATCCTATGCCGTCAGAAGACTTAGAGCCATCTGTGTACACAGCAATGGCATGAGAATGAGAGTGGAAGTGGTCAAGAAAAAGAGAGCGGGAAGCGACCATAGACAGTTGGGCTTTCGAGCAAGAGAGAAAGAACAGACTCGAACAGCTAGAACTTCCCAGGGGTGTAGGGAAAAGTGAGATGCTGCATGAACATAGAAAGGTGGTAATTGAAGAGAAGACAAGAATGAATGAAGGCGAAGAGAGAAAGGACGGAGTAAAGAGGGGCGGCGAACAAATAAAGAATGTCTACTAATATCAGTGACCATTCTATAAATGGAAGGATTGCGGAGATCATGACAGCGTACATAGTAGCGAAGGCAATGGGCATCACGGCGATCGGATAAGGATGGAACACTCGCTTCTGCATAGAGGCTCTCAACAGGGGAAGAGCAAAAAGCACCAAGGCATAAACGTAATCCTTGGTGATGAATGGGGTTAAGGCTAGAGAGAGTAGCAGGAGATGCCGCTGAATAGATCTGGTCACCATAATCAAGTTTCGATAAAATGAGGGTGGAATGTAGGTGAAGGAGGGTTCAACGATCAGCTCCCCATGAAAGATGAGCAAGGGTTTTGAGAAGGTTCAGTCGGCTGTGACAAGTTGCCTTCAGAGAGGTAATGTGAGGTTTCTAGGATAACCTATGGTCAAAGAGGAGGCCCAGAAACTTGACTGTATCACGTTCAGGGATACGGGAGCCATAGAGATACAAAGGATGATCGGAGATGGCAGAGCATCTAGTGAAAGTAATTTGGTGGATTTTAGTGCTGGAAAATTTAAACCCATGTGTGGTGGCCCAATTGGAAACACGGTCGACCACATGCTGGAGAGAAACTGTAATGAGATGACAATCAGCGCCTGCACAGGCAATAGCGAAGTCATCAACATAGAGTGATGACCAAATATTTGATGGAAGACTAGAGGCCAAATCATTAATAGCAAGGAGAAAAAGTGTTGTGCTCAGAACACATCCCTGGGGGACACCTTCAGCTTGGATAAAGTCCGGGGAGAGCACATTATTAACCCGAACATGGAAATGTCTATCAGTTAAAAAGTTCTTAAGGAAGGATGGTAGATTGCCTCGGAGGCCTAAGGAGTGGGCTTGGGCCAAAATATTATACCTCCAAGTTGTGTCACATGCCTTCTCAAGGTCAAAAAATATGTCAATAACCGAGTGGTTATTTGCAAAGGCATTACGAACATACGTATCCAGACGTAGTAAGGGGTCTATGGTAGAACGTCCCTTACGAAAGCCATATTGATGAGTGGACAGACTGTTGTGTGTCTCTAAATACCCCACTAAACGTCTATTTACCAGGCGTTCCATCACTTTACAAACTGCACTGGTAAGAGCAATGGGACGATAGTGGGAGGCTTCATGTCCCGTAGTGCCTGGTTTGCGGAAAGGGAGAACGATGGTAGATTTCCACAGCTGTGGAAGAACTCCTTGTGACCAAATAAGATTGAAAAGGCATAATAGGACTGCAAGGGCTGACTGATGTAAATGTTAGC
>NC_069481.1:7048732-7072199 GCF_026875155.1 Cherax quadricarinatus
ACGAAATTTTTTCACTTGCTATGTTCTGCAATTATCACTTGCTAGTGTTTCTGAAAATATTATCACTTGCTAGTGATTTCTGCAATATGATCACTTGCTAGTGTTTCTGCAATATTATCACTTGCTAGTGTTTCTGCAATATTATCACTTGCTAGTGTTTCTGCAATATGATCACTTGCTATGTTTCTGCAATATGATCACTTGCTAGTTTTTTCTGCAATATTATCACTTGCTAGTGTTTCTGCAATATTACACTTGCTAGTTTTTTCTGCAATATGATCACTTGCTAGTGTTTCTGCAATATTATCACTTGCTATGTTTCTGCAATATTATCACTTGCTAGTGTTTCTGCAATATGATCACCCCGCTATGTTCTGCAATATTATCACTTGCTAGTGTTTTCTGCAATATGATCACTTGCTAGTGTTTCTGCAATATTATCACTTGCTAGTGTTTCTGCAATATTATCACTTGCTAGTTTTTCCCTGCAATATTATCACTTGCTAGTGTTTCTGCAATTTATCACTTGCTAGTGTTTACGCAATGTTATAACTTGCTAGTGTTTACGCAATGTAATAACTTGCTAGGTTTAATGCAATATTATCATTTGCTAGTGTTTACTCAATGTTATAAACTTGCTAGTGTTTATGCAATGTTATAACTTGTTAGTGTTTATGCAATATTACTTGCTAGTGTTTATGTATTGTTATAACTTGCTAGTGTTTAAGCAGTGTTATAACTTGCTATGTTTACGCAGTATTATAACTTGCTAGTGTTTACGCAGTATTATAACTTGCTAGTTTTTTATGCAATATTATAACTTGCTAGTGTTTACGCAGAAATTATAACTTGCTATTGTTTACGCAAGTATTATAACTTGCTAGTGTTGGGGCAGTATTATAACTTGCTAGTGTTTACGCAGTATTATAACTTGCTATTTTTTTATGCAATATCACTATAGATTGCGAGTGCTTCTTGTGCTTTATGCTTTTATTGTTTTATCATTATAATGGTTATAAGTGTTTTCCTTGATTACCTTCACTGTTACACTGCTACGGCCCCACTGGAACTACTGTTGCCTCGCTTACACTCCGTCCCTCTGACTCAAAGTGTAACAAACCACTACTCCCTTCTTATTACCTCCCCGCTCTCCAGGAGCTTCGTCAAGCGAAACGTTGCCACAGTAAAATGTCTTTTACTTTACTTCTGCAGGACTTCCATCACTAACCTCTTCCATTACTTCATTTATTCTACTACCCTCCCCTCGTTTTCCTCATCTACGCCATCCTCCTCGGATTATTTACTGATTCTTTCTTCCCTTCGTGCTTCCGTGAGACTTGTTAATGGTGAAAGTTGGCCCAAAAGTCCTCATAATTTTCCCTCGATACGGGTTAATTAATATGTATATACCTGGAGTAAAACCTGGTGTATACCTGGAGGGGGTCTAGGGGTCGACGCCCCCGCGGCCCCGGTCTGTGGCCAGGCCTCAAAACATTGTTTCTATAATATCACGTCATCAGGATTTGGTTTGCCTAAAGGCACTTGTTTCAGTGACATTTATTTTCTGTTATTTAAAAATACCTGCAGTGACAAATGCTCGTTTATAGGAAAAATTTTGCACCAAATTATTGTTTAGGTGAAGAATTATGGTAAATGAGGGAAAGCAGTTTTGTTATCCATTATTTTTGACATCCAGTTCAGCTGCCTAAATTTATGCTTATTCGTAGGGTCATTGTAATTGATACATTTATCTTTCAGTAGTTGATCTAGTTGTCAGAGGTGGATGGCACACGAGCAGTCCCGGGTCCTGACGGAGATGCAGTCTTCAAGATCCAGTCCCAAATAAGACACATGTGCAACATCTGGGTATCTTTATGTAGCGTTTCGCCCCAACCAGTGGCTTTATCAATACAAATTCTAGGACATAACTTGAAGACATTAGGAAATATAACAGAAGACGAGTAATCAGTCCCTCAACCTTGGAGTTGGTGCGAAGAGCACAGTAGTCGGGGGAAAGGGGCTGATTACCTCATCTTCTGTATATAGTCCTACTGTCTTCAAGTTATATCCTGGAATTTGGGATTGATAAAGCCACTGATTGGCGAAACGTCTACAAAAAAGATAAACCCAATGTTGCACATGTGTTTTATTTTCATCTTGTCGGTATTGTATACCATTCTTGCACAAGATCAGTCTAGTTCAAGGTGCTCACACAGTGACCCCCCCCCCCTCCCCATCAAGGAAGGGCATCAGGCTTCGGTATCCTTGCAGATGGGCTGATTCACTGTTAGCTCAACGGGATCACTTGGAGCAAAGAGCTCCAAAAGTTCTCTAATGCACTTGCACTTAAAATAGACATCGAAGAAAATGAGGGGGAAACAAGGCTGGGCGGTTCCAGTGGGTGCACAGGTTCCTGACAGAGCTCAGATTTGGGAGACGGGTCATTTCATGAGGGTGCATGGCCCCATCCACCTGGGGAAAAGTTCGTCCGCCTCTAGCGGGGGGACCGGCCAGAAAGAGTTTGGTAAGGGGGTAGAGAAAAAGGGAATCGGGGAAAGTTACCATAGGGTGTAAACCCTGCCACGCTTACCTTTTACTTACCACTACCCCACCTACCCCCCAAACCACCACCTTTACACCACCCTCCTCCTACACCCCCACCAACACTTTTACTACCACTACCCTCCCCCCCATCACCACCACCCCACCCCACCCCCACCCCACACCACCTAAAACTACCCCCACCACATCCACCCCTGGGGCATGGTTAGGGTATGTTACACGTTTTCAGCGTATGTCAAAAAACCTCCTGACCACAAAAACCAGGGAAAAGGGTTTAACGTAAAGGGGGGGCCCCGTTGTATACCATCCTTTTGGTTCAACCACTAATAAAAAGGAAGCTACCGAAGCTGTGAATGTTTGGGGAACACTCGTGAAGCAATTTTGGGCAAACTTCCCTTTCACTGCGGTCGCTCGTTCATCAATGAGTCTTACCTTGTTTTTTGCCTCTTTAAAGTTAATAGCCAGTATCCTGAAAGCTGGGGAATCAATACTGAAATAGCCACAGTTTTCCTTAGAACTTTTGATTGAATATAAACCTTTTTATAGGATTTTTAATCTTTTTTTATTGGTAAGGTATCGGGGGGGATGGGGGTACACAACAACCCTTTTTTGGAAAAATTAACAAGGGGGTAACGAGGACCATATTTAGACCCACACCACTTCACCCCCAACACGCAGATGGTGAGCCATTTGCGGACTTTTTATCCTATGTGGGCCATTAAAAAAACCCGGTCAAGGAACCAAATCGTTTACCATTTTGGATAAAACTACTATGTATCCCAAAAGCTGTTCCTATGCTTAGAAAACCCAAGGCTACTTAAAGCCTTCAATAAGTTTATTTCCCCCACTTTGGAATTCCCCAACCTACCTGAAGGCCGGGGGCACAATTTTACAGCAAAATCTTTCAAGAAGCTTTAACTAGCTAAAAAAATAAAAAATTTTTCACACCCTATCATCTCCCTACAGAGCTAGTGCTAAAAAACAGGGGCACTTCACAAAAGTTGTATTTCTTTTAAAAAACCGCACTGGTGGAGGAAGAGCCTACCCTTTTGGGGCTTTGCCAGCACCCCTTTTTAAAAAAAGACTTATGGGGGATTGCCGATTTTGAAAACCGATTTCCTAATTACTGACTACGTGGTAAATGGGGTCATGGAGGGATGCTCACCCTTTTTTTTCCATTTTGGGCAATGTAGGGACTTCGTGGGTAAGGCCCCTTTGCGTTTCCAAACTTGATCTCCTTAAAAAAATGGTCCCCAGGTTATTCCCCTGGTAAAGGGAGGAATTTCTGCCTTCAAAATTCCCGGGTCACTTCAAATACTGTGACCCATCTGGAAAACAGATCTCGCCTGCCACTTTTCCAAAAATTATTCATCAACCATTTAAAACATTGAAGGCATGAAAGGTTATTTGGAAAAAATATAGTAAGTGTCTGATGCTTGGGGCCAACATGCATCCCTCTTGAATCCCTGTTTTAAGGTTCAGAAACCCTTCAACAACGTTTAAACCCGGAAAACACTTTAACCAGCAAAAATTTTTGGGCGTGAACAGGTAGGGCAAAACACCAATTTTAAAAAAACCCAGGGTTTAAAAAAAATCCAATTTCCAATGAAAGAAATCCCCGGCGAAGGTTTTCCAGAAATAAAAGTTTTTAAAGATGTTTTTTGCAAAAAACTTTGGGAGAGTGTGCTTCCCCTTAAACTCACTTACATCATAAAAAATTTTGCCCGACCCCCAAAATTCCCCTAAAAGGGGTTTAAACCGTGTCAACGTCTCTTTCACTGAATTCATTTTTTTTTGTCCCGATTTTTAAAAAGTACTCTTGTATACAGGTTTAGCTTTTATCGGGGTTTTGGGGGAGTATTACCCAAGCTTCTGTTAAGGGGGATTTACAACCAGGGTACTAAACACTAAAGTACCAATGGCCAATCTATTGAAAGAAGTCCGGCCCTGTACTCCGGAGCATTTTGAGTATTCCCCTCCAATACATCACATGCTTTTACCGTCTTTAAACCACAATCCTCTGAAAATCAAGTTCAGGAAGAACAAGATTCCTGGCTTATGACGTGGGCTTAAGAATGCAATTTACAACCCGCCCAACACCACTAACCCTACTGTCTCGCTCTAAACTTTGTTTTGATTAGGGGGTGGTTCAAGGAAAGGGGTTTCCATTAAAAATTCGTGCCAAGTGGGAAAACTACTCTGAGCATGCCCAATGGCTTTTAGAGCCCTTTAAAGGGGTTGGCAGGTAAAGTATGTTCCATTTGTTTGAGGTTGTCTCACCACAAGGGGATACCCTTTTGACCAGGAAACCTGGTGCAAAAGGTTATAACATCAAAAAGACCCATTTAAAAAGGGCCCCAAGGGAAAAAAATCACCGGGCCTTTTCTGGGTTATCCTAGGTTTTCCCTTTCACATATTTTTGCTATGTAACGTATGTATTAGCCTGAAAAAAACTTACTTACCTACTTGTTTTTAACCAGTATCTTTTTTCAACCAGCTAAAGCAAGGAAGCCCGCCAAACCTGTGAAGCATGTGGGACACTCGTGCAGCAACTTGGGAGCTTCTTTCTCTCCCGGGCGCCCCAAGATAAACCCGGCTTGTGCTTGTGTATGCTTCATCGACCCCCTGTCTTTTGCTTTTTTACCTCACTGTGCATATGTAAAAAAAATTTTAAAAAGGGGTAAATATTCTTAAATACCCCTTTTGAGAAGGAAATATAATTCAGTTTTAAACTTTGCTGTCTTTTGCTTTTCATAAGTGGGAATTGCATTTCGGCAAGTGTGCAACTAATCCGCACCTGTTACGTAATGACCCCCCCCCACCCTCACCCACCCCCATCTTCACTGCCACTACCTCCCCCTCACTACCACCCCCACCTTTACTACCACCACCCCTTCACTACCACCACCCCCTTCACAAACCAACACCACCTTCACTACCTTCCTACCACCACAAAACCCTTTACTACGACTACCTCCACCCTTACTACCACCACCATCTTCACACCACTACCTCCAACCCCTTTACTCCACCACCACCTTCCCCCCACCACCCTTTACTACCACCACCACCTTTAAAACCCCACCATCTTTACTACCACACCTCCCCCTTTACTACCCCACCACCTTTTCACTACCACACCCCCCACCTTCACTACCACCACCACCTCCTACCACCACCACCTTTACTACCACCACCACCTTCACTACCCCCACCATCTTCACTAAAAACCACCATCTTCACTACACCACCACTCACTACCACTACCCCACCCTTCACTACCACCACCCCCTTCACTACCACCACCACCTTCACTACCACCACCACCTTCACTACCACCACCATTACAACCCCCACCATCTTCACTACCACTACCTCCACCCTGCACAAAACCCCCACCACCTTTACTACCACCCACCACCTTCACTACCACCCCACCTTCACTACCAACCACTTCACTCCCCCACCATCTTTACTACCCCACCATCTTCACTACCACTACCTCCACCCTTCATACCCCCACACCCCACCCTTCACTACCACCACCACCTTTACTACCACCACCTTCCTACCACCACCCCTCAACTACAACCACCACCTTTACTACCCCCACCACCTTCACTACCACCACCATCTTCACTACCACCACCATCTTCCTCCACCCCCTCTTCACTACCACTACCTCCCCCCCTTTACTACCACCACAACCTTTTACCCCCCAAACCACCTTTACTACCACCACCAACCTTTACTACCACCCAACCCACCTCACACCCCCACCACCTTCACTACCCCCACCACTTCCACCACCACCATCTTCACTACCACCACCATCTTCACTACCACACCCTCCACCCCTTTACACCACCCCACCTTTACTACCACCACCACCTCACACCACCCCACCCACACCACCACCACCTTCACAAACCCCCACCACTTTACTCCACCCCCACCTTCACTACCACCAACTCACAAACCCCCCACCACCCACACCACCACCACCTTCACAAAACCACCACCCATCCCACCCCACCCAACCACCCCACCTTTACTACCACCACCATCTTCACACCACCACCACCTCACTACCACCACCACCTTTACTACCACCCACCATTTACTACCCCACCACCTCACTACCCCACCACCCACAAACCCCCACCACCTTCACTACCACCCCCCACCTTCCTACCACCACCCACCTCACACCACCACCCTCTTTACTACCAAAACCACCACCTTCACTACCACCACCACCTTTCCTACCACCACCCCCTTTTAACACCACCACCACCTTTACTAACACCACCACTTCACACCACCACCACCTTCACAACCACCACCACCCTTTACTACCACCCCCACCCACTACCACCACCATCTTTCATACCACCCCACCCAAAAACCACCACCACCTTTAAAATACCACCCCACCTTCACTACCATTTCCACCTTCACTACCACCACCCTCTTCACTACCACCACCACCTTTTACTACCACCACCTTCACTCCACCACCCCTTTTCACTACCACCACCACCCAACCAACCCACCACCACCTTCACACCACCACCACCTTCACTACCCCCCACCCCACCTTTACTACCACCACCCCCTTCACTTTTCCACCACCCACCTTCACTACCACCCCACCTTCACACCACCCCACCTTCACTACCACCCCCCCTTCACTACCACCACCCACCTTTTACTGCCACACCACCCTTTACACCACCACCACTTTACTACCACCACCACCTTCACTACCACCACCACTTCACTACCACCACCACCTTCACACCACCCCCCAAACCCCACTACCCCCAAAAACCTTTACAACCCCCACCACCTTCACTGCCAAAAACCACCTTTCCACCACCACCATCTCACTACCACCACCACCTTCACTACCACCCCCCCTCTTTACTAAAAACCCCACCTTTACTACCACCACCACCTTTACTACCACCACCACCTTCACTACCACCACCACCTTCACTGCCACCCACCTTCCCCCACCACCCCATCTTTACTACCACCAAACCCCCTTCACTACCACCACCACCTTCACTACCACCACCACCTCACTACCAATTTCCACCTTTACACCACCACCATCTTACAACCCCCCACCACCCCCTTCACTACACCACCTTCACCCAAACCCCAAACCCCCACCTTTACTACCACCACCATCTTCACTACCCCCACCACCTTCACTACCACCCCACCTCACTACCACCACCACCTTCACTACCACCACCACCTTCACTACCACCACCACCTCACTACCCCACCACCCACTACCACCACCACCTTCACGCCACTACCTCCTCCACCATCACCGTCACCTAAACATCACTACCACTACATCACTGCCACCTTACCATTTTTCACTAATACTTCCCCTAACACCACGCAACCTCACCCCTGCAAAAACCCTTTCCCCCCGCAACCTCCACCCTGCAACCCCCCACTCAACCTCCCCCACTGCAACCCCATACTGCAACCTTCACCACGCAACCCCCACCCCTCCCCCCTTCACCACTGCAAAATTCACCACTGCAACCCTCACCACTGAACCCCTACCAAAAAGGTTTTAATAAAGTAGAAAGGCAGAAAAATCTCCCTTTTTTTATTCTAATTTAAATTGAAATTCGAAGACCAAAACTTACATTATCAGCAACTCATCTTCACTGTGATGGTAACTGAGAGAGCAATGGAGGAAAGATGGCTGGTTTGGGGGAATAAGAAAGGGGCAAAGATTATTTTGGGAAGAGGAAAAGAACGTAAATAGAGGAAATTAAACCGTTTAAAAAAGGAAAAAGACAGGAAAAAGGGGGGAGGAGTAAAAAAGAAGGATTTAAAGAAAAGGAAAAGAGAATGATAGACTAAGAAAAAAAAGAGAAAAAATTTCAGATAAAATGTACATTTTAAAAAAAAATTTAAAATAAGTGATTTTGTTTAAAAAACGTCTCCAAACATTTAGCTAAATTACTTATTCTCCCTGGGAAAATTTTACACACAAATGCTGAAATGTCACATAATTTTATTCAAGGGTTTAGTAAGTTCCGGCGCTTCTAGGATCATTTACCAATAGTTCCGGTTTGTTCCTGCCCACCTGTGTGGCTGCCCACCTGTGTCCCTGCCCACCTGTGTGGCTGCCCACCTGTGTGGCTGCCCACCTGTGTGGCTGCCCACCTGTGTGGCTGCCCACCTGTGTGGCTGCCCACCTGTGTGGCTGCCCACCTGTGTGGCTGCCCAACCTGTGGGGCTGCCCACCTGTGTGGCTCCCACCTGTGTCCTGCCCACCTTGTGGCTGCCCACCTGTGTGGCTGCCCACCTGGTGGCTGCCCACCTGTGTGGTTTGCCCACATGTGGCTGCCCACCTGTGGGGCTGCCCACCTGTGTGGCTGCCCCACCTTGTGGTTTGCCCACCTGTTCCCTGCCCACCTGTGTGGCTGCCCACCTTGGGGCCCTCCCCACCTGTGGGGCTCCCACCTGTGTGGCTGCCCACTGTGTGGCTGCTCACCTGTGTGGCTGCCCACCTGTGTGGCTGCCCACCTGTGTGGCTGCCCACCTGTGTGGTTGCCCACCTGTGTGGTTGGCCACCTGTGTGGCTGCCCACCTGTGTGGCTGCTCACCTGTGTGGCTGCCCACCTGAGTGGCTGCTCACCTGTGTGGCTGCCCACCTGTGTGGTTGCCCACCTGTGTGGTTGCCCACCTGTGTGGCTGCCCACCTGTGTGGCTGCTCACCCTGTGTGGCTGCCCACCTGTGTGGCTGCCCACCTGTGTGGCTGCCCACCTGTGTGGCTGCTCACCTGTGTGGCTGCCCACCTGTGTGGCTGCCCACCTGTGTGGCTGCCCACCTGTGTGGTTGCCCACCTGTGTGGTTGGCCACCTGGGGTGGCTGCCCACCTGTGTGGTTTGCCCACACTGTGTGGGCTCCCTCACCTGTGTGGCTGCCCACCTGTGTGGCTTGCCCACCTGTGTGGCTGCCCACCTGAGTGGCTGCCCACCTGTGTGGCTGCCCCACTGTGTGGTTTGGCCACCTGTGGGCTGCCCACCTGTGTGGTTGCCCACCTGTGTGGTTGGCCACCTGTGTGGCTGCCCACCTGTGTGGCTGCCCACCTGTGTGGCTGCTCACCTGTGTGGCTGCCCACCTGTGTGGCTGCCCACCTGTGTGGCTGCCCACCTGAGTGGCTGCTCACCTGTGTGGCTGCCCACCTGTGTGGTTGCCCACCTGTGTGGTTGCCCACCTGTTGGCTGCCCACCTGTGTGCGCTCCCCCTTTGTGTGGCTGCCCACCGTGTGGCTGCCCACCTGTGTGGCTGCCCACCTTGTGTGGCTGCTCCCCTGTGTGGCTGCCCACCTGTGGGTGCCCACCTGTGTGGTTGCCCACCTGTGTGGTTGCCCACCTGTGTGGCTGCCCACCTGTGTGGTTGCCCACCTGTGTGGCTGCCCACCTGTGTGGCTGCCCACCTGTGTGGCTGCCCACCTGTGTGGTTGCCCACCTGTGTGGCTGCTCACCTGTGTGGTTGCTCACCTGTGTGGCTGCCCACCTGTGTGGCTGCCCACCTGGTGGTTACCACCTGTGTGGCTGCCCACCTGTGTGGTTGCCCACCTGGTGGGCCGCTCACCTGTGTGGTTGCTCACACTGTGTGGCTGCCCACCTGTGTGGCTGCCCACCTGTGTCCCTGCCCACCTGTGTGGTTACCCACCTGTGTGGCTGCCCACCTGTGTGGTTACCCACCTGTGTCCCTGCCCACCTGTGTGGTTACCCACCTGTGTGGCTGCCCACCTGTGTCCCTGCCCACCTGTGTGGCTGCTCACCTGTGTGGCTGCCCACCTGTGTGGCTGCCCACCTGTGTGGTTGCCCACCTGTGTGGCTGCCCACCTGTGTCCCTGCCCACCTGTGTGGCTGCCCACCTGTGTGGCTTGCCCACCTGTGTGGCTGCCACCTGGGGTGGCTGCCCACCTGTGTGGCTGCCACCTGGTGGCTGCCCACCTGTGGGGGCTGCTCACCTGTGTGGTTGCCCACCTGTTGGCTGCCCACCCTGTGGGGTTGCCCACCTGTGTGGTTGCCCACCTGTGTGGTTGCTCACCTGTGTGGTTGCCCACCTGTGTGGCTGCTCACCTGTGTGGCTGCTCACCTGTGTGGTTGCCCACCTGTGGGGGTTGCCCCCCTGTGTGGCTGCTCACCTTTTGTGTCTGCTCACCTGTGTGGTTGCCCACCTGTGTGGCTGCCCACCTGTGTGGCTGCCCACCTGTGTGGCTGCCCACCTGTGTGGCTGCCCACCTGTGTGGCTGCTCACCTGTGTGGTTGCTCACCTGTGTGGCTGCCCACCTGTGTGGCTGCTCACCTGTGTGGCTGCTCACCTGTGTGGCTGCCCACCTGTGTAGCTGCCCACCTGTGTGGTTACCCACCTGTGTGGCTGCCCACCTGTGTGGTTACCCACCTGTGTGGTTACCCACCTGTGTGGTTGCTCACCTGTGTGGCTGCTCACCTGTGTGGTTACCCACTTGTGTGGCTGCTCACCTGTGTGGTTGCCCACCTGTGTGGCTGCTCACCTGTGTGTCTGCTCACCTGTGTGGTTGCCCACCTGTGTGGCTGCCCACCTGTGTGGCTGCCCACCTGTGTGGCTGCCCACCTGTGTGGCTGCCCACCTGTGTGGTTGCTCACCTGTGTGGCTGCCCACCTGTGTGGCTGCTCACCTGTGTGGCTGCTCACCTGTGTGGCTGCCCACCTGTGTAGCAGCCCACCTTGGGGTTTTACCCACCTGTGGGGCCCTGCCCACCTGTTGGGTTACCCACCTGTGTGGCGCTCACCTTGTGGTTACCCACCTGTGTGGCTGCCCACCTGTGTGGCTGCTCACCTGTGTGGCTGCTAAACTGCTGTGTGGCTGCCCACCTGTGTAGCTGCCCACCTGTGTGGCTGCCCACCTGTGGGTTGCCCACCTGTGTGGCTGCCCACCTGTGTGGTTACCCACCTGTGTGGCTGCTCACCTGTGGGTTACCCACCTGTGTGGGCTGCTACACCTGTGTGGTTACCCACCTGGGGTGGCTGCTCACCTGTGTGGTTGCCACCCTGTGGCTGCTCACCTGGTGGTTACCCACTTGTGTGGCTGCCCCCCCTTGTGGCTGCTCACCTGTGTGGTTGCCCACCTGTGTGGTTGCCCACCAAATGTGGTGCTCACCTGTGTGGCTGGTCACCTGTGTGGCTGCCCACCTGTATGGTTACCACCTGTGTGGCTGCTCACCCGTGTAGATGCCCATCCTACAATCATTTACACCTGGAGGTGTTTCCGGGTTAACGACTCACATTGGATCAGGCCCTGATCAAATCAGACTGTTACTGCATGCCGAACGCAGCACAGCCTGAATGGTCAGTACTGGTTTTTAGGATCCAGCAGCTCCCTTTTAAATCCTGCTAGAGCTGTTGATTAGTGTTTGATACTTACTGCCGTCTCTCTTAATGCACTCCCGGGAATGAATACATTAAGAATAAAAGACATGATCGTGGGGTTTTAACCCCGCCCGTGATAAGGTTTGTTTGCATTCGAGTCATTACGATTTCCCGAGTCATCGGAGACCCTTACTTTTCATTAATGTATATTGCACAGTAAAGAATCTTTATGTTTTCCTAGAGAGTGTTTTTCTGTGTCCAGATTTGCGACCAATATCTCTACGATGCCCATACGAAAATTATGACTTGCCTTTCTCGCCTGCTTACCAAGGATTACAGGCCAATTAAGAAATTAAGGTGCACCTTTAAGATATTTCGCATAATTCTCTCTCACATCAGTAAACAATCACAAATTAATTTGCCTCATCATAACATCAGAAATCTTCATCCTTCACAAAAGTTAATATTAGCTCAGTAATATAGCAACAACGGCGCTATATTCTGGACTTCAGAGTGAACACAGACTCTTCCCTAAGTTCGGAAGATCAAGAAATGTCACAAAGTTAGTTTCATCAATTTGCGTTTAAAACTTAATGTGCTGGTACTTAGAAAACCCTTAAATATGGTAAAAGAACTTTCTTGCTTCTTTTGTTAGGCATGACGGGCATGGACAGCAATTTACGGTCATGGGCCAGCATGACGGGCATGGAGCAGCATGACGGTCATGGGCCAGCATGACGGTCATGAGCAGCATGAGGTCATGGAGCAGCATGACGGTCATGGGCCAGCATGACGGTCATGGAGCAGCATGACGGTCATGGAGCAGCATGACGGTCATGGGCCAGCAGACGGTCATGGAGCAGCATGACGGTCATGGAGCAGCATGACGGTCCCTGGAGCAGCATGACGGTCATGGAGCACATGACGGTCCCTGGACCACATGAACGGGCATGGAGTAGCAAAGACGGGCATGGAGCAGCATGACGGTCATGGAGCAGCATTTACGGTCATGGGCCAGCATGACGGTCATGGGCCAGCATGACGGTCATGGAGCAGCAAAGACGGTCATGGACCAGCATGACGGTCATTGGGGCAGCATGACGGTCATGGACCAGCAAAGACGGTCATGGAGTAGCATGACGGGCATGGAGCAGCATGACGGTCATGGGCCAGCATGACGGTCCCTGGAGCAGCATGACGGTCAGGAGCAGCAAAGACGTTTAGGAGCAGCATGACGGTCATGGAGCAGCATGACGGTCATGGAGCAGCATGACGGGCAGGAGCAGCCATGACGGTCATGGAGCAGCATGACGGTCATGGGCCAGCATACGGTCATGGGGCAGCATGACGGTCAAGGGCCAGCATGACGGTCATGGAGCAGCATGACGGTCATGGGCCAGCATGACGGTCATGGAGCAGCATGACGGTCATGGGCCAGCATGACGGTCATGGAGCAGCAAGACGGTCAAAGGGCCAGCATGACGGTCATGGAGCAGCATGACGGTCATGGAGCAGCATGACGGTCATGGGCCAGCATGACGGTCAAGGAGCAGCATGACGGTCAAGGAGCAGCATGACGGGCATGGAGCAGCATGACGGTCATGGAGCAGCATGACGTCATGGACCCACCATGACGGTCATGGGGGCCGCATGACGGTCATGGAGAGCATGACGGTCATGGAGCAGCATGACGGTCAAAGGGCCAGCATGACGGTCATGGGCCAGCATGACGGTCATGGAGCAGCATGACGGTCAGGACCAGCATGACGGGTCCCTGGAGCAGCATGACGGTCATGGAGTACAATGACGGTCATGGACCAGCATGACGGTCATGGAGCAGCATGAAAGGGCATGGAGCACATGACGGTCATGGAGCAGCATGACGGTCATGGCCCGCATGACGGTCTGGAGCAGCATGACGGTCATGGGGCCCGCATGACGGTCATGGAGCAGCATGACGGTTCATGGGCCAGCATGAAAGGTCATGGAGCAAACATGACGGTCATGGAGCAGCATGACGGTCATGGGGCAGCATGCGGTCATGGAGCAGCATGACGGTCAGGAGCAGCATGAAAGGTCAGGGCCAGCATGACGGTCATGGAGCAGCATGACGGTCATGGAGCAGCATGACGTTCATGGAGCAGCATGACGGTCAGGAGCAGCATGACGGTCTTGGAGCAGCATGACGGTCATGGAGCAGCATGACGGGCATGGGCCAGCATGACAGTCATGGGCCAGCATGACGGTCATGGAGCAGCATGACGGTCATGGAGCAGCATGACGGTCATGGAGCAGCATGACGGTCATAGGGGGCAGCATGACGGTCATGGAGCACATGACGGTCATGGAGCAGCATGACGGTCATGGAGCAGCATGACGTCATGGGGGCAGCATGACGGTCATGAGCCAGCATGACGGTCATGGAGCAGCATGACGGCATGGGCCACATGACGGTCATGGAGCAGCATGACGGTCATGGCCATCATGACGGGCATGGAGCAGCATGACGGTCATGGAAACAGCATGACGGTCATGGAGCAGCATGACGGGCATGGAGGGAGCATGACGGTCATGGAGCAGCATGACGGTCATGGGCCAGCATGACGGTCAAAGGAGCAGCTGACGGTCATGGAGCAGCATGACGGTCATGGAGCCAGCATGACGGTCATGGAGCAGCAATGACGGTCATGGAGCAGCATGACGGTCATGGAGCAGCATGACGGGCATGGAGCAGCAGACGGTCATGGAGCAGCATGACGGTCAGGGCCAGCAGAAAGGTCATGGGGCCAGCAGACGGTCATGGAGCAGCATGACGGTCATGGAGCAGCATGACGGTCATGGAGCAGCATGACGGTCATGGACCAACATGACGGTCATGGAGTAGCATGACGGTCATGAAGTAGCATGACGGGCATGGAGCAGTCATGACGGTCATGGAGTAGCATGAGGTCATGGAGCGCATGACGGTCATGGAGTAGCATGACGGTCATGGAGCAGCATGACGGTCATGGAGCAGCATGACGGTCATGGAACCCCATGACGGTCATGGACCAGCATGACGGTCATGGAGTAGCATGACGGTCATGGGGCAGCAAAGACGGTCATGGAGTAGCATGACGGTCATGGAGCAGCAGACGGTCATGGAGCAGCATGACGGTCATGGCCAGCATGACGGTCATGGAGTAGCATGACGGTCATGGACCAGCATGACGGTCATGGAGCAGCATGACGGTCATGGAGCAGCAAAGACGGTCATGGAGCAGCATGACGGTCATGGAGCAGCATGACGGTCATGGAGCAGCATGACGGTCATGGCCAGCATGACGGTCATGGGCCAGCATGACGGTCATGGAGCAGCATGACGGGCATGGAGCAGCATGACGGTCATGGACCAGCATGACTGTCCCTGGACCAGCATGACGGTCATCGACCACCATGACGGTCATAGACCAACGTGACGGTCATGAACCAACATGAACGGTCATGAACCAACATGACGGTCGTGGGCCAGCATGACGGTCGTGGACCAACATGACGATCAAGAACCAGCATGACGGTCATGGACCAGCATGACGGGCATGGAGCAGCATGACGGTCATGGACCAGAATGACGGTCATGGACCACCATGACGGTCCCTGGACCAGCATGACGGTAATGGACAAGCATGACGGTCATGACCACAAGGGCGTAAAGGGCCAGCAGACGTCATGGACCAGCATGACGGTCAAGGACACCATGAACGGTCAGGACCAGCATGACGGTCGTGGACCAACAGACGGTCATGGACCAGCATGACGGTCATGGACCAGCATGACGGTCATGAAGCAGCATGACGGTCATGGACCACATGACGGTCATGGACCAGAATGACGGTCATGGACCACATGACGGTCCCTGAACCAACATGACGATCATGGACCAACATGACGGTCATGGACCAACATGACTGTCATGAACCAACATACGTCATGAGCCATCATGACGGGCATGAACCAACATGACGGTCAGAACCAAAAATGACGATTTATGGACCAACATGACCGGCATGAACCAACATGACGACATGGACCAACATGACGGTCATGGACCAACATGATCATGGACCAACAAGACGGTCATGACCATCATGACGGTCATGAAAACAACATGACGGTCATGAGCCATCATGACGGTTTATGAAACCAACATGACGGTCATGAACAACATAACGGTCATGAAGCAACATGACGGTCATGAAGCAACATGACGGTCATGAAGCAACCCTGACGGTCATGAAGCAACAGACGGTCCATGAAGCAACATGAAAGGTCATGAAGCAACATGACGGTCATGAACCAACATGAAGGTCGTGGACAACATGACGATCATGAAACACATGACGGTCAATGGACCAGCTGGGCGGCATGGACCAACATGACGGTCATGGACCAGCATGACGGCATGGACCAAAAATGACGGTCGTCGACCACCATGACGGTCATGGACCAAAGGGGACGGTCATGAACCAACATGACGGTCATGAACCAACATGACGGTCATGGACAGCATGACGGTCATGGACCAAGGTTACGGGCTGAACCAACAGACGGTCGTGGACCAGATGACGGTCAGGACCCGCATGACGACATGGGCCAGCATGACGATCAGGACCGCATGAGGGCATGGGGCCAGCATGACGGTCCTTTTACCAACATGCATACGGGCCCCAAAAATGACGGCATGAAGAAACAACGGTCATAAGCAAAAGACGGTCATGAACCAAATGAGCTCTGAACCAAAAAAGGGTCATGAACCAACTGACGGTATGAACCAAAGACGGGGCTGAAAAACAAGCATGAACCCCATGCGGGCTGAAGCAAATGCGGTCGGGAAACCCCAGACCCGAACCACAGACGCCATGAACCAAATGGCGGTCATGAACAACATGACGGCATGAACCAACATGACGGTCAGAACCCAAAATGACGGGATGAACCAACATGACGGAGAAAAAATACGGTCATGAAGCAGGGAGGCATGAAAAATGGAAAAGAAAACTGAGGTCTAACCAAATGAGGTTGAAGAAGTAGGGTTAACCCAAAGACGTATGAAAAACAGACGTCTGAAAAATGGGTAGAAAAATACGGAAAGAACCAAATGACGGTCATAAAAAACATGACGGGCATGAACCACATGGGGTCAGAACCAACATGACCCATGAACCAAAAGACGGTCGACCCCATGACGGTCATGAACCAACAGACGGTCATGAACCAACATGACGGTCATGCCCCAAAATGAGGGTTTTGAACCAACTGACGCCATGAACAAAATGACGCTATAAGCAAATGACGCCATGAACCAAAAAGACGCTCATGAACCAAAGACGGTCATGGACCAACATGACGGTATGAACCAACAGACGATATGAACCAACATGCGATCATGGCCAAAAATGACGCCCTGGAAAAAAGACGGCTGAACCAAAAATGACGACAGGCCACATGCGGTCATTTGGACCAACAGACGGTCATGAAACCAACATGCGTCATGGCCAACGAGATCAAAACCCAAAATGACATATGGGCCCAAAATGACCTCTGGGCCAACATGAGGTCATGGGCCAAAAGTGACGGGCATGGACCAAATGACGTCATGGCCCAACATGGGTCGAACCAACTGACGTCCTGAAAACACGAGGCCCCTGGACCCAAAGACGGCCGAAAAACATGGGACGTCATGACCCCAAAATGACGGTCCTGAAAACCAAAAGACGGGCATGAACCAACACGACAGCCAAAGCAACGGGGTCTGAACCAACATAGGTCATGAACCCCCAAAAAGACGGTCTGGACGAACATGAGATCGAAGCAACATGAAGGTCATGGACCAACATGCCCCGGTCATGACCAACAGACGGTATGGGCCAACTGCCGGGCATGGACCCCAAAATGACGGGCATGGGAAAATGACGGTCATGGACCAAAATGGGTCTGGACCAACATGCCGGGCATGGAAACATACGGTCAGACCCCATTCCGGCAGGACCAACGAGGGGTGGGCCAACATGCCGGTCATGGACCAAATGCCGGTCATGGGCCAACAGCCCGGGATGGACCAAAAAGAAGTCAAAAAAAAAAAACCCCCCATGACGGTCATGGACCAACATGCCCGGGATGGACCAACAACAGCAAGGACCAACATCCCGGGCAGGACCAACTGGGCAGGACCAACGCCCCTCATGGACCAACATGCCCCTCAGGACCAAATACGGCAGGACCAACATGCCCGGTCATGGACCCCATCCGGATGGACCAACATACGGGGATGGGGCCAACATACGGTCATGGGCCAACATACGGTCAAGGGCCACTTGTCTTAAATGCGAATAAAATTTGTAGGTTTTTTAAACCCGAGGGGGAGATATCCCCCCAGATAAAACCCAAAATTAGGGGGCATCCTTCAGGGGTAACCAGGGTAGGGGGCTACCACTAGGAAACTTAGGTGGGAGGGTTATTACTCGAAACCCGGGTAAAATGGTTATTCACCCAGGATAACCCAGGGTAGGGGGGCCATCCACTCAGGAAACCCAGGGTAGGAGGGTTATTCACCCCGGAAAACCCGGGCAGAAAGGGATTCACCCCCGGGTTTTAAACCCCGGGTGGGAGGCCTATCCACTCAGGATAACCAGGGGAGGGAGGTTATTCACTCAGGTAAAACCCGGGGGGGAGGGTTATTCACTCAGGATAACCAAAGGGGAGGGGGGGTTAAAACTCAGTAAAACCCAGGGGAAAATGGTTATTTCCCCAGGATAACCCGGGGGGGGAGGGCCCATCCACTCAGGTAACCCAGGGTAGGGGGGTTATTCAAGGGGAAAACCCCGGGGGAGAAAGGGTTATTCCCCCCGGTAACCAGGGCAGGGGGTTTTTAACCAAAATAACCAGGGTGGAAAGGGGTTTTTACCAAATTTTAACCGGGAAAATAGGGTTATCACCAAGGAATCCGGGTAGGAGGGTTATTCACCAGGATAAACCCAGGGTAGGAAGGCTATCCCCCCAGGATAACCAGGGTAGGGAGGGGTTTTTTCAGGATAACCCAGGTAGAGAGGGTTAAAACCCAGGATACCCAGGCAGGAAAGGGGTTATTCAACCCATAAAACCAGGGAGAGAGGTTTTTTTCACCCGGATAACCCGGGAAAATAGGTTAACACTCAGGGGAATCCAGGGGGAGGGGTTTTTCACCCGGGGGAAACCCAGGGAAGGGGAAGGGGTACCACTCAGGTAACCCCGGTGGGGGTTATTCACTGGATAACCCAGGGGAGGGAGGGGTTTTAAAAACCCCGGGTAAATCAGGGCAGAGAGGGTTATTCCCCAGGAAATCGGCAGAGAGGGTTATTACCCAGGAAAATCAGGGAAAAGAGGGTTTTTTACCCCAAAATAACCCAGGGAAAGGGAAAGGGTTTTTCACCCCCGAAACCAAGGCCGAGATTTTTTTCACCCCTAACCCAGGGGAGAAGGGTTTTTTTCACCAAGGAAAACCCAGGTAGGGGGGGTTTTTTTCACCAGGAAAACCCCCTTGCAGAAGGGTTATTAACCGGGTAAGGGGGTAATAACCCAGGTAACCCAGGGTAGGAAGGCTTTTTACCAGGATAAACCAGGGTAGGGAGGGTTTTTTACCCAGATAACCCGGGGAGGGAGGGTTATTCACCCCCGGAAAAAATCAGAGTAGGGAGGGTTATTCATCAGGGAAAAACCCGGTAGGGGGGTTCTTCACCAGGATAACCCAGGGTGGGAGGGTTTATTCACCCAGGAAAAAACCCGGGTAGGGGGGTTATTCACTCGGGAAACCCGGGGGCGGGAGTTTTTCACCCAGGATAAAACCCCGGGCAGAGAGGGGTTTTTCAACCAGGTAAAAACCGGGCGAGAGGGAAAAAACCGGATAACCCAGGGCAATAGGGTAAGCCAAAAATAACCCAGGCGAGAGGGTTTTTCACCCAGGAAACCCTAGGTAAGGAGGGTATATACCCCAAAATAACCCAGGGTTTGGGAGGATGATTCACCCAGGATAAACCAGGGTAGGGGGGATATTACGCAGGATAATCCCGGTAGGGAATGTTTACACCCCGGATAACCCAGGGTAGCGAGGGTTTTTTCACCCGAAAAACCAGGGGAGGGAGGGGTATTCACCCGGGTAAACCCCCGGGGGGGGAGGGTTTTTCACCCGGATAACCCCGGGGAGGGAGAGTTATTCACCCAGGAAAACCCCGGGGAGGGAGGTTATTCAACCAGGATAAAACCAGGGCAGAGAGGGTTATTCAACAGGAAAACCCCGGGGCAGATAGGGTTAAGCCAAGATAACCCATGGCAGAGAGGGTTTTTCACCCAGGATAACCCTAGGTAAGGAGGGTCATACCCCCAAAGATATACCCAGGTTAGGGAGGATGATTCACCCAGGATAACCCAGGGTAGGGGGGGTTATTCACCAGATAACCCAGGGAACGAGGGTTATTCACCCAGGTAACCCAGGGTAGCGAGGGTTTTCACCCAGGATAAAAAGGGTAGCGAGGGTTATTCACCCAGGATAACCCGGGTAGGGGGATTATTCACCCAGGATAACCCAGGGTAGGGAGGGTTATTCACCCGGGAAAACCCCAGGGTAGGGAGGGTTATTCACCCAGGATAACCTAGGGCAGAGAGAGTTATTCAACCAGGATAACCCATGACAGAGGGGGGTTATTCAGCCAAGATAACCCATGGCAGAGAGGGTTTTCACCCAGGATAACCCAGGGAAAAGGAGGGTCATACACCCAGGGTAACCCAGGGTAGGGAGGATTTTAAACGCGGGAAATAATCCGGGTAGGGAATGTTATACACCCAGGATAACCCACGGTAGCGAGGGTTATTCACCCAGAAAAACCCAGGGTAGGGGGGGTTATTCCCCCAGGATAACCCAGGGTAGGGAGGGTTTTTTCACCCGGATAACCCAGGGTAGGGAGAGTTATTCACCCAGGAAAACCCAGGGTAGGGAGGGTTATTCACCCAGGAAAACCCAGGGAAAGGGAGGGTTATTCACCCGGGAAAACCAGGGTAGGGAGGGTATTCACCAGGATAACCCAGGGTAGGGAGGGTTTATTCACCCAGAAAAACCGGGTAGGGAGGGTTACCCCAGGATAACCCAGGATGCAACCCCACAAATTTACCTAAAAACTCAGTAACTTACTGGTAGGCGAACATGGACATCAGTGAAAGGGCAACATGCCGGGGGTTGAACTACGGACACTCAGTTTTGAGGCGAGAGCGTTGACAACTGGGGCCATGGACGGCGGTTAATAAACACCTCCCGTGTGATCCTTAAATTTGAAACAAATAATTCCCATTAAATTCAAGAAATATTTTTCTTAGGTAATAAGACAAACAAAATTGAAATACAAACAAAAACTAGTATGCTGTGTCTGGCAACACTCTGCTGGCGGTTGTGGCAAAAAACTGGTGCTGCGGTGTGTGGCAACACTGGTGCTGGCGGTGTGTGGCAACACTGGCTTCTGCGTGTTGGCAACACGGTGCTGGCGGTGTTTGTGGCAAAAAAATGGTGCTGGCAGTGTGGCAACATTGGGTGCTGCATGTGTGTGGCAACATGGGGGCTGCAGTGCAAAAAACTGGGTGGCAGTGTTACAACATTGGGAGCTGCAGTGGCAACACTAGTGCTGCAGTGTGTGGCAACACTGGCTGCGGCGGTTTTTTTGTGCAACACTGGTCTGGCAGTGTGTGGCAAAATTGGGTGCGGCAGTGTGTGCAACAATGGGTGCGGCAGTGTGTGCAACATTGGGTGCGGCGGTGTTTGGGCAACAATGGTGCTGCGGTGTGTGGCAACACTGGCTGCTGCCGGTGTGGGGCAACACTGGGTGGCTGGCAGTGTTGTGGCAACATTGGGTGCTAGCAGTGTGTGGCAACACTGGCTTCGGCGGGTGTGGCAACATGGGTGCTGGGGGTTGTTTGTGGCAACATTTGGGTGCTAGCATGGTGTGGCAACACTGGCTTCTGGCAGTGTGTGGCAACACTGGCTGCTGGCGGTGTTTGTGGAACACTGGGTGCTGGCAGTGTGTGGCAACATTGGGTGAGGCAGTGTGGGCAACATTGGGTGCTGGCGGTGTGTGGCAACATGGGTGCTGGCAGTGTGTGGCAACACTGGGTGCTGGCGGTGTGTGGCAACATTGGGTGCTGGCGGGTGTGTGGCAACACTGGCTGCTGGCGTGTGGTGGCAACACTGGGTGCTGGCGGTGTTGTGGCAACACTGGGTGCTGGCAGTGTGACAAACATTGGGTGCTGGTGGTGTGTGGCAACACTGGCTGCTGGCGGTGTTGTGGCAAAAATTGGGTGCTGGCAGTGTGGCACACTGGCTGCGGGCGGTGTGTGGCAACATTGGGTGATGAAGTGTGTGGCAACATTGGGTGCTGAAGTGTGTGGCAACACTGGCTGCTGGCGGTTTTGTGGCAACACTGGGTGTTGGCGGGTGTGGCAACACTGGCTGCTGGCGGGTGTGGCAACATGGGTGCTGGCGGTGTGTGGCAACACTGGGTGCTGGCGGTGTGTGGGCAAAAATGGGGGGCTGGCGGTGTGTGGCACACTGGTCTGGCGGTGTGTGGCAACACTGGGTGCTGGCGGTGTGTGGCAACACTGGCTGCTGGCGGTGTGTGGCCAACACGGGCTGCTGGCGGTGTGGTGGCAACACTGGGTGCTGGCGGTTGTGTGGCAAAAACTGGCTGCTGGCGGTGTGTGGGCAACACTGGGTGCTGGCGGTGTGTGGCAACACTGGGTGCTGGAAATGTGTGGCAACACTGGCTGCTGCCACTAAATGTGTAATAAACTGAAATATATTTCCCAATAAATGTAATTGTTTTCGCTTTGTTCTCACTAAATTAAGTATAAACATAATAAGTGAACAGTTGCAGATAGTTGCAGTTAGTTGCAGTTAGTTGCATTTAAAGTTGCAGTTATTTACGCGAAAAAACAGTCCCTCAGAAATTTACATGTTATTTTCATTACTTTCATTCACCAAAAACATCTAATGTTTTTTTTCTTTATTTTTTTTTTGTAATGTTTGTTAGATATGTACACTGCAGCAGCTGGTCTTGGTGTCAGAAAATCTTGTAGTGTCTTGTAGATGTCTTTGAAAAACTGCATCAGTCACTCTGCTGGTCAGGTGTCAGAACTCTTGTAGTGTCTTGTAGAGGTCTTTGAAACACTGCATCAGTACTCCCGTGGTCATGGGGGGTCAGAACTCTTGTAATGTCTTGTAGAGGTTTTGAAACACTGCATCAGTCACTCTGCTGGTCATGGTGTCAGAACTCTTGGGAGTGTCTTGAGAGGTCTTTTGAAACACTGAATCAGTCAACTGCTGGTCATGGTGTCAGAACTCTTGTAGTGTCTTGTAGAGGTCTTTGAACACGCATCAGTCACTCTGCTCCTTAACATTATTTTAACAAGGTCGTCGGGTTTTTGGTGGGAGCTTCTATTTTTT
>NC_069481.1:7072699-7130620 GCF_026875155.1 Cherax quadricarinatus
AGGGTCTTTTTTTTTGTCTCTTCCGTTGCTATTAAATATCGTATAACAAAATGTGTTTTTTCATTTTAACATAAAATTTAATTGCACCAAGCAACAATAAATTTTCTTTTAAATAACATTATAATTCATAACCAAGCACTAACTGTAAATAAGATATATGCAGTTTATAGCATTTTGAGAAGACATTTTGTCCACCAGGGACTTTTTCCATTAATCCTTTCAGGGTTTCGGACGTACTACTATGGCTTATGCACCAGGGTTTTTGACGTACTAGTACGCCTAAATTCTAGCACCCTCAAATCTAGTGAGAGAAAGCTGGTAGGCCTACATATGAAAGAATGGGTCTATGTGGTCAGTGTGCTCAGTATAAAAAAAATCCTGCAGCACAGTGCGTGATGAGAAGAAAAAACTTTTACCGTGTTTTTGGATTAAAACAGCGACTTTGCATTGTATTTTCGTATGGTGTTTATTGTTGTATTCTAGTTTTCCTGGTCTCATTTTAAAGGAAGACATATTACAGAAATTGAGATGATTTTGACTGGTTTTACAATGAAAAGTACCTTGAAATTCAGCTCAAAGTAGGAGAAATGTTCGATTTTTGCCAAAGTTCAAAAGTAAACAAATCATGGCAAGCGTCCAATACACGTCAACTGGCGAGTCTAATATTCTTTCACAAGTGCACCAATATTATTTATACCATTTCTACACTAATGCAGTAGTCTGCATAATTGTAAATCTTCTATTTTTTGCGAGAATAAAAATTCAAAGTGGAAAGCAAAAGAATGTAAGAGAGGCATGGGGACGTGACTAATGAACAGAGGAAATGTTATTTTAGTGCCAGGAATGTCTTTCTTGTTTATTCTGGACCCTATTTGGAAATTGGCATCTTTTGAAATTTGTGTGAAATTGGCAAAATTGCTAAATTCTGACCACTGTACATATTGGATAGTTGGAATTGGTAAATGGGTGGTTTCTTGTACTCATTCAATAGAAAAAATGGAGTTCTAGCGAAATGGTTGATTTTTGTTGACTAGTACACTGGAATTGGCCAAAAATAGGGCTCAAAGTGGGCAAAATCGCCGCTGCGTAAACATCGCCGAGACCGCTAACTTCGCGAGAGCATAATTCCATAAGTTTTCCATCAAATTTCATACTTTTGGTGCCATTATGATCAGAAAAAGATTCTCTTATCTTTTCATAAGAATTTTTTTTTTTTTTTTTTTTTTTTTTTTTTTAAATTCGGGGGACCCTGAGAAAGTCTGAGAGGCCCTGTGGACCCTGAAAGGTTAATAGTCCCTGGTAGATGCAATCTCTTGTCAATACAATACCATAAACTACATATTTTCTTGTTAACATATTTGTTAGTAAATTCTACCATTGCTATACAACAAATCTGATACACAGGTAAAATGTCTCTTAGATTAATTTGAATATGCTGATTTTGAATCTTGAAATTAGAAAGAATCCAACAGTGATTTTTAGTTGCAGAAAAAAAATTTGCAATAAAATTTTTCATGTATTGTAGCGCTGATGAACCACCAACAGTTTAATAGCACATTCATACTGTAAGTCAGTTGTGCACTGTGCTTAATATTTTAAATAGTGCATGAAAATGTAAATTTGGACCCCAGCATATTTGAGTTAGCAGACATGTACATTTAGTCACTGCTATAAATTTAATCATTTTTTTTTTTACTCTGATTTTGAATTGCCCAACATTTTAAGATGAGCAGTAATGAATATATTTGATTATCCAGCATATTTCTGGCTCAATGACTTTCCTGTGCCCAATACAATTACTTGACATTCAAATAACTCTAATTCAATATTTTTCTCAGAATAATTTAAATAGCAGTTAAAGTGGGACCCCCCGATAAAGATCACCTTCCCAATGCGACCAATTATGTAAGGAAAAGTGGGAATTATTTTTGGGGGTCAAAGGGCAATTATTACTTACCAAAAATTCTATACGGGCCCTAAATATTTGTAAAAAAAATATGTTGGGGGGGTATTTCTTTATAAAGGGCTTTAAAGGTCTAAATGGGGAAACCCAAAAATCAAATTTAAACAAACCTATGGGGTTTTTTGAAAAGGTTTTTTTTATAAGTTTTTTGAGGGTTTAAAATATTTAATTCCTTTTATTTGAGGGGAAAAAAATTTTTGGGAAAGGGACCGAAAGTTTTGGAGGGAAAATTCATATTTGGGGGTTCCCTTTTTTTTTTGGGCCAAAAATTCCTTGAAAAAGACTTTTGGTTAATTTTTAGACGATTTTGAGGCGATATATGGGTTTTGGTGTTGTTCCTGAAAATGCATTTTTTTAGATAAATGTTTTTTAAACGAACCAAAACTTATGGGGAAAATTGGGTAATGTTCCGGGCCCCCCTTCAAACCATTTTTTTTTTTTTTTTTTTTAAGGTAAAAAGCAATAGAAATATTTATTAACTTTAATTGTGGTTGTTTTGTGTTTGTCGTGTTTTGGAAAGGGGGGGAGAAAAGGGGCTGCTGAGGCCCATCGGGGCTGAGGTGGAGGGTATCCTAAATATACAGCATTCAGTTCAGTAGGTCAGTCATTAAGTACTAAGCAGTCGTAATTAACAAGTCATTTATAACCAGTCAAGTTGTCTTTCAGTAAATCAGATGACACCCGGGGTTATTGCACAAGCCGTTTTTTTCCCCTTTTTTTAATCATACAATTTTTTTTTATTATAACAAGGGGAAGCGTTAAACCCCGGGAGGTTTACAGCACCTGGGGGGGGGGGATGTGGAAGGCATTCAGGTTAAATTCGGGGAACTGGAGCACAGCCCAATTCCCTAATTAAAGAGCCCCCTCACCAAATAAAGGGAACCCTTTCCTTGGGGGTTTTTAATAACAAGCGTTTTCATTAAGGCCAAAAAACTCCGCCATTCCACCACACATGATCACTTTTAAGCTTATTAATATAATTGAATGCCCAACTTTTGGATTCTTTATAGAGGAAAATTTCGCCACTCAGTGGCTTATCATCCATAAAAAGGGGGAATCTTGAAAAGGGTAATCACCCCTAACTTTAGTCGTGTGGTCAGTCCATCAATCTTAAATAAAAATAGGCCATATTCAAAAAAAAAAACCATGGCAGGAGGGGCAGCAGTCGGGGTGGGGTCACTTTTGTTCAATTGGAAGTAGGTCGTCCCCCAAGGGTTTGGGCAAGCGAAGAATTCCCAAGTTTTAAGACCCCAAAGTTGTTTATACGATTTTCTTCATAACTCCAAGATTAATTTTTTAACTTTTTTGCCACGCATCCCTTGGGTGTCAGGGTTTCCCTTGGCACTCAATGTATGGTAATAAAAAGCCCATAACCAATTTCCGAAAAATGCTGGGTACCGACTGGCTGAGTATATACTGAGCACTGGTAGGGGAGGTGGAGGGTAGGAAACTTGGGCCCGTCCAAGTTTTGCGCTCGTACACGACAAAATCCCACCATATAGCTTGCGGTGCTGAAATTTTTTTTCCCCACCGAAGCAGAATGTTTAAATTAATTTTACTAACTGTAAAAGAAAATATATGCCACATTTTTACGGTGTAATGGAGAAAAAATTTTTAAAAGAAACATACACAAAAAACAAAAAAAAGGGACAATACCATGATGGAAGATACACAAAAACCCCAAAATAAGAGAGAGAAATTACGACACTTTCGGTCCGACTTTGGGCCTTACAAAATCGCACTAAACCCGAGGTGGGTAGGAGGTAATTTTAGGGAGGGAAAAGGGGAGGTAGGTTAGTAAAGAAAAGGTATTTAAAAAACCCACAAGATTTAATTAAGACATGCGCAACACCGGGACCCTATCGTGACATTTCGCCCTCCGCCCCCAAGGATGCAAACGTCCACAACAAAGCCCCCAAGCCGCACATGCTTTATTTTCAGTATAGTAGTAGAGGAGTGGTAAAAAATGGGAAATAAGGGGAAAGCCAGCAAAAACAAAGGGAAGGGGGATACTGCAAGAGAGTAGGTTCCCCCCTGAGGGGGAGCAAAGGGACAGGGTGCGTGAAAGGGGGAAATGGGAAATAAATTTAAGGGGGAACAAAACACGAACGAAGAGAAAGACAACCAAGGGGGAAAAGGAAAGGGGGGAAAAGGGGGAAAAGAAAAAAAAAAGAAAAAATAAAGGGGTTGGTTTTTAAATCCGGGGTTTTGAAGTTTTGGAGATTTTAAATGTATGGGAAGGGAAGGCATTACAGGACGAAGCCAGGGCTAAGGTTATACAAAGGAAAATTGTGTATAAAAGGATTTTAACTAGCGGGGCTGTTCGAGTTGGAATAGGGAAACATTTTTGCAGAAACCATCAATAGGATGGGTATGATCTTGCGTGAAGAAAAGAGCATTTTAGGTCGGGGGAAACTAACACATTTTTTTTGCCCTTAAGTCGTCAAAAAGATCGACCATTTTCCGAAGTTTAAAAGGCAGGAGGACAAGAAATAGAGTAACACCCGGAAACTGTAGAGGGGGGAGAGGTATGAACGGTTAGGGAAAAAATGTTATTTTGGGGAAAAGGGAAGCTTGATGTCTAAGGACAGAGAGAATTTTTGAGATTAGAAAGATGGAAATGTAGGGAAAGGGAGAGGAACAAGGTTCCCCGGAGCAACAGCCGGTTTATCAGGCTCTGATCCACCGGGGCCTGGTCCAGCCGGGGCCCCTGGGGGCTTGACCCCCAAACTCTCTCCAGGGAAAACCCCGGTCTCCCAGTAGGAGTTTGGGAGAGAATTATTTTATAAAAAAAAACGCCCAAGCCACAAGGGTATACAGCTTTGGGGAGAAGAAATTGTAGCATTTTATTGGTGATTTTCCCTTTTTGTCAAAAGGACACAATTGTATTTTACAAAAAATTTTTTAAATTTTTTTTTTAAGCCCCTCTTCCCGTCCCTGGGTAATCTGATACAATCCTAAAAGGTTTTTTGAATTATGTTCATGCACTTCCTTAAAAAAGCCCCGGAATGACTGCTGGAAAAACCAAGTGTTTAACTGGCCCCAAAGTTAAATCAGGCAAATTAAAGAAATTTTGTCCCTACTTTATATTTTTACTAATTTTTCAGAACAAGCAACCCCGTGTTTGGAAACTGTGAAAGGGCCCCTTTGGTATCCCCCAGCCACAGGGAGTATGATGAAGTGCCCGTCAAAAGGCACAGTGAATTTGAACGTGTTTACAATGCACCAAACCTTTACTAAAAACAGTAAATGATTTTTTTTAAAAAAAATAAAAAAAAGGGGGGGGGGGGCAAAGTAAATTTTATTATCCTTTTTTTTTTTTTTTTTTTTTTTTTTTTTTTTTTTTTTTTTTTTTTTTTTTTTTTTTTTTTTTTTTTTTTTTTTAATTTCCCTCTCCACCAAGGGGGATGGGCCCGAGAAAAATCATTCACTTGCTGTTCTGCCAGAAAGGTACCCGCTTGATCCACCGGGGCCTGGGCAAGCCGGGCCGCGGGGGCGTTGACCCCCAAACTCTCTCCGGTAAACTCCGGCATCACAGTTCAATGGCCCTCCAAGCCCCACATCCCATCCCCCCTCCAGGTGTAGGCGTGTTTTTTCCCCCCTCAGGACTATTAATCTTTTTCCCCAACCCTTCATAAATGTTCCTTTCCCCACTAAAACAACCCTCAAATATAAAACCCACTTTCCTCCACCTATCTAACATACTATACGTCTGTTTTGGGTGTCCAACCCCCCCGGCACTCAATTCCTTTGCCCCTTTTTTCAGCCTTTGCTGGGCAACCCCTACCCTTTTTTTCCCCCACCTAGATTTATGTCTTCCCGTTCTTATTTTTTCCCTCCCCTGTCCAAACACCTTAACCCTTTCAGCCTTGAATAAAATTGCCCCCCAAGGAAGGTTCCTTGATGTTGGGGAGGGGGTCTTGATTTAGGGAATTTGGATCTGTGCTCCCGTTCCCCCAAATTTGCCTGAATGCCTTCCACATATCCCCCCCAGGGGCTGTTTAAACCCCCGGGTTTAGCGCTTCCCCCTTGATTATAATAATAATCTGAATAATATGGCAATTCCACACCACCTGATCTTCAAACTACAAATTCTCTGCATAATATAACACATCTCGACTGCCTCCAACCACCACTTCAACATTCAAAACCCAGGTCTGACACCCATACAACAGTGTTGGTAACACTGTTGTCTCCACAGATGTCTCGATGCACCATCCACCTATTTCCCTTTGTCAATTCTGTGGTTCACCTAGTCTCTCGTGGAACCATCTGTTGACGTCCACTCCCAAATATCTGAACATGTTTGCTCCCAATATAATATCCAAACTCTCACTGCCTATACTTTTTAATGTTCATCACCTTGCTACTTCCTGTTTTTGGCGCTGACTGTCACCTCCTTACAGTTTCTCTCCAGCATGCAGTCGACCGTGTTTCCAATTGGGCCACCACATATGGGTTTAAATTTTCCAGCACTAAAACCCACCAAATCACTTTCACTAGACGCTCTGTCATCTCTGATCATCCTTTGTACCTCTATGGCTCACGTATCCCTGAACGTGATACAGTCAAGTTTCTGGGCCTCCTCTTTGATCGTAGGTTATCCTGGAAACCTCACATTACCTCTCTGAAGGCAACTTGTCACAGCCGCTGAACCTTCTTAAACCCTTGCTCATCTTTCGTGGGAGCTGATCGTCGAACCCTCCTTCACCTACATTCCACCCTTATTTTATCGAAACTTGATTATGGTGACCAGATCTATTCAGCGGCATCTCCTGTACTTCTCTAGCCTTAAACCCCATTCATCCCCAAGGATTACGTTTTATGCCTTGGTCTTTTCGCTCTTCCCCTGTCGAAAGCCTCTATGCAGAACGAAAGTTTTCCCTCCTTATCCGATCGCCGTGATGGCCCCTTTGCCGCCTACTATGACGCTCTCATGATCCCGCAATCCCTTTCCCTTTAAGAATGGTCCTGTATTAGTGACATTCTTTTTTTTGTCGCCGCCCCTGCTTACTCCGTCCCTTTCTCTTTGCCTTCATTCGCTTTGTCTTCCTTCAACTACCCCCCTTTCTATGTACAGTGCATCTCATTTTCCCTACCCCCCCCCGGGAAGTTCCAGCGTTCGAGTCTGTTTTTCTCCCTCCCTTGCTCGAAACCCAAAATGTCTACGGGCCTTCCCGCTCTTTTTCTTGACCACTTTCACTCTCTTCTCATGCCATTGCTGTGTACACAGTGGCTTAATCTTCTGACGGGTGGTTCGCAGCAGTTTTCCGGACAGCGTGTACAAGGGGATTTACTATTTCAGTAGTATTTTTACTGGGAAATTTTTGCCATCCTTAAGCCTTTTCGTATTGCATCTATGCCCGTGTCTCTTTGTGGTTGTCTCAACCCCTTAGTGCTTTTTCAGGTATACAAAAAATTTTAACCCCCACCCTTTTCCTCCGTATCCAACTTTGGCTACGCCGCATCTTTACTAAACTAAAAAATTGTTTTTTTTTGGGCCCCGGTCAGTTGACGTAAGGGCAATGAAAAGGCAGAACGCTGCCCCGGGGCGCGTACATGACCTACCAGTTTTTTAAGAGGTATTCCTGTACGGACTTTTTTCTGTAATATCTTCCCACCTTCACACCCCTTGGCAAAAACGTTGGCTATATTCGGCAACAAACTTCATTTTATTTTAAACCCAGTAAAGGTTAGGCCCCTTCTTATCACCAGTGTCGAGGTTTGGGGGAAACTCTCTCCCCTCTTCGCATTGGCCATACTGTCTTATATGGGTATTATGGAGAAAGGGGTCTTTCTCCCCTTGTGAGATTTTCCAAAACTCCATTATCAGTCAGCCACTTCTGTTGGACTGCCCACTTTATCAACGAGCAGCAGAATTTATCTGCGTGTCTTCCCCCGCTGCTCCTCTTTACCCTTCCCTTCCGTGATGGACCCCCCTTTCATCCGGATCTCTATTGACTTTGACAACGATGACTTACTTCACAATTCTGATACTTTCAGCCCTTTTACTTGTATTCTTTCTACCCCCTTTCCCCCCGTATATCCCCCCCCGGTTTTTGTAAAACCCGGATCATCCCCCCTCCTTTGCCATCAAATTCCCTTGCTTCCTTTCCCTCCCCCTGCGCGCTGTATAGCCCTTTGGGGCTTAGCCTTTTTTTGATTTATAATAATAATAATCTACCACAAAATGTCCTAAGCAGTAAATTTGCTAATCTCCCGAACAACAATGGAAGGTTTACCTTGCTCATGATTTCCCTTGCCAACATGAGGTGGGGGTTATGGCCCACTATTTGATAAGTGCTGCTCTAGTGATTCACTAGAGCAACATTGAATATAAAAAAAATAAGCAAAAGCATAAAGTTGTTTACCTAGGTTACATATTGCCAAAAAGTACATAAAATTAAACCAATATTAACATAAAATAAAAGTAAAATGAAGCTATAATAAATTAATAGTTTCTTTTATAGAATATTAGTGTATAGCATACTAACCTTCTGTGGATCACATGTATATACATGTCTGGGTTGTCAGACCCCTTGTTACCCCTAAGAAAAAAAAAATACATCCAGGCCATATGGATGGTTGCAGGGCATTGTGGATATTGCCCCTCAATATATAAAGTAACAATGGCACACTGACACACCCCACAGTCTTGGTGAAACAAAAAATTCTGTGGAATAGACACCAATGAAAGTGATGACAGCAGCAATGGATGTTCCTTTCCTGGTTTTGAAGGTAATCACACTAACACCTGGAATGTAGTGTCAGTCCTAAATATGATGTGGCTGTAATGTCCACTTTGCCTCCAAGGAGGTGGATGTATCTTATTCTAGGATCAAACCTGATTGTATCCCATTTCTCATGCACTGTATAAACCCTAAGGTGTTTAGCATCCCTAATTATAATAAAAAATCCATTGCTTCCTGTTATTCTATCACATGTGCTGTTCTATTAATTATTTGCGCACATACACTAACATGACGTAATTCCAAGCACAAACCCCTCAAGGAAGGTTCCTTGATGTTGGTGAGGGGCTCTTGATTTAGGGAATTGGATCTGTGCTCCAGTTCCCCAAATTAAGCCTGAATGCCTTCCACACCCTCCCCCCCCAGGCGCTGTATAATCCTCCGGGTTTAGCGCTTCCCCCTTGATTATAATAATAATCCAAGCACAAAGATGACCAGAGCTGTCTGTAAGATGGGAAGGAAGGAGGATGGGAGGGAGGAGGAAAATAGGCAAGTGGCACAGTAGTACTGCAGGCATAGATGGAGAAGGATGAAAGACGACGGTACTTGGCTCACAGGGAAGGGATGACGAAGGCGGCAGCAGGAGCTGTGAAGGTCAGAAGGCAGCAAGCAGGATGAAGTGTATAATGATGGTCGGTGGGAGGCTTATTAAACTAGTGTCCCAGAACGCAGAGACAAGAACTTCGCTTTTGGGAGATAGACAAGTTTAAACATGCTGTCGGGGGCTATCCCAGGAGCAGTAAGGGCACTGATTGTGTCGGCAAGGGTATAGGGATGTGCACGAGTACAGGTGAACTTAGCATGTCTATTCTGGAGGAGGTGGACCAACGTTCGGGGAATCAGTTCAGTAGGATACTGACAAGCAGAGAAGAAAGTGATTCCGAGTATCAAGACCTCGAGACGGTCATCGTCAGAGGCAGACGAAGTCCTTGATTGGACAGTTTTAGTGGTGATGGAAGACGAGGACGCTGTGCGTGTCTTGACAGATGTGGTGGCTGGCACTGGAGGCAGTTTCTCATTGGTGGAGAGAGGTGGAGGTACATGGGGCAGTGAGGGCTCTGATTGGTTCCTGGCAGTGGTGGTGGTGGTTTCTCATTAGTGGATTTTGAAGTAGAGTAGGTGGCGTCCGCAGAGAACATATCTTGCAAGTTATCTGGTGCCTCGAAGCTGATGATTTTTGGAATCATCTTTAAAACCTCAGCTGAAGCAGGACTAGCTGAATGATGGCAGGTTGTTGAGAGCAAGAATTTCATTCAAAGATGTGTTGAAACATCCCAGGTTCACTGCATTTTGCATGTGTGCATACAGCATGCAGTAATAAAATTTAATTGAAATATCATCTGGTAGAGGAGAGGTGGTGCATGGTGGAAACTGTTGAGTGGCTTGTAGAATCTTGGTGGTGGTCGTCTGTAGCTTAGCTATAGCAGCATAAGTAGGAGAGTTTCCTGTAGTCTTCTTCAGGTCTTCCTTTAGTTTCTTTGCAAGGATCTCCTTACGAACAGGACATTTGGCTGCCAGAGTATGGTGGTCGCTCTTACTGTTGATGCAGGTGGGAGCAGCAGTTGAGGTGCAGGAACGAAAGTCGTGACCTTCAGACCCACAGGTAGAACAGATCATCTTGTTCTTCACATGGCATTCGGCAGCTGAATGATTGTAGGAGCAGCATATCCAACAAGGTGTTACATGGTTGAAGCGTTCTAGTTCAATTTGACGAAAGTTGATAAAGTAGGAGATGGCCAGGCCATCAGACAGTGCTCTAGTTGCCATGGTGACGTCCAGAAATGTGACCTTGAGCACTGAGGATCTTCACAATGGAGTCAATCTTGGCCCAGGCATTAAGGTCTTCAACTGATGATTTACTGTCACCGGGAGACATGTTCATGATTAGCTTATCAAGGTGTTTCATGAACACTGACCGTTTAGCTAGCATGTAAGGTGAGGTAGAGATGATAAAGCCACAGTCGTCTAAGATCTTCAGTGCAGTAGGCGTGAGTACCTTGTCTGCTTCTTCTTCATCAAGAAAGATGACGAGGAAAGCTTCTTTCAGAGAAGTATTATTATTATAATCAAAAAGAAGCGCTAAGCCACAAGGGCTATACAGCATTCAGAGAAGTAATGTTCGAAAACTTAACTCTTAGACTAGACTGGAGAGGATGCAAGTTCAAGTTTCGTGACATCGTTGATGACAGCAGTCTTGGGTTTAATCCTCACACAGTGAGACATCGTGGAGATGGTAGAGGTTCCCCTCCCCAACGGGGATTGCAGGGAGACTGGTTGAGAAGCACAGGAGCATCTGACCGTACAGGACGAAGTCTACAGAACAAATCCTGTGAACCATATAATTTCAAGTATATACATAAAAAAAATACATGAAATTCACAGCATACCATTACTATTAGCTGTACAAACTAAATGGGTAAAATGTTAGTATAGTGCTACATGAAACTAACTTGAAGGGTAATAAACACTCCAGTTGTAGTATGCTTTTGAATATCAAATTAATGTAGTAACTACAATTCTGATAGTATCAACAGTGGCTTGAAGGTGTAAGTACTAGTGGTGTACTGCTTTAGCTATTGCCATACAGTGCCCGTTGCCCAAGAACTGTATGGCTTTAAGGTCTTAGGACTTCCCAAGGAATATAACGTACAATTTTCAATGAGATATTTAACAAAATTCTTTGAACTCTCATTTCTATCCTAAAAACACTAAACAATAGTTAAAACTACCACTTAATAAAATAATACCAGAAAAAATAGTCTGATCTCTGCAACTATCACTAGGCTAATCTTGTACTGTGGGTCGCATATTTTCTTACACACAGAGTCAAAATTTAAAGAAAATAATACTTTTCATCACTTTTCTTTCTAGGCAGAGTTTCTAAGGCATTTAATTTTCGAGTTTCTCCAGTACCATGAAGACTATCTGCAACACACACTACATGTCATCCAGCTGAAAACAAGAAAATGGTCAAATTTAAATTACATGCATTATTTATGACCTGTTATCAGTCCTGTGTTAGTGGCAATGCTTTTTACATTAAAATTACTATACAAGTAATACTGTATTGAGTAAGCTTAACCCTTAAACTGTCCAAACACAGATCTATGTTTTCACTGCCAGTGCTCCAAATATTTTGAAAAAAAAAATAAATTAAAGAGGGCAATTTTCTGTGTTTTAAGACCAAAAAAAAATAAAATTTAAGACCAGTACTTACCAAGATATAAGAGCGAAGTTGGCACTGGATGCTCACCTGACGGCAACATCGAGTCCTGCAGCTTGCTGATATAACTTTCTTTTTTTTATTATTATTTTATATATTTTTTATGTTCTGGTAATTACAATTTATAATAGTTCTTGTGATTTCATAACCAATCTTTGTTCTGACACTAATATTAGGTACTGAAATAGTACTCATATAGTCACAAACACACTGACAGGTGAACATTCTCACTTGCCTTGGTCATTTACTATTATCTAGAAATATATTCAAAGTATTTATAGATCCCAGCAATGTTTTAGACATGCTGGAGTATATATGAAACTCCTTGAAGCATGGTGTTTATGACAAGTCACTAAAACTGCTGACAGGGTAAACAGTGGTTTGACACTTGATGATCGTGCACTGCTGAAGGAAACCCTGGCTTTATTTGTTTTCAGTTACACAAAAACATGTCTATCTGTCTGTCTGTATCTGTCTAGCTCTGCTTATCTGTCCTTCTGTGTGTGTGTGTGTGTGTGTGTGTGTGTGTTTCTTTCCATCTGCTTGCCTGTGTGTATCGAAGCGGCTCGTAAACTTGTTGGCTTACGAACCGCTTCCTGAATCCTGAGCAAGCGAAAATGCATATTACTTGCATCATGCTTATTATGCCTTATATCTCCAAGCACTGTATAGCACTTTGCCTGGAATTTTTGGGTTATCCTAGGTAATTTATAGACAGATAGATACAGCTAAAGCCACCCAGCCAAAGTCAGCCACCCTAATACATACGACATTCTGGCAGGATGACACTACCAGTGGTATCAAAAATGAAAGGATCAACATCACTTTCCTCTTTAAAGGGGAGTGTTAATACGACATGACATTAGTGAATCCCTGGTGTTTGCCACGCTATTTGCTCTAGCTGGTGCTCAATTAAACTGGTGCTCCCACAAGGTACTAAGAGGTCCCAGATTTTTTTAATACTGCACACACCGAGTGTTAAGACCCATTCTATACTGACCAGGCATCTCAGGCCAATCATGCCAAATTTGGAGGCAGAAAAAATGAAACGTAGATCTACGTTTGGAGCACTAGCGGTACAAACATAGCTCTACATTTGGATAGTTTAAGGGTTAGAGATGACAAAAGATTATAAATTCAGATATAACACACTTAGTCAAAGTGACAGGAAAACCTTGCAAAACACTTAAGAAAATCATTTTTATGAAACATTCTGAAGAGCTGCAATTTTAACTTGATTTATTATATATATAGATATTTTATACTACCTTGCTATTCATAATCATAAAACATGATATAAAATGTGCTAAAATTAAACTAAATTCAATAAATAAAAGGCTTAATTACATTATATATCAACTACAAACTTGAACTAAAAATTATTTACTACCAACAGCAGTGAAGAGTTTTTACGAGGATAGTGAGGCTCAAGTTAGAGTATGTAGGAAAGAGGGAAATTTTTTCCCAGTAAAAGTAGGCCTTAGACAAGGATGTGTGATGTCACCGTGGTTGTTTAATATATTTATAGATGGGGTTGTAAGAGAAGTAAATGCGAGGGTCTTGGCAAGAGGCGTGGAGTTAAAAGATAAAGAATCACACACAAAGTGGGAGTTGTCACAGCTGCTCTTTGCTGATGACACTGTGCTCTTGGGAGATTCTGAAGAGAAGTTGCAGAGATTGGTGGATGAATTTGGTAGGGTGTGCAAAAGAAGAAAATTAAAGGTGAATACAGGAAAGAGTAAGGTTATGAGGATAACAAAAAGATTAGGTGATGAAAGATTGAATATCAGATTGGAGGGAGAGAGTATGGAGGAGGTGAACGTATTCAGATATTTGGGAGTGGACGTGTCAGCGGATGGGTCTATGAAAGATGAGGTGAATCATAGAATTGATGAGGGAAAAAGAGTGAGTGGTGCACTTAGGAGTCTGTGGAGACAAAGAACTTTGTCCTTGGAGGCAAAGAGGGGAATGTATGAGAGTATAGTTTTACCAACGCTCTTATATGGGTGTGAAGCGTGGGTGATGAATGTTGCAGCGAGGAGAAGGCTGGAGGCAGTGGAGATGTCATGTCTGAGGGCAATGTGTGGTGTGAATATAATGCAGAGAATTCGTAGTTTGGAAGTTAGGAGGAGGTGCGGGATTACCAAAACTGTTGTCCAGAGGGCTGAGGAAGGGTTGTTGAGGTGGTTCGGACATGTAGAGAGAATGGAGCGAAACAGAATGACTTCAAGAGTGTATCAGTCTGTAGTGGAAGGAAGGCGGGGTAGGGGTCGGCCTAGGAAGGGTTGGAGGGAGGGGGTAAAGGAGGTTTTGTGTGCGAGGGGCTTGGACTTCCAGCAGGCATGCGTGAGCGTGTTTGATAGGAGTGAATGGAGACAAATGGTTTTTAATACTTGACGTGCTGTTGGAGTGTGAGCAAAGTAACATTTATGAAGGGATTCAGGGAAACCGGCAGGCCGGACTTGAGTCCTGGAGATGGGAAGTACAGTGCCTGCACTCTGAAGGAGGGGTGTTAATGTTGCAGTTTAAAAACTGTAGTGTAAAGCACCCTTCTGGCAAGACAGTGATGGAGTGAATGATGGTGAAAGTTTTTCTTTTTCGGGCCACCCTGCCTTGGTGGGAATCGGCCGGTGTGATAATAATAAAAAAAAATAACAGCAGCATGGATAACTGTGTGTCCAATGTACTAGTATGCCTCACTAGCAAAAGTAAACAAAGGAACCAAGAGCTGTTGCTCCACCACCAGCAAACAGTGTGTGTAAGTGGTTCAAAGATGACTTATTCTGTCCAAATTTATTACAATTTTATGATACTAACAGTGGAATTCAGCCATAAATCACACTGAGTATATTTAACCCAGAAAAGTCAAACAATGAGAATAATTTCCATGTTTCGATGACTATTATACTATAAAATAATTGTAATCTTATAAATTTTTATTGTACATCACCTTAGAAGACCAAAATAGCAAAAAAGTAGAATAAAAAACAATTATACAGGACTGTATATATATATATATATATACTATATATATACAGTGGACCCCCCGCATAACGATTACCTCCGAATGCGACCAATTATGTAAGTGTATTTATGTAATGCGTTTGTACGTGTATGTTTGGGGGTCTGAAATGGACTAATCTACTTCACAATATTTCTTATGGGAACAAATTCGGTCAGTACTGGCACCTGAACATACTTCTGGAGTGAAAAAATATCGTTAACCGGGGGTCCACTGTATATATATATATATATATATATATATACGGCATACATATACACCCTGCCTTGGTGGGAGATGGTCAGTGTGTTAACTGAATAAAAAGAGTACTGTAAATATGCATACACTCTTCTCTAAAAATTAAGATAAAAAATTAAATGAAGGAAACACTGAGGTAAAAATATACAAACCAAATCTTCAACGTCGTCATTCTGAACTTGAGGAGCTGGGGCTGGCTGCTGTGACTGCTGTTCCAACTTCAGGAATTCTTCAGCTGCAGCTCTATCTACACTACTCCTCGCATTTTCTTCGCTGTTAATCATGCCAAGCCTACCTAAAGAACAAAAAATTATAGGCTTTTAAGTTATAAAATATCAATTTTCCTAATAGCACCTGGGTACAAGTGCAATATATTTAAGTCAGTCAGGTTATGTATCACCGAGTCTGACCAGTAAATGAGTGGGGAATATAGCCTCATCCTTGACTAAAGGAACTTTAATACTGAAGTAGCTTACTGTAAATTATGGGGTAATATCAAATACTTCAGCAAGAAAACCCCCCACAATATGTGCAGTTCTGCTTACATTTTGTGAATGGATAAAAATAGCAACCACTTCTTCGTTTGAAGGTTAAGGAAACATAAATGAAAGAATCGGAAGGAGTCTTCTTGGAAGAACTTGATGCCATACACGAAAAGAGCAGCTCAAACAAATTTAACCCCCTCAATGTTGAGACCCCTGCTTGAACTTGCTCTCAGTGTCAAAGAATTTAAAAAAAATTATTTTTTCTTATGAAATGATAATCTTTTTCCCAAAAGTACGAAATTTAATGGAAAACTTACGGAATTACGTTCTCACGAAGATAGCATTCTTGGCAATATTTACACATCAGAGATTTTGCCCACTTTAGCCCTATTTTTGGCCAATTCCATTGTTCCAGTCAACCAAACTCATAGCTATTTTGCTAGAGCTCCATTTGTTCTACCAAATGAGTACAAGAAACCACCCATTTACCTATTTCAACTACCCAATAAAGCTATCAGAAATTGGTAATTTGGCCAATTTCATACACAATTCAAGTAAGGCCAATTTCAAAATAGGGGCCAGAAAAAACAATGCAGACATTCCTAGCACTAAAATAACATTTTCTCTGTTCATTAGTCATGTCTCCAGGCCCCTCTTATACAGCAGGGCCCCGCTTTATGGCGTTTCGCTTTACGGCGTTCCGCTAATACGGACATTTCAAATTATGACCAAAACTCGCTATACGGCTCCCCCCACCTGTCTTTCTAATACGGTCACAGTGGCCCACCGAGTTTGTTTACATTCTCCCTGAGCACATCTTATTGTCTGGGAGATTCTGAAGAGAAGTTGCAGAGATTGGTGGAGGAATTTGGTAGGGTGTGCAAAAGAAGAAAATTAAAGGTGAATACAGGAAAGAGTAAGGTTATGAGGATAACAAAAAGATTAGGTGATGAAAGATTGAATATCAGATTGGAGGGAGAGAGTATGGAGGAGGTGAACGTATTCAGATATTTGGGAGTGGACGTGTCAGCGGATGGGTCTATGAAAGATGAGGTGAATCATAGAATTGATGAGGGAAAAAGAGTGAGTGGTGCACTTAGGAGTCTGTGGAGACAAAGAACTTTGTCCTTGGAGGCAAAGAGGGGAATGTATGAGAGTATAGTTTTACCAACGCTCTTATATGGGTGTGAAGCGTGGGTGATGAATGTTGCAGCGAGGAGAAGGCTGGAGGCAGTGGAGATGTCGTGTCTGAGGGCAATGTGTGGTGTGAATATAATGCAGAGAATTCGTAGTTTGGAAGTTAGGAGGAGGTGCGGGATTACCAAAACTGTTGTCCAGAGGGCTGAGGAAGGGTTGTTGAGGTGGTTCGGACATGTAGAGAGAATGGAGCAAAACAGAATGACTTCAAGAGTGTATCAGTCTGTAGTGGAAGGAAGGCGGGGTAGGGGTCGGCCTAGGAAGGGTTGGAGGGAGGGGGTAAAGGAGGTTTTGTGTGCGAGGGGCTTGGACTTCCAGCAGGCATGCGTGAGCGTGTTTGATAGGAGTGAATGGAGACAAATGGTTTTTAATACTTGACGTGCTGTTGGAGTGTGAGCAAAGTAACATTTATGAAGGGATTCAGGGAAACCGGCAGGCCGGACTTGAGTCCTGGAGATGGGAAGTACAGTGCCTGCACTCTGAAGGAGGGGTGTTAATGTTGCAGTTTAAAAACTGTAGTGTAAAGCACCCTTCTGGCAAGACAGTGATGGAGTGAATGATGGTGAAAGTTTTTCTTTTTCGGGCCACCCTGCCTTGGTGGGAATCGGCCAGTGTGATAATAACAAAAAATAAGTATATTTTATATGTATTGTACTTGATAATTAAACTTATGTACACCTGTACCTAAATAAACTTACACACTGTGCTGGCATGTAGGTACACATTAAAATCACAAAGAGTCTCTCTACTCTTGATGCAATAATAATAATAATAATAATAATAATAGTAATAATAATAATCTCTTGGGCGCATTAATGTCGCATATTACGTTAACCCTTTGACTGTCGCGGTCGTATATGTACGTCATGGGAGATACCGTGTTTGACGTATCTATACGCATAAATTCTAGCGGCTTCAAATCAAGCGGGAGAGGGCTGGTAGGCCTACACGAGAGAGAATGGGTCTCAGTGGTCGGTGTGCACCCTGTGAAAAAAATCTGGGACTCAGTGGTGCATTGTGGGAACGCCATCTTGGTAGTCCATTTTCACCATGCCTCGCGGTAAGAAGTTCCTCACTCCTCGGCGGATTGGAGGTCTTTTGTTCCCAAGTGATAGCTCAAACAGTGATGATAGTGTCAGTGAAAGTGAATTCCCTGGTTTTGAAGCGGGTGTGACTGAGAAAATTACCCAGGATAACATAATTAGTGATGAAAACCCAGATGACCCACAACCATCCACCTCTGGTGCTAGGCCGGCTCGTTCATATTCACCTGTACCAGGATGAAAGAGGAAACTATTTGCCCGTGTACAAGACTCAGATGTGAGCAGTGCAAGTGATAGTGATAGTGATTTCAAGGTTATTGAAAGCACTTCTAGTTGTGACAGTGAGGGTGAATATTCCCCAGTGAAACGGCAGTATATACGACGTCGCATGCGGTCTGGTAGTGTGCCATATGCTCTTCCAAGAGGAAGGAGTACATCTCGGAGCACATCCCATGGCCCTACACCACGTCCTGATAGTGAAGATGACGATATTGTTACGATGGGTATAAATGATGTGAGTGAGGCAGCAGGCGTGGTGGTGATAGTGACGGTGCCATGAGTCATGTGACACCAGCAGCGGGCCACGCTAGTGCCCGCGCTGCTGACTCTGCACAACTACAACCTGCTTCGGCCGACCCCACACTCTCACAACCACAACCACAACCATAACCTGCACAACCACAACGACATTACAATATCCAGAACGCACCAGCTGACCGCATCTGGATTGGCATCAAGATGACGAGTTTGTTCCCAATCCCCATGACTTTGATGGAGGACAAAGTGGAATACGGCCATCATGTACACTTGGGAACAATCCCACTGAACTGGAATGCTTTCAGTTGTTCTTCGATGAACCCCTGATGGACATTATTGTCAGGAAAGCAATACATACTATGAGTACACCATGGCAAACACTATGCTTTCACCAAGATCACGCCTACACCAGTGGAAGGACACAACTGTGGCAGAGATGTATCTGTTCTTTGCCACAATAATGCTTATGCCACATGTGTATAAGCATAGTGTCAGCACATACTGGGCGACAGAACCGCCTGATTTCAAACCCCTGCTTTCAGTGACATTATACCAGTGAATAGATTTGTGTTACTGTTACGTATGTTACGCTTTTCAGACAAAACCAGGCCTGACAGAAGCGACAGGTTATATAAGATCAGACGTGTGTTTATGTACCTGAAACAAAAGTGCTGTATGTAATTTTATCCCTTCAGGAAGCTTGTTATTGACGAGTCTTTGATTTTGTTCAAAGGAAGACTCTCATTCAAGCAGTACATACCAAGCAAGAGGAAACACTTTGGTATAAAGTTATTTGTTCTGTGTGATTGCAAAACTGGTCTGGTTTTGGATATAATTGTGTACACTGGCGGTAAAACAATGGAAGATACCAGGAAGTTACTGGGTATCTCTGGTGATGTGGTTAGAACAATGATGGAGCCATATGAAGATTGAGACACTTATGCAGCATATGGGAATCTTTATTCAGGAAACGTTTCGCCACACAGTGGCTTCATCAGTCCAATACAAAGAGGAAGGCGTAAGGAGAGGAGGAGAATGAGGTAATCAGTCCCTCAACCTGGAGTCGATGTGTTCAGTCCATCAATCTTGTAGAATATACAGCATAGGGCCGTAGACGTGGCTTATATACTGTAGTGAGTTGAGGTGAAGCAGGCGGAGGCAGGGTCATAGTGGTACCATCCACTAGTCGAAGTAGGTCTTCGTCCAAAGGTTGAACAAGTGTTGAAGAATTCTTTGTAACAAGATCCCATGATGCTGCAGTGTCTGACAGTTGTGATGAATGGTTTGAAAAACCGACAAGTTGAAGATTGAGACACTTATGCAGCATATGGGAATCTTTATTCAGGAAACGTTTCGCCACACAGTGGCTTCATCAGTCCAATACAAAGAAGAAGGCGTAAGGAGAGGAGGAGAATGAGGTAATCAGTCCCTCAACCTGGAGTCGATGTGTTCAGTCCATCAATCTTGTAGAATATACAGCATAGGGCCGTAGACGTGGCTTATATACTGTAGTGAGTTGAGGTGAAGCAGGCGGAGGTGGGGTCATAGTGGTACCATCCACTAGTCCAGGTTGAGGGACTGATTACCTCATTCTCCTCCTCTCCTTACGCCTTCCTCTTTGTATTGGACTGATGAAGCCACTGTGTGGCGAAACGTTTCCTGAATAAAGATTCCCATATGCTGCATAAGTGTCTCAATCTTCAACTTGTCGGTTTTTCAAACCATTCATCACATCACATGGAGCCATATCTTGGTAAGGGGCATATTTTATATACTGACAACTGGTACACAAGCCCTACACTCAGTGATTTCTTGCGAGTGAACATGACAGATGTGTGTGGCACAGTGCGTAGAAATCGTAAACATATGCCTAGGTTCGAAGCTGGCAGTCGTAGAGGTGAAGTGCAGGTGTTTGCTGCCAATGACATCATGGCATTTCGGTGGCATGACAAACGTGATGTCACACTGCTGACATCAGTTCACCGACACGAAATGGTAGAGACTGGCAAGCAGAATAGAGAGACCAATGAACCTATTGTAAAACCTGCAGCTGTGATGGATTACAACCTCAATATGCGCTTAGTGGACAAATGTGACATGCAGATTTGGGTTTGCTGACTGTGTTTGCAAGAGTTATAAGTGTACATAAAACTGTTTTTTCCATCTTCTTGACATTTCCATGCTGAATGCTTATAATATTGTATAAGTTGAAGACCAAGAACAAACCCAAATATGGTGAATTTTGTTTGTCAGTCATCAACAAATAATATTCAAGTACCAAGAAACAACACTGCAATGACCAGCGCCCACGAAATTATCAACACATGTCCTCTCGTCTGAGGCCTGGTGATCACTACCCCATACCACTGCCTGCTACTACTGCCAAGAAAAATGCTCAGAAGAGGTGTTTTGTCTGTGGACATACCACAAAACGCACACAAAAACGCAGAGACACTCGTTTTATGTGTGAGGAGTGGTAAGACACCTTGTGCTTATACCCATGTTTCAAAGAATTCCACAAGCTGCAGCACTTCTAATAAAGTGTCCAGTGATTGTAACATATGTATAAATATTATAAAGCAATCGTAATAAACATTTGTTTACATTGTTTGTTTGTGTAAACAAGTTTTAGCAACATTATAATGATACGAGTGTTTTGCTATAATTGTGTTACATTCAACGAGTGTATATTTGAACATTGCACAATAATTTGGTCTCACAGGCCACAAAAGTTATGTGAAAAAATAAAATAGTGAAAAAAACAAGAAACCATCGAATACAAGTAAATAAAAGTTTACCGGGTGAGCGGCAGTCGCCGCTGTTGCCGCCAGCAGATCAATTTCAGCAAACTTCAGGACTCTATATCTCGGTAAGTACTGATGGGAAAATTTTTTTTTTGGGACTAAAACAATCAGAAAAATAATCTCAACATTTTCATAAGAAAAAATAATTTTTTTTTTTCGAATATTTTGCGACACCAGGAGCAACTTCAGGATTGGGCCCTTCGACAGTCAAAGGGTTAATATAGACATTTCCCTTAATCTATGATATTTTTTTCAAAATTATATAAGAAACACATTATGTAACACACAAACATGATACATGTACCCACAGTATAAAAATTTATACAAATATATATGAGATGTTTACCAAACGGTTTGTAGAAGTGTCGGAAGAATTTAAACGTTTTCTCTAGCCCGTCCCTGTTACAAAGGGATAACTGTAGAAAAATTTTCCCTTTTTTGTATGCCTTCACTTTAAAGCAAATAATTTTCTGTACTAGTACACAGTGTAAGAGTATTTGTTTCGTGATTTAATTATTATAATAATAATAAAAATATTATAAGGTAAAAGTTTAAACAAACTCTTACAAATGTACATGAATGAACTAAAACTGGACACGTATTAAAAACCGTCTATTTCGCCTGACCAAGTGATCGTCCACAACCTGTTCATTTTGTTTGTTTACGCTGTCTGACTCGGTGTATCATTAAATGTTGTATATTACGTTAAATATACACATTTTCATTAATCCATCCGTGATATTTTTTTCAAAATTATATAATAAACACGATACATAACATAAATACATAACATATGTGTAGAGAACCTAGAAAACCCCCAAAAAAGTCAAAAGTGACTTACTTCCATTGCCTTCATCAAAGCTCATTTCTTCTCAAAATGATTTACATGAGAATGGGAGTGTTCTTCTTTATTTATTCTACCGTATCAATGTAGAGACAACCTGTACACAATGTAACTTGTACACAAACCAGACGTGTACACTGTTTACAAAACTTACCTTCGCCGTTTGTTACATAACTCTGCGCCTGTCCTCTCTCATGCACTCATTCTTTCTCTCTGGTATGGTACCTGGCTGACTACCATACATACCACACTTGATTTTTTACAATAAATACTACTCATCTCACCCTATATTTTAAGGTAATAATGAGTGAATTGTATATATATTTTATCGCTCTGGGATGCTTAAATATCATAGAATAGTATGTGTGGGTGGGGGGGCCTGGTATGGTAGCCTGGCTGACTACCAACATACCACACTTGATATTTTACAATACTACCATCTCGCCCTATATTTTAAGGTAAGTAATGAGTGAACTGTAATACATTTTAAACGCTCTGGATGCTTAAATATCATAGAAAAAGTATGTGTGGGTGGGGTGGCCTGGGGAAGGTAGCCTGGCTGACTAAACCCTACATACCACACTTGAAATTTCTTACAATAAAAAACTACTTGTCTCACCCTAGATTAAGACTAAAATATTTTTAAAGGGAAGTTTAATGAGTGCACTAAAGTGTGTATTGTACTTTTTTATTGTTTTTTGATGCCTGGTTCTATTGCTAACATAATATATGTTAGTGTAAACTTGTTATCTAGTGTTTGTATGCATTTGTAAGTGGAAAAAAAGGGTGTTCCACTTCACGGCGGTTTCCGCTTTACGGCGGTAGCCTGGAACCTAACCCGCTGTATAAGTGGGGCCCTCCTGTATTATGCTTGCTCTCCATTTTGAATTTTTATTCACACAAACAATAGAAGATTTTACTGTTATGCAGACTAATGCATTATTGTAAAAATGGTATAAATAATATCAGCGCATTTGTGAAAGCATATTAGACCCACCAGTTGACGTGTATTGGATGCGTGACGTAGTTTGTTTACTCTTGAACATCGGCAAAAATTGAACATTTCCGCTACTTTGAACTAAACTTTAAAGTACTTTTAGTCTGAAAACCATTCAAAATCACCTCAATTTCTGTAATATATCTTCCATTCTATCAAATGAGACCAAGAAGACGAGAATGCAACCATAAATACCATATGAAAATACACTGCAAATTCAGTGTTTTAAACCAAAAACACAGTCAGTTTTTTTTTTTTTCATTATGCACTGCGTGCTTCAGGATTTTTTTTTATACTGTGCACACTGGCCACTCAGACCTATTTTCTCAAGTGTATGCCTACCAGCTTTCTCCCACAAGACTGGAAGCCGCTAGAATTTTGGCGTAATATTACGGCACCAACACTGTCTTGCAAGCCGTAATATTATGGCATCGACAGTGAAAGGGTTAAGTATCGAGGACAAGGTTTGGTGTGCTGATGAACATCAAAAGCTAACACAGGAAAAATGTATGGACATAAGCACAATAAGAAAACAGTGTTAACATTTGTGGCCCAAGACTCCTCAACTTGCTTCCAGCAGATACATATAAATATGGCTGGAATACCTGTAGAGGTTTTCAAGAGAAAACCTCCACCAAATACCAGATCAGCCAGGCTATGTAGGCCAGCAGACTACAAACACAAACAGAAAAGTCTAGCCTTGGGTTGGGCTAAGAGAGCAGAACCACCCTTGAAACTGATCACAGGTATATCCTGCTCACTCGTATAACTTTCTTCTTTATAGGTAAGAAGTCCTGAATGTTCATTAAAAATATCAGAACAAAAATCAATTATAAAAGTGAAAACCTATAGTTTAAAAGTTACCAATAATGACAATGTCAGCAGCAAGTAAACAATTTAACACCATTTTCCAACATGGAATACAAGACAATCTAGAAGTCAGTTTAATATGCAATATGTATTGTATTTTGATACAAAAACTAAAAAAAAATGGAAATACTAGTTAAAGCTCAAATTTGAAATGACCTACTTTCTTTGACATGGTCCCAGAGGTCACTTAAAGACATGGAGGTTACAACCTCTTTCAGGCTGGAGAGAAATTTATTGTAGGTTGATGGATCTATGCTACAAGACTCCTGACGGAAGGTTGTCAAACAATCAATCACTTTAGTCATCATTGCAGCATTAGAACCACCTCCGCTTCCAAGACCGTCAATTAACTGGAGTACAACGTCTGCAAGCTGCTTACAAACTGAAAATTAAATAAATTAAATGATTCAGAAATGTCAATAAGAGAGACATTTTCTTCACACATCAGTTTCTCAAGATTATACATATCTATAATTAGTAACATTATGCAATTCAGTGCAAAATAGACACAGAGCAGGTTAAATGAAGAGCATTTAGAAGAAAAAGCCACACTACAGTGGTTGGAGCAATTCAAAACTAACCGATAAATTGGAGACAAATCTTTAGATAATGTTTCAGCCTGTTCTTCAGCATTATTCTAACATCTCTGTGGCTCATCTGTGTCTTTAACTTTTGGCTATGTCCACGAGTGCCTGTTTCTCGTGTACTCTCCTATATAGCCTTGTGGGTTCTATCATACCTCCTCTTAAAACTATGTATGAAGCCTACCTCCACTACTACTTCATTGAGATCATTCCACTTCCCAACCACTCAAAGACTGAAGAAATATACATGAACTTCCTGATATCTCTGTGGTTCATCTGTGTCTTTAACTTCCAGCTGTGTCCTTAGTTACCACTTCTCACCTTTCAAACAGCCAGTCCCTGTCTACCCTACCAATTCCTCTGACTATTTTGTATGCTATTATGTTCCGTGAGTCATGTGTTCCCTGGTTGATGGTGCTGGCACCCATGGGGGCTCTCATATTCTACTTCTATGTCAGACATTCTTTTTCTTTCAACAAACTGGCTGTATCCCACCAAGGCAGGGTGGCCCAAAAGAAATAACGAAATTTTTCCTTTTAAATTTAGTAATACGTACATACAGGAGAAGGAGATACTAGCCCCTTGCTCCCAGCATTTCAGTTGCCTCTTACAACACGCATGGCTTACAGAGGAAGAATTCTGTTCCACTTCCCCATGGAGATGAGCAGAAATTAACAAGAACAAGCACCAGTAAGAAGACAGAAGAAAACTCCAAGAGGTATGTATATATAAATGCTTGTACATGCATGTGTAGTGTGACCTAAGTGTAAGTAGAAGTAGCAAGATGCACCTGAAATCTTGCATGTTTATGAGACAGAAAAAAGACACCAGCCCTCCTACCATCATGTAAAACAAATACAGGTTTCTGTCTCACACTCACTTGGTAGGACAGTAGTACTTCCCTGGGTGGATGCTGTCTACCAATCTACTACTATGAACTCTATATATTTACGTAAGTCTTAAGCACCATACCAACCTACTACAAACTTGGCTCAACTCATACTAAATAGGAAGACCCTTCACAAGCCATAGGCCTCCTGTCCCCAACATATCTAATGGAGATAGTAGCCATTAGGTAAATTCAATTAAAAATATATATAAAATTTGAACTTCTTTCCTAATTTTTTAAATACTTGGACCATAATACATCTGATTCACAGCCTAAACTATCAACAAGATATACAAAACCAAGACTATACTTAGGTTGAAGTCGGGTGCTTCACCACCAAGGAGCGCCAAAAAGTCTTTGACTGGAGTAGCCGTGGTGACGTGAGTCACCAGAGAGCGAGTCAGGTCACTAGCACTCATGGTCTCATTCCCATCCTTCTTAGACTTCTTGTTGCTCTTGCCATCAGTACTGCACAAATCAAAATACCAAATAATGGTCACTATCCTTTCATATTCTATAATGATGGCTGAAGTGAAGATCTTAAGTATGCAGTATAAATACTGTCTATACATCTGACAGGCACAAATAATATACAGTAGACCGTCGTTTAACACGGTTTTGTCTGGCACATTTTGGTTATAGCATGACTGAAGAATTGCGGCATATTTTTGTTTAACACTTCGTAAAATTAGTTTAACACGGTTGCAGGAGATGAAAAAATTTTGACCTCGCGATCACCCGCTGGGTGGGATGGTCTTTGGGTTACACCATTGAGTCAACGAGTATCTTAGAAGCTCAGTGTGTTTATTTACATACATATTTTCTTGTTTTCATTGCCATTTGTTAAATCTGCCAAGCAATCATGGTGCTCAGTAAGAATACAAGTGTTCCTGCAAGTGACGAGAAAAGGTTTAAGCGTTCAAGTCTAGGAATTACGAAGAAAATCGAAATATTAGATAAGCTTAAGAGTGGCTCACGTGTGGTGGATATAATGAGGGCCTATGGCCTTAATGAAGCATCAGTTCGTACAATTAAAAGGAACGAGATGAATAACACACTGACTTGACTGAATAACTTACTGATTTGACTGAATGACTTACTGATTTGACTGAATGACTTACTGATTTGACTGAATGACTTACTGATTTGACTGAATAACTTACTGACTTCACTGAATACCTTACTGACTTGACTGAATAACTTACTGACTTGAATGAATGATTTACTGACTTGACTGAATAACTTACTGAATGACACACTGACTTGGCTGAATAACACACTGACTTGACTGAATGACAGTGACTTGACTGAATGACACTGACTTGACTGAATAACTTATTGACTTGACTGAATGACTTACTTGACTGACTTGACTGAATAACTTATTGACTTGACTGAATGACTTACTGACTTGACTGACTTACTGAAAAAGAGTGTATGTTTAACACATGGCACATAACATTTTCTGTAATGGTCGCGGTCACTTTTTTTTTTATCCCTCCCCGCCCTCCGATCTTCAATACCTCTCTATAATGTCAGATTTTAATTAATTCGTTTTTATCGTGCTTCTACATTATTTATGTTATACCTAATATTATTCTGGAATAAATATGATAGGTAGATAAACTTACTGATAGTAATTGTATTATTATACAATATTTTATAGTGCCGTGAGCTCACACCTCCACACCCTATGGTGATCCACGACTTACTGAGAGTCTGAGAAAGACTGCTGGTGCCTTCTTCCTCTCATAGCCCTGCCTACCCTTCAATACCTCTCTATATGTTAGTTTTTATTAATTTGTGCATCTTTATCATGCTTCTAAGTTATTTATGTTATACCTAATATTATTCTGGAATAAATATGATAGGTAGACATTATTTGATAGTAATAGTACAATTATACAATAACAAATCAAGAAGCAGTGCTTTGAAACAGGGTCTAGACCAGCTGATGATGCCTTACCATCAGCTGTATAATGTACTGCAGGGTAAAAGAGCCCAGAGATTCATTACAGAATTTATGCACACTCTAATACAACCATCGACTTCAGTACCAGAACCTCTATCATCCACTTCTGCCGACAACCAACAACCATGCACCTCAGTCCAGTAGGGCCGCACCATATCCATATCCACTATCTCCACAATCATCCACAAACACCATTACCCACAATTTAAGGTAAGAAATACTATTATTTCTATTGCATTTGTAGTCTTAAGCAGTAACATATCAAGACAATGCACTACAATTACATATTCACTTTTATTTTGTAAGATCTGTTGGTCTAAAAAAAAGCTGTTTGGCTTTTCGGGGGCTCCCAGAAACGTAACCCTATTTTTCCCATAAGTTCTTCAATTTGTCTAACACAGTTTTGACTGACACGGCGTTTTCAGGAACATAACTACCGTGTTAAACGACAGTCCACTGTACACACATACTGAACAAAAACTAAATATAAAAACATGGATACAAACACAAGCAGTGCTGAACAAAAGGTGCTTTCATAGTTCACAGGGAAACATTTTAATTCGTATATCACAACTATATACCAATTTCCTTTTTCCTACCTTGCAAACAGATCTTTGCTATCTCTTTTAGCTTTCACAATTTTCTTAGTTGGGAAAAGTGTCTTCAGGGATGATGCAACTTTGTCTCTTGCTTCACAAACACTCATTGGAGTCTCAAGTATATTCTGTATGAGAAGGATACCTCATCAGTCTACGTGCTACTAAAAAAGCTATACAATAATCAATGGAACATGATGAAGTAAAGGAATCATCTGAAATCTGATATCCATACATTTCTGGGCTGGTTGGTTAATTAAATTTTAAGCCCATTGAATACATAAAGGGCACTGAGGCTGCATGTCACCTTTACATAACTAGCTAAGGATAATTAAATCCCTAAAATAAGAAATAATATAAACTCTAAATCTCATGGGGAAGTGGAAAATTCTTCTTCCATAAGCCATGTGTATTGTAAGAGGCGACTGAAATACCGGGAGCAAGGGGCTAGTAATCCCTTCTCCTGCATGAATTACTAAATGCAAAAAGAAAAAAACTTTCATTTCTTCCTTTCTGGGTCACCCTGCCTTGGTGGGGATGGCCGGTGTATTATAAAATAAACTCTAAAGCGTATACATACAAAGAAAGATTCATCACCTAATGTATATACCCTTCTGTGCATATCTGGAAAGACAGCTCAAGAATGAATTATAAGAGGTTGGATAGATATGTGAGTGAAAATAGTTAAGTGTGAGAGGACCTGCCTAGTAGGCCAACTACAATGCTCCTCTATTCTTATGTTTTGAAATGCTTCCTTTTTTGGGTCAGCCTGCACTGGTGTGAAACAGCTGAATTAAAAAATTAACTCAAATTGAGCAGAAACATAAGTACAAACAAGTCCTTTACCATGTTTATGAATTGTATTTTCATAAGCAGAACCTCCTCTGCATGTTATCTGTTACACAGGAGGTAGTTTTTTACACATTTACAATTGTCTCAGACATCGAACAGTCTTTATTAACCACAATCCCTGAAACCTGCCACCCTTATGATATCAATATCAAGTAAACAGATGCAAGTACTGTATCTATCAACCACAATTTCTGTAACCTAACAAAATTAAGACATCTTTATTTTCTTTTTGTCTACACATTTTTACCTGATAATAAGAGATTTACTCATTTTTACCTGATAATAAGAGATTTATTCAGTTATGAACGCTATTACAAAATAATAAATGGAATTTTGAACAATACTAACAAGGGCAATTCCTGGCACACTGTATATATCAAATTCAAAAATCAACTTTTAAATAATCAAGATATGATCAAGGGGAAACTATTCAAATTATGTCATCTGTAGACAAGACAGAATGTTGAAAAGGTACAGTAATCTGAGATGGAACGGAGGAGGAGTCAGGGGTCATTCTAGGATGGTGTGGAGTGAAGGGGTAGAGGAGATTTCAAGTGCTAGGGGCTTAGATCATCCAGCAAGTATGTGTATGTTACTAAATAGGAATGAGTGAAGACAATTGGTTCTTAATGCTTGAGATGCTGTTGGAGTTTCAGCAAGGTAACATTTATGAAGGAATTCAAGGAAACTAGTTAGCCAAACTTGTGTCCTGAAACATCCCACCCTCTCCTGAAGGAGGGTCATCTGAATTTTCATGTCAGCACACTTCTAGCAGGATAGCAATTGAGTGAATGATGGTGAATGTGTTTCCTTTAATAGGTCACCCTACCTTGATTGGAAATGGCCGATAAGGCAAAAACAAAAAATTCTTACTACTAAAATTTATAATACACATTTTTTTTTTTTCAACAAGTCAGCCGTCTCCCACCGAGGCAGGGTGACCCAAAAAAGAAAGAAAATCTCCAAAGAGAAAATACTTTCATCATCATTCAACACTTTCACCACACTCACACATTATCACTGTTTTTGCAGAGGTGCTCAGAATACAAGAGTTCAGAAGCATATACGTATAAAGATATAAACATATCCCTCCAAACTGCCAATATCCCAAACCCCTCCTTTAAAGTGCAGGCATTGTATTTCCTAATTCCAGGACTCAAGTCCGACTATATGAAAATAACCGGTTTCCCTGAATCCCTTCACTAAATATTACCCTGCTCACACTCCAACAAATCGTCAGGTCCCAAGTACCATTCGTCTCCATTCACTCCTATCTAACACGCTCACGCACGCTTGCTGGAAGTCCAAGCCCCTCGCCCACAAAACCTCCTTTACCCCCTCTTTCCAACCCTTTCGAGGATGACCCCTACCCCGTCTTCCTTCCCCTATAGATTTATATGCTTTCCATGTCATTCTACTTTGATCCATTCTCTCTAAATGACCAAACCACCTCAACAATCCCTCTTCTGCCCTCTGACTAATACTTTTATTAACTCCACACCTTTTCCTAATTTCCACACTCCAAATTTTCTGCATAATATTTACACCACACATTGCCCTTAGACAGGACATCTCCACTGCCTCCACCCGTCTCCTCGCTGCTGCATTTACCACCCAAGCTTCACATCCATATAAGAGTGTTGGTACTACTATACTTTCATACATTCCCTTCTTTGCCTCCATAGATAACGTTTTTTGACTCCACATATACCTCAACGCACCACTCACCTTTTTTCCCTCATCAATTCTATGATTAACCTCATCCTTCATAAATCCATCCGCCGACATGTCAACTCCCAAGTATCTGAAAACATTCACTTCTTCCATACTCCTCCTCCCCAATTTGATATCCAATTTTTCTTTATCTAAATCATTTGATACCCTCATCACCTTACTCTTTTCTATGTTCACTTTCAACTTTCTACCTTTACACACATTCCCAAACTCATCCACTAACCTTGCAATTTTTCTTTAGAATCTCCCATAAGCATAGTATCATCAGCAAAAAGTAACTGTGTCAATTCCCTTCTGAATTTGATTCCCCATAATTTAATCCCACCCCTCTCCCGAACACCCTAGCATTTACTTCTTTTACAATCCCATCTATAAATATATTAAACAACCATGGTGACATTACACATCCCTGTCTAAGACCTACTTTTACCGGGAAGTAGTCTCCCTCTCTTCTACACACCCTAACCTGAGCCTCACTCTCCTCATAAAAACTCTTTACAGCATTTAGTAACTTACCACCTATTCCATATACTTCCAACATCTGCCACATTGCTCCTCTATCCACTATCATATGCCTTTTCTAAATCCATAAATGCAATAAAAACTTCCCTACCTTTATCTAAATACTGTTCACATATATGCTTCAATGTAAACACTTGATCTACACATCCCCTACCCACTTTGAAACCTCCTTGCTCATCTGCAATCCTACATTCTGTCTAACCTTTAATTCTTTCAATTATAACCCTACCATACACTTTTCCTGGTATACTCAGTAAACTTATTCCTCTATAATTTTTACAATCTCTTTTGTCCCCTTTCCCTTTATATAAAGGGACTATACATGCTCTCTGCCAATCCCTAGGTACCTTCCCCTCCTTCATACATTTATTAAACAAAAGTACCAACCATTCCAACACTATATCCCCCCTGCTTTTAACATTTCTGTCATGATCCCATCAGTTCCAGCTGCTTTACCCCCTTTCATTCTACGTAATGCCTCACGTACCTCCCCCACACTTATATTCTGCTCTTCTTCACTCCTAAAAGATGGTATACCTCCCTGGCCAGTGCATGAAATTACCGCCTCCCTTTCTTCATCGACATTTAAAAGTTCCTCAAAATATTCTTGCCATCTACCTAATACCTCCCACTCCCCATCTACTAACTCCCCTACTCTGTTTTTAACTGACAAATCCATACTTTCCCTAGGCTTTCTTAACTTGTTTAACTCACTCCAAAAATTTTTCTTATTTTCATTAAAATTTCTTGACAGTGCCTCTCCCACTCTATCATCTGCTCTCCTTTTGCACTATCTCACCACTCTCTTCACCTTTCTTTTACTCTCCATATACTCTGCTCTTCTTATAACACTTCTGCTTTGTAAAAACCTCTCATAAGCTACCTTTTTCTCTTTTATCACACCCTTTACTTCATCATTTCACCAATCACTCCTCTTTCCTCCTGCCCCCACCCTCCTATAACCACAAACTTCTGCCCCACATTCTAATACTGCATTTTTAAAACTATTCCAACCCTCTTCAACCCCCCCACAACTCATCTTTGCACTAGCCCACCTTCTGCCAATAAGTCGCTTATGTCTCACCCGAACTTCCTCCTCCATTAGTTTATACACTTTCACCTCTCTCTTACTTGTTGTTGCCACCTTCCTCTTTTCCCATCTACCTCTTACTCTAACTGTAGCTACAACTAAATAATGATCCGATATATCAGTTGCCCCTCTATAAATATGTACATCCTGGAGCCTACCCATCAACCTTTTATCCACCAATACATAATCTAACAAGCTACTTTCATTACGTGCTACATCATACCTTGTATATTTATTTATCCTCTTTTTCATAAAATATGTATTACTTATTACCAAATCTCTTTCTACACATAGCTCAATTAAAGGCTCCCCATTTACATTTACCCCTGGCACCCCAAATTTACCTACTACTCCCTCCATAACATTTTTACCCACTTTAGCATTGAAATCCCCAACCACCATTACTCTCACACTTGATTCAAAACTCCCCACGCATTCACTCAACATTTCCCAAAATCTCTCTCTCTCCTCAACACTTCTCTCTTCTCCAGGTGCATACACGCTTACTATAACCCACTTTTCACATCTAATCTTTATTTTACTCCACATAATCCTTGAATTAATACATTTATAGTCCCTCTTTTCCTGCCATAGCTTATCCTTCAACATTATTGCTACTCCTTCTTTAGCTCTAACTCTATTTGAAACCCCCTGACCTAATCCCATTTATTCCTCTCCACTGAAACTCTCCTACCCCCTTCAGCTTTGTTTCACTTAAAGCCACTTAATACACATACTAATACTAAAATTAATTCACCTAAACAGGGGTTGTAGCATATCAATATTTGCATGATTATAAAACTTTAAAATAATTTCATTATAAATTTATTAGGAATTAAACAATGAAAATAGCTGTCTACTAAATGATACAAACACAGATGACTCTAAAACGTTAACTTCCTTCTAACAGACCTTAGTTTACCTGAAAATTTTATTACAATTTCTAAAAACCAGTTTAGCCAAGCATGGTGATAGCAAGGGAAAGTGAGCTTACTAAAACATGAGTTGCAGGTGGAGGTATGGGATCATTGGGATGAAGAGCACGGTGGGTGAGTGTATTGAAGTAATGTTGCAACTGTGGGTTGAGAACACCCACTGGGGCCAATACTTCCTCATCATCTCTGAAAAAATTGGCCATTTTATTTATACTATACAAATAAATGCTAGACCTGATAACTTAAATATAGTACATTACTAGAGTACATACCTATTTGAAAGAAATGACATTTATTTTTTACTGGTTGACAGCTCTTTAACTATAATTTACAGTAAAACCTCTAATTAACCCGTAAACGGTCCAAACGTATATATACGTTTTTTCAACATTTGAAAGTATGTAAAAAAAGTAGATCTTTTTTTTTTTACATTTGAAAATGTGTAAAAAAAACGTAGATCTGCTTGGACCGTTTACGAGTTAACAGACTTTCATTTAATGGATTTTGGCAATTATGGACAAAAATATCGGCTGGACAAATGGAAGCATTTGACAAACTGGGAAGAGTCTGTAATTCCAATACAGTCAAGTTGTCTTCCGAATCATCCAACCAAGTCTGATGACTCTGATGATTGTCTGGTGCAGGCTAGAGCAGCCACATCCAGGACCTGTCTGTTTTCTTTCTCCACTGAACCATAGGCTACCCACTCACATTTACACTCATCATTCAGTCTCCAGTTTTGCCCTTGATTTACAGTGTTTTGTGTAACTATATTAACCTATTAAATAAAGTGCAATTAACAAGTAGTGGTGCCAAGAGGAAATGTGCGGTTCCTATTGTTAAGCAGGAATTTGAACTAGTGAAGGAAGCCGAGTCTGGTATCTCAGCAGCACAAGTATGTGAGGAATATATTAAAAAATAAACAGTATCTAATATCCACAGAAGCAAGAACACACTTACAGCTTTACTCTTAAGTTTTGTATAGATGCTAGCTAAACTCAGAATAAAAGCTATTCTGAATCACCACTATCGATCATGGCAATTCACATCTCATCTCTTCATCATGAAAAGTTAAGTAAAATTACTTAAATTACATACAGTACTATAAAATAACTATACAGTACAGTACTTTATAACATATATACAGTATAGCACTGTGCTGTAGTATTACAGATTATAATACCTGTATTCTTAGTGTCCATTCATTAAAATAAATTTCATAATTCTCAAGTTTCAGGCACTCTGCAATATCTCTTCATACTAGCACAGCTGATTCAATATAATGGTTACATATTCAGGCAACTAAGTCATGTTAAACTTAGCATTTGGTTAATTTTATCACTAAATGTCACGTGATGTATAAATTGTACACGAGAACATAATTTGGTTGGAGTTTGCTTAATATTTTCTTATTAATCATGTAGCAGGATCCACTATTAGCTTCCTGTCATCTATGTTTATTAAAGTAAAAAATATTTTAATCAATATAAGTTTTTATATCACTAATGCCTATACGTATACGTACACATACATTACAGTATTTGTACAATATTTATTATGCTCACTTAGTTGTATGCTCAAAATACTCTACATAAACATGCTTTCCATATAACTTATTAGGTATCAAGTTTTTGTAATAACTATGTACATTGTGGAAATGAACTACAGTGGACCCCCGGTTAACGATATTTTTTCACTCAATAAGTATGTTCAGGTGCCAGTACTGACCGAATTTATTCCCATAAGGAATATTGTGAAGTAGATTAGTCCATTTCAGACCCCCAAACATACACGTACAAACGCACTTACATAAATACACTTACATAATTGGTCGCATTTGGAGGTAATCGTTATGCGGAGGTCCACTGTATTACCATTAATACTGTTTAAATCTTGGAGACTTACTATCAGAGAGATTCTTGAAATAATCACAGTTTATTGTGAACCAAATCTTATTTAGTTCACAAGGACCAAAACAAACATCTTCTCTTCCATACTAAGCTTAGAGCCCCATTACAATTACTGGGAGCAGAAAATGTAAGTTGTCAAACAATCCAAGAGGAAAACTCTAAATAGTGGACAATGGCACAAAACATGCAGCTTCATACAGCACTCAGAGGTACCTGAGGGCAAGAGATGCGTAGAAGGTGCTGCTAACACTTGTGTGAGCTGCCTGACAAATGATCAACCTCAGTAACATTGCCCATAGGCTGTGTAGGCTGTCTAATGCAAGAGAAAATGATGCAGCAATGAAATTCATTGATTTATTTTGTGGTTTTGGCTAAACGATTTCTTATTCAGGCCCTGTACGGTAAAGACTATCTTGTACTGTCCAGCCGAAATAGCTTTCTTCTGCTATTTTCTTTTTTATATATCCACTTGAAGATTTTCTGTCTTTGATGGATCAAAGACAGATATAAAAATGAGAAACTATAGTGGGGTGAGTACTGTGCCCAGAGCCATCTAGCAGTACTCCCCTAGACTGTACCACTGGTTAACAGCAAATATATTCCAACCAATGTCTGGTAATCCATTGCCTTACAATGGGCCCAACTAAAACATGCTAGAAGCACATTGAAATACCTTCAGTATTTTAATAACCAAATACTAAAAGATTAAGAGCTACAAAAAAACAAATACAGTACAGACTTAGTACACAAACTGCAATACAATAGGTAAATTAGCTTAAAGTTCCTGGCATTTTAAACACATCACTTGCACAGACAATTATTGTACTTACTCTTCTTGGCAAGTGAGGTCCATGGAAGATATTAAATCATCCATTATTTGAATCTCACTATCATTAAGCTTCTCTATAATATGCTGAAGGGGAGGAAACGTGTAGACTCGAACATCTTCCTGGTATGGTAATGGTATCCATATGAGGCACTGTAAGGTGACAAAGTTTTAAAAGTACAGTATGTATTACCCATACAGCACAATTACTAATACACTAGAAATTATCGAAGTTATAAAGTATTACCTGGTAAAAACACACAAATACCATTATATGGAATTCTTTATTAATGTCATTTTCCCAACATTAGTGGGCTTCATCAAGGCACAAGCAAATAACTTAATAAGAGGTGAACATATAGAGTAGAAGTGAAGTGGTATATATGCATCAGGTCACACTGATTCTCAAGCATCCAAGTAATGATACCTAAAGAAAAAAGGTGCCTTGAATCTACACTCATCAACAATTTTGCTGAACCTCATACAAGAAAATTACTTGGATGCTTGGATATCAATGTGACTGACCTGATGCACACCCCCACTTGCTCTTCACCTCACTACTACTCACTATTCATATGTTCACCAATTTCAACTCTTTAACCAAAGGTTTGTTAAGTAGGGGGAGGAAGAAGGATGGGTAAGAATGGAATGTGGGAGAGAGGCAGATGGGGGGTGAGGAGAGGGGGTAATAAAGGTAAGTGGCCCAACCACTTTGGTACATATTAATATAGGTGTGTGTGTGTGTGTGTGTGTGTGTGTGTGTGTGTGTGTGTGTGTGTGTGTGTGTGTGTGTTAGGCATAATAATCAGATGATCGTGTATACCACACCACCCATCACACACACACTTGTATATGAGATGCAAACATGCATGGCAGCAAATTAGTGATGGTACACTTTGTAAATGCCATTTTTTGGGGGGGATGGGGCAGGAGGCAAATTGTTCGGGCTGTTGTGGGGTGCTTTCTGGAGCTGGTGGTCAGCTGATCTGATTCTGAAGCGGTGTCCTACCATAGGTGGTTTTCAGATTTGATGTAAGGTATCCAAAGTAAGGGTGGTTATAGCTGTCTAGAACATAAGATTGGCTGTGGAGGTACCCATTCTACCATATCTTCAGGGAGATCACTCAGAATCTTTGGTCTTGCAAAGTCTTTTTTGTGTAAGAAACATTGGACTCTCTGTTGGAGGGACCTCCTGTTGGTCCTATGAGGTGTACTGATGATGTAGTCAGTGGTTTAGTTGGCTGGGGTAGGTTTCCTGTCTGGTACATAGAGTTGTCACTTCTTTAGTTTGTCAAGCCTGTCATTTATTGTGTTGATCTCCTGTTGGGTGTGCAGATCTTCCATTCTGACTCTCTCTCTCAATCTAGTGCCTGTGATAAAGCAGAGTGCCTTTTTTTTTTAACAACACAGGCACAAAAGAAATTCAAGCAGAGGTCTTATCATCATTGTATACAGGTGCTTTCTGATATGAAAGGAGGCCTAATTAAACCTGTATAGTTGGCTGAGATGGACACATGTTCACTTTCTCCTACCAAGTTCATCTGTTTGTGACTTGATAAAGACCACTTGAGTGGGTAAAATATCATCAAAAAGGATTCCAAATAACTGAATTTGTCTCTTTACCATGAAGTCAGTATCTTTAGACATCCTACAATATTACCTACAGAGCATAACATACAAGACATTGCAGGATGCCAGTTATCATATAATGGTTTTACCTATACAACACTATCACTGACACACTACAAGAAGACAAAGTTATAACAATATCACCCATAAATAAGATTAGAAGAGAGCAAAGTTATTACAGTATTTCTTACACATAAATGATTACCTCATAGTTTGTTGTAATATCAGGAAAAAGCACACCCATAGTAGGATTGCTATTCTTGTTGTAGATTCTCCTGGTAATGGCCACCATATCCAGTTCTTCTAATGCTTGTATTAAAGAGGAGAGAGCCACAGCTGCTGCCTGAAAATTTGTGTACATATTTATTTTAATATAGAACTGCAAAACCTGCATGGATTATACAACACCCAGACAATAGAAGGCAACTCTCTTGAAGGAATAAAATTTATAGTTTTCATAGTACAATAAATAATTAAAAAAAAAACAGAAAATGGAGCACTTTAATTAAACACTTCAGAGATCTAATAAATAACTTTTTTTTAATACGTCAGCCGTCTCCCTCAATCTTAATTTTTGATCTAAGAAAACCTGTTCTTTGTATGACTTACTATCCAAAATAATGGGATGCTTCCTAAGTGTTAATGTGCTTTCATATCTACATGCCATGAAAAGTCTCATAGTGTACAATATGGACAAGACCTGGACAATGGGTAAAGTTTAATTTTTTTTTTCAAAATTTTACTACACAAGAGGGAATTAAAGATGCAGGACATGCCACAGTTGAAGGGTTAAATCAAAGTTTCACAGTAGTTGTAAAGCATTATTGCATAATTATCATTATAGTGGGAGTGCTAAACCTTTATGGGTCATACAGCTCCTGGGGAATAAGAGGTAATCAGGTACACTTCAATGAAGGGAAGGACAGGTCAAATTCCTAGGATCAAGTGCATCCTCACCACCTACAAGGTACCTCCCATGAAGGAAGCTGCCAAATTGTAAAACAGGTTACCCAAAGAACAGTTTTAAAAAACCCATCAGAATTAATATCTAAATCAGTGATCCCTGACCTATTATTTGTTGCAGCCCTAAGTTGGCCACCCACAGGACATTAGTACTCATGTTAACCCCCTAAGTGTCGGTCCTGTAGTACTACGGCTTTCGAGCCAGGGTCGATCCCAGTTCTAAACCATGAGTTCAACTCACTTAGATAAGTTGTGAGCGGTAAATTTGGGCCTAGATATAGGAGAATGGATCTATGCAGTAAGTGTGCACTATACAAAAAAAAAAAATCCTGCAGCAAGCAGTTCATGAGGAAAAAACTGCGACTCGTGTTTTTGGTTTAAAACAGCGATTTTGCAGTGTGTTTTTGTATGGATTTATGGTTGTATTCTCAGTTTTTTGGTCACATTTGATAGACTGAAAGATATATTACAAAAATAGATACAGTTCTGACTGATTTCAGGACTGAAAGAAGCTTGAAATGTTAAAATTTTGCTGATATTCCAGAGTACACAAATGACATCACTCACCCAATACGTGTCAATCTGTCCAGTCTAATACACTTTTAGGAATGCAGTGACATTATTTATACAATTATTACAATATTGCACTAGTCTGTATAGCAGTAAATTTTCTATTTTTTGTTAAGAAAAATTCTAAATAGAATTAATGTGTAATGTTGGAGAGATCTGGGGACATAACTAATGAACAGAGGAAATATTATTTTAGTGCCAGGAAAGTTTGCACTGTTTATTCTAGACCTTATTTTCAAACAGGCATTTCTTGAATTTTGTGTGAAATTACAAATTTCTGGTACATAGTTGAAATAATTGAATGGACAGTTTCTTGTACTCAGTTGATAGAATGGAAGGCATACTAGTGAAACAGCTAAGAATTTGGTTGACGTGAATAATGTAACTGGCCTAAAATTAGACTCAAAGTGGGCAAAATTGCCAATGCATAAATATCGCTGACAGTAAAATTTGTGAAAGTGTAATTTTGTTAGTTTCCCATCAAATTTGGTACCTTTTGTTTCACCTTCAGAAAAAGATTCTCTACCACTGTATAAGAAAAACTAAAAAAATTTTTTTAATTTTCCAACCCTGATAGTAAGTTTGCAGGGGTTCCGACCCTCAAAGGGTTAAAGACAATTTGTAATGATTTTTATTATTTAAACAATTAGTTACAAACATTTTAAAACTATTTTATGTAAATTCAAGCAAAAGAAATTATTGAGTACTCTAAAATACACAGATGCACAAAGAACACCTATTAATGCCGAACTTGAGTACTAGAAATGGGAAGTACAATGCCTGCACTTTAAAGGAGGGGTTTGGGATATTGGCAGTTTGGAGGGATATGTTGTGTATCTTTATACGTATATGCTTCTAAACTGTTGTGTTCTGGGCACCTCTGCAAAAACAGTGACTATGTATGAGTGAGGCGACAGTGTTGAATGATGATGAAAGTATTTTCATTTTGGGGATTTTCTTTTCTTTTTGGGGTGACCTGCCTCGGTGGGAGACAGCCAACTTGTTAAAAAAAAAAAAAATATTAACAAACAAAAAATCTGTATCTGAACAGTATATACAAAACAATAAAAAATACTTAAACCTAAGAATCCTTTCAAATTTGGTCTACCCTGATGTTATATTTTTCTGAATGAGTTAAGTTATCCTCAGCTGAATAATGGCAGAGAGGACACAGTGCAGGCCATGTTGCAAGTCAAAAAATCTTGCACGTATGTTGATTGATGGAAGGCAGAGCATATGCCCGGTGGTCTGGTGGCTTGTGGCCCGGTGGTCTGGTGGCTAAAGCTCCCGCTTCACACACGGAGGGCCCGGGTTCGATTCCCGGCGGGTGGAAATTCCGACACGTTTCCTTACACCTATTGTCCTGTTCACCTAGCAGCAAATAGGTACCTGGGTGTTAGTCGACTGGTGTGGGTCGCATCCTGGGGGACAAGATTAAGGACCCCAATGGAAATAAGTTAGACAGTCCTCGATGACGCACTGACTTTCTTGGGTTATCCTGGGTGGCTAACCCTCCGGGGTTAAAAATCCGAACGAAATCTTATCTTATCTTATCTCTTATGCCGTGCTGCAAAACACAGTACAGTGGACCCCCGCATAGCGAACGCCTTGCATAGCGAACATTCCGCATAGCGAACGCTTTGATCGCATAAAATTTTGCCCCGCATAGTAGACAAAAACCCGCTCAGCGAACTTCGTCCGAGACGCGTCCAATGTGCGGCCTCAGCCAGCCTCACATGTGCCGCCTGTCCCATTGTTTACCAGCTAGCCTCCGCGGTAACATTCAAGCATACACTCGGAATATTTCGTATTATTACAGTGTTTTCGGTTCTGTTTGTTGAAAATAAGTGACCATGGGCCCCAAGAAAGCTTCTAGTGCCAACCCTGTGGTAAAAAGGGTGAGAATTAGTATGGAAATTAAGAAAGATTTTGAAGGGTTTGGGGCTAACCCTGAGAAGCCTATGCCAGTTGTGGAATCCATTGTGCCTACTTCAAAAATTAAGGAAATGTGTGCACAGTGGGTTGAACTGCAAACCTTTATGGATGAAAATCACCCTGACACAGCTGTTGCAAGGCGTGCTGGTGACTATTTCAATGACAATGTTATGGCCCATTTTAGACAAATCGTAAAGGAACGGGAGGTACAGAGCTCTATGGACAGAAAGAAGTCCAGTGACTCTGAAGCTGGTCCTAGTGGCATTAAAAGAAGAAGGGAAGTAACCCCGGAAAAGGACTTGCCTCCTCAGTGTTAATGGAAGGGGATTCCCCTTCTAAACACTAACACTCTCTCTCCCCTCCTCCCATCCCATCAATCATCACCAGATCTTCAATAAAAGTAAGTGTCATGTAATTGTGCATGCCTTTTTCAGTTTGTGTGTACTAAAATTAACATTTTTTTGTGGTAAAAAAATTTTTTTTTCATACTTTTGGGTGTCTTGCACGGATTAATTTTATTTCCATTATTTCTTATGGGGAAAATTAATTCGCATAGCGAACATTTCGCATAACGACCAGCCCTCTTGCACGGATTAAGTTCGCTATGCGGGGGTCCACTGTACTGTAGATTATGCTGAGGGTCACAATACAAGTCACGCTGCGGTTCACACCACACGTCACTCTGCGGTTCACACCACACGTCACTCTGCGGTTCACACCACACGTCACGCTGCGGTTCACACCACACGTCACGCTGAGGTTCACACCACACGTCACGCTGCGGTTCACACAACACGTCACGCTGCGGTTCACACCACACGTCACGCTGCGGTTCACACCACACGTCACGCTGCGGTTCACACCACACGTCACGCTGCGGTTCACACCACACGTCACGCTGCGGTTCACACCACACGTCACGCTGAGGTTCAACCACACGTCACGCTGCGGTTCACACCACACGTCACGCTGCGGTTCACACCACACGTCACGCTGCGGTTCACACATCACGCTGCGGTTCACACCACACGTCACGCTGCGGTTCACACCACACGTCACTCTGCGGTTCACACCACACGTCACGCTGCGGTTCACACCACACGTCACGCTGCGGTTCACACCACACGTCACGCTGCGGTTCACACCACACGTCACGCTGCGGTTCACACCACACGTCACGCTGCGGTTCACACCACACGTCACGCTGCGGTTCACACCACACGTCACGCTGCGGTTCACACCACACGTCACGCTGCGGTTCACACCACACGTCACGCTGCGGTTCACACCAACACGTCACGCTGCGGTTCACACCACACGTCACTCTGCGGTTCACACCACACGTCACGCTGCGGTTCACACCACGGGTCACGCTGCGGTTCACACCACGGGTCACGCTGCGGTTCACACCACGGGTCACGCTGCGGTTCACACCACGAGTCACGCTGCGGTTCACACCACGGGTCACGCTGCGGTTCACACCATGAGTCACGCTGCGGTTCACACCACGGGTCACGCTGCGGTTCACTCCCTGGGTCACGCTATGGTTTGCACCACAGGTCATGCTGCAGTTCACACCACAGGTCATTCTGTAGTTCACACCACAGGTCATGCTGTAGTTCACACCACAGGTCATGCTGTGGTTTGCACCACAGGTCATGCTGTGGTTCACACCACAGGTCATGCTGTGGTTCACACCACAGGTCATGCTGTGGTTCACACCACAGGTCATGCTGTGATTCACACCACAGTTCATGCTGTGGTTCACACCACAGGTCATGCTGTGGTTCACACCACAGGTCATGCTGTGGTTCACACCACAGGTCATGCTGTGGTTCACACCACAGGTCATGCTGTGGTTCACACCACAGGTCATGCTGTGGTTCACACCACAGGTCATGCTGTAGTTCACACCACAGGTCATGCTGTAGTTCACACCACAGGTCATGCTGTAGTTCACAACACAGGTCATGCTGTGGTTCACCACAGGTCATGCTGTGGTTTGCACCACAGGTCATGCTGTGGTTTGCACCACAGGTCATGCTGTGGTTTGCACCACAGGTCATGCTGTGGTTTGCACCACAGGTCATGCTGTTTTTCACACCACAGGTCATGCTGTGGTTCACACCACAGGTCATGCTGTGGTTCACACCACAGGTCATGCTGTGGTTCACACCACAGGTCATGCGGTGGTTCACACCACATGTCATTCTGTGGTTCACACCACATGTCATTCTGTGGTTCACACCACAGGTCATGCTGTGGTTCACACCACAGGTCATGCTGTGGTTCACACCACAGGTCATGCTGTGGTTTGCACCACAGGTCATGCTGTGGTTCACACCACAGGTCATGCTGTGGTTCACACCACAGGTCATGCTGTGGTTCACACCACAGGTCATGCTGTGGTTCACACCACAGGTCATGCTGTGGTTCACACCACAGGTCATGCTGTGGTTTGCACCACAGGTCATGCTGTGGTTCACACCACAGGTCATGCTCTCAGTAGTAGTAACCAGTTACCAGTAACCAGTGTACCAGTAGTTGACTCACTACCAACCGTCTCTGCCTGAGTCACTGTCTATTCATATTATGCTGACCACAGCAGTATTCAAAGACCCCCTCACATATGGGTACTGTGGGCGGCCAGTCAGTCTTACGAGAGTGAGCAGAGAGACAAGGTTACGGCTGTTAGGGCGCTCCCCACATTATCTGTAATTATACGTACTACCAGCCTACGTGAGTATTACTTTACCCTATCCACGTATCGAACTCCCACATGATAATGCTGTGGTTCACACCACAGGTCATGCTGTGGTTCACACCATAGGTCATGCTGTGGTTCACACCACAGGTCATGCTGTGGTTCACACCACAGGTCATGCTGTGGTTCACACCACAGGTCATGCTGTGGTTCACACCACAGGTCATGCTGTGGTTCACACCACAGATCATGCTGTGGTTCACACCACAGGTCATGCTGTGGTTCACAGGTCATGCTGTGGTTCACAGGTCATGCTGTGGTTCGCACCACAGGTCATGCTGTGGTTCGCACCACAGGTCATGCTGTGGTTCGCACCACAGGTCATGCTGTGGTTCGCACCACACGTCATGCTGTGGTTCGCACCACACGTCATGCTGTGGTTCGCACCACACGTCATGCTGTGGTTCGCACCACACGTCATGCTGTGGTTCGCACCACACGTCATGCTGTGGTTTGCACCACAGGTCATTCTGCGGTTCACACCACAGGTCATGCTGTGGTTCACACCACAGGTCATGCTGTGGTTCACACCACAGGTCATGCTGTGGTTCACACCACAGGTCATGCTGTGGTTCACACCACAGGTCATGCTGTGGTTCACACCACAGGTCATGCTGTGGTTCACACCACAGGTCATGCTGTGGTTCACACCACAGGTCATGCTGTGGTTCACACCACAGGTCATGCTGTGGTTCACACCACAGGTCATGCTGTGGTTCACACCACAGTCATGCTGTGGTTCACACCACAGGTCATGCTGTGGTTCACAACCACAGGTCATGCTGTGGTTCACACCACAGGTCATGCTGTGGTTCACACCACAGGTCATGCTGTGGTTCACACCACAGGTCATGCGTGGTTCACACCACAGGTCATGCTGTGGTTCACACCACAGGTCATGCTGTGGTTCACACCACAGGTCATGCTGTGGTTCACACCACAGGTCATGCTGTGGTTCACACCACAGGTCATGCTGTGGTTCACACCACAGGTCATGCTGTGGTTCACACCACAGGTCATGCTGTGGTTCACACACCACAGGTCATGCTGTGGTTCACACCACAGGTCATGCTGTGGTTCACACCACAGGTCATGCTGTGGTTCACACCACAGGTCATGCTGTGGTTCACACCACAGGTCATGCTGTGGTTCACACCACAGGTCATGCTGTGGTTCACACCACAGGTCATGCTGTGGTTCACACCACAGGTCATGCTGTGGTTCACACCACAGGTCATGCTGTGGTTCACACCACAGGTCATGCTGTGGTTCACACCACAGGTCATGCTGTGGTTCACACCACAGGTCATGCTGTGGTTCACACCACAGGTCATGCTGTGGTTCACACCACAGGTCATGCTGTGGTTCACACCACAGGTCATGCTGTGGTTTGCACCACAGGTCATGCTTTGGTTCACATCACAGGTCATACTGTGGTTCACACCACAGGTCATACTGTGGTTCACACCACAGGTCATGCTGTGGTTCACACCACAGGTCATGCTGTGGTTCACACCACAGGTCATGATGTGATTCACACCACAGGTCATGCTGTGGTTCACCACAGGTCATGCTGTGGTTCACACCACAGGTCATGCTGTGGTTCACACTACAGGTCATGCTGTGGTTCACACCACAGGTCATGCTGTGGTTCACACCACAGGTCCTGCTGCAGGTAAAGATGAGATCTTGCTAATTTTGACTGCAACCAGACAAGAAACTCCTGCCTCACAATGATAGACCTGTGACAATAACACAATCAAATTCCTTTTGCAAAACTTAATGTTACTAAAGGTCAAGAAGTTGTTCTGGGAATCCACAGATTTTTTCCTAACCTTTGAACATCTGAATCAAAAGCATTTCTTACTTAATTGTGCTTCTGTAAATTAACATTCAAACTTCACGAAGCTTAAGTTGTGTAAGTTGCATAAAAAATAATTGCAAGACCATCATGAGCCTGATGGGAATTCTCAACCCTGATTTGTCTAGGTTGGAAACCACTGACCTAAACAATTTCATAAAATATGTGCACCGAAAGACAAATTAAAATATTGATATAAAATAACAGATGCAATATCAGTGCACAAGTTTGCCTCAGCCATCAACAAGGCAAGTATTAAAGCACTTGATCCTCTGCTATAATATGCATCATAAAATTAAATTTAAAACAGGTTGCAATTCTATCCAGCTCACTAATACTATTTAATGATAAGGTTAGTTATAATATCATAATTGTTCAATGTCAAAAAATATTTATTTTTCTAAAATACACATTTAACAATACTTTACATACTTGTAAAAGAGCCAGCTTATCTCTGTACTAACCTCATGGCCCTCTTGAGCAGTGATGACTAATACTTGGTCCCCGGCCCGTCTCTGATGAGACACATTGCATGACTTCGTAAATCCTAATACACTAAGACTGCGAGGACTGTTTGAATGGTACTGCATTTGTGCATCCTCATCTGTCAACAGTCATTAAATAAAAGAATATAATACCTAAGTTAATCAAATACAAACCTGTGACAAAATATATAGTAATGGTAATATAGCTTATTTAATTTTTTAACATGACATCCATCTCCCATAAAGTTCAACCAAGAAAAAGAGGAAGCATAGACAAGCATATACAGTATATACACACCCCTCTGGGTTATCTTCTATTTCCATACTAGTTCTTGTTCTTTTTTCTTTCCTCTTATCACCATGGGAAAGTGAAACAGAATTCTTCCTCCGTAAGCCATGCATGTCATATAAGGCTAGTAACCCCTTCTCCTGTATATATTACTAAATTTGAAAGGAGAAATTTTTGTTTTTCCTTTTGGGCCACTCTGCCTCGGTGGGATACAGTTGGTTTGTTGAAAGAATAATGATAATCCTAGGTAGTAGGTTGGTAGACAGTAACCACCCAGGGAGATACTACCGTCCTGCCAAGTGAGTGTAAAATGGAAACCTGTAATAGTTTTACACGAGAGTAGGATTGCTGGTGTCTTTTTTTCTGTCTCATAAACATGCAAGGTTTCAAGCATGCCTTGCTACTTCTACTTACACTTAAGTCACACTAAACATGCATGTACAAGCATATATATATACACACACCCATCTGGGTTTTCTTCTATTTTCTTACTAGTTCTTGTTCTTGTTTATTTCCTCTTATCTCTGCAGGGAAGTGTAATAAAATTCTTCCTCCTTAAGCCATGCGTGTCATAAGAGGCGACTAAAGTGCCAGGAGCAAGAGGCTAGTAACTCCCTGTCCAGTAAAAATTACTGAATTTAAAGAGAGAAACTTTCGTTTTTCTTTTTTTGCCACCCTGCGACAGTGGGATACAGCCAGTGTGTTAGAAAAAAATAGTAATAACACAATCAACCCTCCTTCAGAGTGCAGACACTGTAGTTCCCACCTCCAGGACTTTAGCCCAGCTAACCAGTTTTCCTAAATCCCTTCATAAAAGGTTTAATTTTCTGAAGGTATAAAAATGATAATATCAGCAAACATACTGTATGCTCTAATATAAAAAAATACTATAATAAAAAATACAATGTTATTTTCAGCAATAAAGCAATACTTATAATGTATTCAATGCCAAGGAAAGAAACAAGACCTGAGAGAAATCAAGGGAGCTTGGGTAATTATCAATAAGAGCATCTCTAACTTGATCCTGGGAGTTTGCTATTTTTCTTGCTGGGTTTCATCCTAAATGCTGAGAAGAAATTATTAAATTTCTTTACAGCTTCAGTGATTATGATGGAAGAGTCATCAAGTTTAGTACAGGAAGGCCCCGTCTGTATGACTCTTAAGTTCCTAACCCCCATGTGATAAGCAAAAATTACTGGCAGGTAGAAAAGTGCATTATCATATGCATCTAAAACACCTGATAATGTATTTACACTATACATATCAAGTGCTAGATACAGCTTGGCAAAAAAGAAGATAAAAAAGTAAAATAAATATAAAGTACATACAATACTAACCTTAAAATATGGTGGTAATCACCTTGCCTTATGCAATTATGAAAAAAGGGGAAAATGGTGGAAAAGAGGTAAAAGTGCCGAACATAATGAACAATAGCTCAAGTTAAAGTCAACAAAAATGTGGAACACTGAAAAGAGGGTGTCGAATACTTGGTGCCCTCCTGTATAATTTCTTTTGTTTTAGTCACTTCACCAGAACCCATTATGTGAGCTTTCTATTTTTATCTCCTATTGTTTTTTAAATGTTACCTTAACAAGACTTGTTTTGATGTTCTTATTAGTTTGGTTAGCATTGTTGAATATCTTTTTGTTGTTTATTTGGATATTAAGATCAGTCTATAATTGTTATCATAGCCATGCATTTTGTATACTGATTCACTGTGTTGATACATTGACACATTGTGCTGTCTTACTGACTGTCCTGCATTGTCAGGTATTGTTGATGATAAGCTTTATTTCTACAAAGTATGATTTACAACTGATTCAGGAACAGATTATACAGAACATGATAAATGAATGTGGAAACATTCCCAACAGTGAATTATTTAATAAAATGCCTTCTGTGGAGAAGCAAAAACAGATTATAGTTCAGAATATTCATTACCAGGAACAATTTCAAGCCTGTTCTAAGCCCTTTAGTGCTAGCTTTCCCCAGTTTTCTCAGTGGATTTGCACATTTCACATGAGTTGACCTTGGTGTCCTAAAAATCTTGAATTCTGGCAATAAAACCAAAAATTGCATCTCTGTACCATACTCACTCATAAAGATGTGGGAAAACAATTCTGCAAAAGTAGATGACAGAAAAATGTCTTCCGAGTCGTATAATGGCTTGCTAAATGGAACTTTCTACTATTCATCTGGGGCCTTCAATGACATTGATACAATCGTAAAAAATTATGTACAGTACAGTAGAAGCCTCATATCCACAGATTCGGTTTCCGCAGTTTCAGTTATCTGTGGTTTACCCTGGCCCAAAAATAACCCTTAATTTTTGTTTAATAATAACCCTGAAATCAAAAAGTAGTGATGCTAGTAGTTCTTCAAAGCCTAAGAGAAGCCAAAAAGTGCTTCCCATCAGTGAAAGAGTGCTAATTCTTGACTTATTGTGCATAATTTATCAATTAAACTTTATCATAGGTATGTATACGAACGAAAACAACTCATATACATGGGGTTCACTACTATCCATGGTTTCGGTTATCCACAGTAGGTCTTGGAATGTATCCCCCACAGATATGGGGAGGATTGCTGTATATCATAAAATACAGATACTGTACCTATTTGAAAAAGAACCTGACCATCATTAAGAAACTCTTCATCCCTTGAATAAATAACTGAGTGTTTATGGTAATTTTTCACAACTTTAAAAACAAATGAGAAACATGGAAGCTGAGAGTACAATATAAAGAAGAAGTGAGTATTTGGTTCAACATATGGAGTTAGTGGTTACAAATGAGTATCCAAAATTGTGTGCAGATGGAAAGGCCAGGAAATAAGAACATGGCCTGCAGCAGGCCTACTAGTCCATGCTAGGCAAGCCCAGGTCACACCCACTCAAGAAGGAAGAAGCATTGCTGCAGGCCTACTGACCCAAGTTAGTCAGGTCCAGCTCACAACCACCCCACACCCACTCATGTACAGTGGAACCTCTGGTCACAAAAGCTTCCGAACATGAACTAATCAGTTCACGACCAAAAAATTCACCAAATTTTTGCACATGGTCACGAACACACAATCGGGTGTCAAACAAACATAGCCGAGCCAATTTTCACATTCCGTGCCATTTTTTTTTCGCACATGCCAATTTTCCCCACTTCCTGTTGTTACACCTAACAAAGACCCTTGCCTTGTAGTCGGTCTTGGTCAGACGTGTGTTCATTCACTGTGAACTCCTTGTGTTGTATTTCATGTGTTTTTTAATTCATTTTGTTTTCTTGGCTGTTTATGGTACGTTTTTTCCTCTGTTATTTAAGGTTTTTCTCTATTAAACTGTGCATTATTTTGTATAATTAAGGATTTTTCAAACTGATTATTTTTTCTATGCTTAAAACTCTTAAAAAAAAAAAAAAACTGTTTACAGTGAACTGTCCGTAGGGGTCTAGAACGGACTTGTGCAATGTTAGTTTTCTCTGTTGTTCAAGATTTTCTCAGTGTTATTCAAGGTTTTTACATTTAATTTACTATTACACTGTGCATTCTATGGTATAATTAACTATTTTTATGTTTAAAAATCTTAAAAAAACAACATTTACATAAAGTTCATAGGGGTCTGGAACAGATTAATCGTATTTACATACAATCCAATGGGGAAATTAGGTTCGGGTCACGATCAAATTGGGTCACGACCAGAGTTTTGGAATGAATTATGGTCGTGACCAGAGGTTCCACTGTATTTATCTAACCTATTTTTGAAACTACACAACATTCTAACTTCAATGACATTACTCGAGAGTAACCAAACCAGTGCTTTCCTATATCCTTTCTAAATCTAAATTTTTCTAACTTGAACCCACTGCTGCAAGTCATGTCTTGGAATGAGAAATAGGTTTATATTCTTCACAGTAAGATACAAGACTGATTATACATGAAATATTTACCTGAAAATGGAACCAAAGTTGTGCCATACTTGTAGCCAGGAATAACTTCATCAGAATTTACTGCAGTCTGTGCATCATCATTGCGATGATATGATGTTTCACTGATTATCATTGCCGACTCATCGTGAGCATGCCTTTTCTTCCATGTGGGTACAGTTACATGCTTTACCTGAATATGAAGAATAGTGATTGTCTCACTGCCTTTCTATTTAGTTCAATAGTCCATTAATAACTATTAACCTTAGTTCTACCTACCTCCACTAAGATTATTACTGCTATATTCATGAGGAAGACTAAAGCCATAGGAGTCATACAATGCCTGATGAATGGGAGGGAATCAGGTTTGATTCAAGAGGAAAGTAGCTAAATCCTTGGCTCAAAAGTCCATCACCAGCATCAAGGCACCCATGCAGCTACCTCCAACATCCTGGTTAATCTGGCCAAATGACTTTGGGACCAGGTTGCGAAGGCCATGCTCTTCTTTCCCTCCTTCCCACTGAAATTATCTTCAAATAACCTTCAGGCTCCAGGTAAGCCCTTTGAAGGGTTTGCACTAACATTATTATTTATATAAGACAATACATGGGTTGCTTTTTCAATTTTTCAGATTCCAAATTGTCAGCAAACTTTTAAACTATTAATTAGCCTATCTAAAATGATAATACAAAGAATGGATATATATAACGTGTTCATAACTGCAGATCAGCATTAAAAAAAAGACAAAAATCTTCTCAATATAATCTTTGGACTTGGTTTGTCAAGGGAAATCATAGTCACTCAGGCAGGCATAACCCAGGGAGGACCCTGCTATATCTGTATTAATTTAGTCATGTGATGTGAGATGGATCAAACAAAATTTGCCTTTCATCAGAGTTATGAAATTACTTAATTTAAAGTAAAGACCTTTTTTCCACCACTGATAATTTTCCTCAGCAAACTGAACAAAAAAATAAAAAGATATATGCAGTCTCTATAATTCTTTAAGGAGCAAGTAATTTTTGTATAATGATATGCTACCTACTGCAAGAGAGACTGAGAGGTAAAGGTAAGTAAGAAGGGAACAGGAGACCAGCATATAAGAGGAGAATCCACAAAGGCATGAGAGGATTACATTATTGGGCAAGACACTCTATACTGTAATATGATAGAAATTGGCACATTCTAAAATCTCTTTACTCTTACAACTTTTGTTGTAACATTCATATTTCTTTGTTACGACTGCTTGAATCTAAGTCTGAATAGTCTATTACTCTTTATGAGTAATTGTGAACCACACTCTGATAGACCTAGAATAACACTGCTTCACATCACAATTCTTCACTATACTTGGGAAGGAGCTAGGGTTTTTTGATTGGTTACTCTTGGGTGATGAGTTCCCCCAATGGACAGAAGCCATGTCAAAAATTTTATGAGCCCTTGCAAGACTCGAAAAAAAAAAAAGTCTAAAAAGGTAAAACTATAAAGACTTTAACATGAGTACAGTAGAACACTGAGTGGACAAACCACTCAAGATATGGATGTTTTCCACTCATAAATGCTGGGAAGTATTGAGATTTGTCCTTAATGAAATGAAACTGATAAGCCCCATGGAGAATGCTCATATATAAACTAAAGAAGCAAAGACATAAAAAAATACAGAGAATGACTTATGTTTTAAAAGAAGGAACTAGCAAATACAGCCAGAAATACTATCTCAAAGTAAGGAAGAAAGCTGCTCAAAAATAGCATGGCATCCTATGGAAAAATTAAGCAAAAATTATGAGTAAACAAAAAGTGAAATAGAAGACTCCACAGAATCTTCACCAATAAGAACCACTGCCAAGTTGAAGGAGGAAGGAGGCAAGACTAAGCTAAGTCACAGGAAAATCCAAAACTGGTGATTTAGTTAAATCTGATGGACAGTACTACATACTATTACTGTACTGTCCTCCTATGAAATCTGTCTACAGAATCCTCAGTCTTATGCTCAACAAGAGAAAAAATATTAACCTTGATTCTGCCTGTTATAGCAATCCGAAAATCTGGACCAATTTCTAAAAGGGTGTTCCATGCACCACTACTGGCAGAAGATTTTTGGAAGAATATGAGCTGTGCAATTGCTTCATCAAAGCTGCAGATGATTCCATCAACCTGTCAATATAAAAATTGCACTAGACCAATACTTTCTGAAGCATTAAAATATTGTATGGTAGAATGCAAATAATTTATAAGCCTGGATAATGATAAATCTATAACTCCACTGATATATATACAGCAAAAATTTTAATTTAGAAAATTACAGAGAGTTGCTATAAAAGATAGAGCAAACAAGTCAACTTTCTCATGAAAATTAAAATGAGCACTTTCCTGAAAATTACAAAATACATATATTCTAAGAATGAAAATTATTCACATTAAAAATGTTGCTCATTCTAGTACCAGAACAATAAACAGGTCACGCACACAAGAATCTACCAGCATTTGATGTGATAACCATATTGTGTAAGGTCAGGGAGCATAGTAGGAAAGCAAGGTTTTCTAATACTGTACTATGCTGCTGTTATTGAATACTGCTTAAATTATCTAAAATATCATAGTGCATTTTTTTCCCTCTGGAAATGGATATATACAGCATTTTCTGGTAAGTTAAGCATGAAAGAAACTATATTCAGAGTTTATGAAAATTTAAAGAAATTAAGAAAATTAATAAATTACATATGATTTTAGATGACAGCAGAGATAATTACTTTGAAAGATATCCTCTTCAAAATCAGTTACAATAAAAAACAAAATAACATTGATATGTATATATAATATTTAATAAGTTATTGAAAAACAATATGGAAAACTTTAAAAATGTCAGGAGGTAAGGAAAAGTTATATACAAGCTTCCATATTACAGGCACACCCTGCTTTGCAGCACTTTACTAATACAGCGGTGTTCAGTTATACCCATTCTTCATTTATTCATAAGAACATAAGAACGAAGGAACACTGCAGAAGGCCTACTGGCCCATGCAAGGCAGGTCCAAGTCTCCTACCGGCTTAAGCCAATGCACCCAACCTAGTCAGGTCAGGTCACATTGACTTAAGGGAGGAACACGGCAACCGACCTGGTAGCACAAGCTATCAGGTCCAACTCACACCCACCCACATCCACTCATGTATTTATCCAACCTATTTTTAAAGCTACACAACGTTCTGGCCTCTATAACTGTACTCGGAGTTGTTCCACTCATCCACAACTCTATTACCAAACCAGTTACTTTCCTATATCCTTCTCTGAATCTGAATTTTTCCAACTTAAAACCATTGCTGCGAGTCCATGTCTAGGCTAGATATTTTCAGCACACTATTTACAATCCCCTTTATTTATTCCTGTCTTCCATTTATACACCTCAATCATATCCCCCCTAATCTACGTCTTTCTAGAGAGTGCAGACTCAGGGCCCTTAGTCTATCCTCATAGGAAGGATTTCTGATACATGGGATCAACTTTGTCATCCTCCTTTGTACATTTTCCAGAGAATTTATATCCATTCTGTAATACGGTGACCAAAACTGTGCAGCATAATCTAAATGAGGCCTAACAAGGATGTATAGAGTTGAAGAACAACCTGAGGACTCCTATTATTTATGCTTCTTGATATGAAGCCAAGGATTCTATTAGCTTTATTGCGAACACTAATACACTGTTGTCTTGGTTTCAGATTACTGCTAACCAGAACTCCTAAATCTTTTCGCAATCCGTAATATTAAGATCTACATTATTTAGTTTATATGTGGCATGTTATTGTCCTGTCCAACATTTAGAACTTTGCATTTGTCTATATTAACTGCATCTGCCACTTCTCCGACTACTGCATCAGTCTATTCAAATCTTCCTGGAGTGCTCGAATGTCCTCGTCAGAATGAATTCGACGGCCTATTTTGGTGTCATCGGCAAACTTGCCGATGTCGCTCTTTATGCCCTCACTATGTCGTTTATGTAATTGTGAACAGCGGGGGGCCCCAACACTGACCCCTGTGGAACACCGCTCTTTGACGCTTCCCCCACTCTGATTTCTCCCCATTTATGCAAACTCTCTGCTGCCTATTTGTCAACCATGCCTATCCGGGGAAAAAATTTCTCCTCCTATTCCATGTGCTTTAATTTTCCTCAATAGTCTTGATGGGGGGACCCTGTCAAAAGCCTTTTTTTTGTAAGTCCATATACACAATATCATATTCATTACCATGATCTACCTCCTCAAATACCTTAGTGAAAAAAGTTAATAAATTCTTAAGGCAGGAACGCCCCTTTGTAAAACCATGCTGAATTCGTTGATTAATTTATGCTTTTCAAGGTGGCTACGAACTGCCTCGGCAATTATTGATTCCATAAATTTTCCCACTATGGGGGTTAGGCTTATTGGTTATAGTTCGAAGCAAAGGACCTGTCCCTGTTTTGAAAATAGGCATCACATTTGCCATTTTCCACTTATCTGGCACCATGCCAGTTTGTAGTGATATGTTGAAAAGATTAGCCAAAGGTTGCTAAGCTCCTCTTTACATTCCTTTAGAACCCTTGCATACAGTTCATCAGGGCCTGGGGATTTGTTAGGTTTTAATTTATCTATTTGCCTAAGGACCATGGCACTTGTGACCCTAAACGTGCACAGTTTTTTTTCGTCCTGTTCTACATAATTTATCATTTCTGGAATATCGCTGGTTTTCCTCCTGTGTAAAAATGAGAGGAAAATATGTGTTAAAAAATTCTACACATTTCCTTATCACTGTCAGTGAGCTGACCCGAGGAACTTTTGAGTGGGCCTTTCTTGTCCCTGATCTTACTTCTGTATTTCCTGAAAAAATCCTTTTGGGTTAGTCTTCGATTGGGCTTGCAACTTTAACCTCATAATCTCTTTTTGCTTTTCAATTCCCTTTTTTATTTTTCTCTTTTAACTGAATATATCGATTTCTTAATTGCCCCTCTCCTCTTTTGATTTGCCTATATATGCCTCTCTTTTGACCAATCGATTTTTAATCTATTGTTCATCCATTTTGGATCATTTTTGTTTGAATTGATTTCCCTATTTGGAACATAATTTGACTGAGCGCTAGAACTATGCCCTGGAAAGCATCATACGCAACCATCACCACCTACCTGACCCTTAGTCTGGTCATTCCAGTTCAGCCCGCCCTAAGTAATTTTTCAGTCCTATGAAATCAGCCAAGCGAAAGTCAGGGACGGAGACTTGATTGCCATTATTAGGGAAATTCCATGATATATTAAAACTGAGTGTTTTGGGTGATCATTTTCCCCAAGCTCATCATTAACCTCAAGATTATTAATTAGTTTTTTCCCTACTGGCAAGAACCAAGTCAAGGAGGTTATTTCCCCTAGTTGGCTCTGTCACAAACTGTTTTAAAAAACAATCCTGGTTCGTATCAAGAAAGTCACCTGACTCTAAATTTCCTGTCAAATTGCTCCATCAATCTGTCTATAGTTGAAATCTCCCATTGCACAACATTTTCGTATGTAGATGCCTTACGAATTTCGTCCCATAGAATTTTTACTACACTCCCTATCAAGTTTTGGGGGCCCGGGGTAAATCACACCCAAAATAGTTTTTCTCGGCCCCAAACAGATTCAGTGGCTGGGCGCTTTAATTTAATATCTTGTCTAACACAACAATTTAAATGTCTCTGACATACATCGCTACTCCACCACCTTTTTCCCGTTGACCCTGTCAGTGTGGAATAATTTATAGCCTTGTATGTGACATTCAGGAGGGCATCTCTCTATCTTTTAGATGAGCCAGGTCTCTGTTATAGCAATATATCTATGTTTCCTGCACTTGCAATTAATCTTAGCTCATCTATCTTTTTTCTTACACTCCTGCTATTAGTATAGTAAACCTTAAGGGAGCTAGTCCCCTTTCTGCCCTCTGCTGTCCCCCTTTGTTTGCTGACCTGATCTATTGTCTTTATTTATAACTTCATGCTGAATGCCTTTTATACATTTAACTGTTTCCAACCCTAGTGTTTGCAACCTGCTTGTTTCCCACACACACCCATACCTCTATCTTCCATCAGTTTAAAATCATAGGCATTTCACCAATGGCCTTCTCAATCGAGTCTGCAAGTGCTACCACCCTGCCCCAGAGAGATGTACCCCATCCCTTGCATACATATCATGTTTGCCATAAAAGTTGTTCCAGTTGTCAATGAATGGGATTGCAAGTTCCTTGCAGTATCTGTCTAGCCAGCAATTTACACCAATTGCCCTAGACAACCATTCATTTCCTACTCCCCTTCTAGGCAAGATGCTACATATGATTGGGATCCCTCCCTTAGACTTAATGAAATCTATAGCTGACCTGTACTTATCTAGCAGCTCTTCTCTCCTACCCTCCCAATATCATTTCCACCAGCACTGAGACAGATAATGGGCTTGTTCCCATTACCTGACATGATATTATCCAGCCTGTTGACAATGTCCCCAACACCACTCCAGGGAAGCACACTCTACTCTCATCTTCTTATTCCTATTACAAAAAGCACGGTCAATATATCTTACCTGAGATCACCAACCACAAGAATGCGCTTACCTCCATTAGCAGGGGCAGTAGTACTCTTACCTTCACTGGCCACTGAAGTACATTCATCCTGGAGAACAGAGAAGCGATTTCCTACCTTCAGATCTTCACTCTTAACTTTCCTTACTCTGATGCGCCTCCCATTACTGTGAACCACTCGCCACTTGTAGCAGGTGCTGGGCTGCACCTCACTGCTGGTAGCCGTTGCTACCTCCCCAACTACAGCCTCCTCACAGCGAGAGACAGACTGCACCTCACTGCTAGAAGTCTCATTCCCCACAACTCCAGCCACCTCACACTCTCTCCCAGACCCATTGAGGTGGACCTTCAGCCTCCTAATCTCCTCCTGGAGAAGCAAGACCTCCTCCTCACCACTCACTATAAGCTAAGGATGAAAATATTTTAAAGTATGTAATCTGTGTACCGTATATGCTTTTCTTAGGCCTTTATGATAGTGTAAACATGTTATCAGGCTTTTATACGTATTTATACGTAATTTACATTGATTTTTGCTTTACAGCGGTAGCCTGGAACCTAACCTGCTGTATAAGCAGGGCCCTCCTGTATATGTGTATTATATTTTACACAAGCAAAATTATATAAGGCACAATTTCATGAAAAGAGTACAAACCTCTGCCACAAGCCTGGTGACAAGAGTCTCGCCAGCTAGTTGAACTGCTGTCTTGGGTTTGCCATTCCAGTTCTGAGTTACAGGTATTTTGCCATTGTGTGTACTCTTCACTCCACTACATGGTCCTGGTTTGTCCTCATCTTCATCCTCCTCCTCCTCATCAATAATATCTGGCCCACTAGAGGCAAAAGTCGCTCATGTTACCTCATCAAACAAATAATTCTCATGTACACAAATTTTTTAAGCATCATGACAATGTAAATATGACACTTATGCATCACTAGCACATGGTATTAGGCAATATTTCGCTCTGGGAAACTTTGTCAATCCAAAAACAATGTAGGGGAGTTATTCATTTTAAAAACAGGAGTCCGAAATGTGGAGTTTAAAATTTCAAGCTTGGGCCCCCGGGACCCCG
>NC_069481.1:7131120-7151369 GCF_026875155.1 Cherax quadricarinatus
TTTATTACGCTGGAGGATGGAACTATGTGTTAGACTTTGATATTCTGTACCGACCGGGTCAAGAACATCTCACCTGATGCATTCTCTAGGTCCCACTGTGGAGCAGCATGTCATGATTTGCAATCACTCTCAGCTCTCCACAAGGCTTTGTGTCACCCAGGAGTTACACGCCTGTACCATTTTGTCAAATCAAAGAACATGCCCTACTCAGTGGAAGATGTGCGACAAGTGATCAGAGCATGCAGAGTATGTGCAGAGTGCAAGCCAAACTTTCATCAGCCAGAGAAGACTCATCTCATAAAATCCACCCAGCCTTTCGAAAGATTGAATATAGATTTCAAAGGACCTCTACCAAGCACAAATCAGAATAGGTATTTCCTTAACATAGTAGATGAATATTCAAGGTTTCCCTTTGTATTCCCCTGTGCAAATATGGCTGCTTCAACTGTTATTAGTTGTCTTTCACAGTTGTTCTCTATTTTTGGTATGCCAGCTTATATCCATTCAGACAGGGGATCCTCGTTCATGAGTAACGAACTTCAGGAGTTTTTGGCTAGCAAAGGTATTGCCTGCAGCAGAACAACAAGCTACAACCCTCAAGGCAATGGTCAAGTGGAGCGGTTCAATGGTACTATATGGAAGGCAGTTACAATGACATTAAAGTCGCGCAATCTACCTGTTCAACACTGGCAAACTGTCCTACCTGATGCTCTTCACTCTATTAGATCACTGCTGTGCACAGCTACTAATGCAACCCCTCATGAAAGACTCCTCAACTATTCACGTCGTTCCTCTACGGGAGCCTCCGTGCCCACTTGGTTATGTCATCCTGGACCCGTTCTCCTGAAGAGTCACCGTAGGATGAACAAGACGGATCCTTTAGTGGAAGAGGTAGAGCTCCTGCAAGCTAATCCACATTACGCCCACATTCGCTACCAAAATGGTGAAGAGACTACAGTATCTACAAGACATTTAGCCCCAGTTGAAATCCCTATTAGTGTGGAATCTCAAGATACACCAATAGATGTGAAAGATGCTTCGTTTTCTCCTGGAAAGCCCCTTGAGACTACCCCTATGGAAATAGAGGATTCTGCTCCAGCAGTTAATCAAACCCCGCTGGAAAATATCGAACCTGGTGAAGAGGCTCAAGGGCTACAAAGGTCGGGACGTGTACGTCGCCCACCTAACAGTTTGGGAGATTACTGTCTCTGATATTTTAGAAGGGGGAGATTGTAGTGATACTGGTCCTGTGGGGAGCAGCAGCAGGATAATACTGCACCACCTCTAGGGGCCCTTAACAACAACAACAGTTTGGGTGTGTCATGGGCACCAACACATGGTGTGTGATTCTCTCCTACTTTATCCATTTATCAGATGCAGATTACATGGTGAGTTTAAATATGTGGCCTGTAGTTTATAACTTTTCTCTTGACATATGCAAGACATCACCATCCTGTAGAAGCCTTATTAGATGTACTAGTCATTTTTTTTGTTGTTGCAGAAGTACTATGAAGATTTATTTTCAAAAGCCTAGAGAAAGGCCGTTTTTATACAAACTATAGATGAGAGAAATTGCGCGATTAGTAAGACAAATTTCAATTTGGAAGAAATTTTCACGCAATCACGAACTAACATCAGGAAAAAAAAGGTAGGCATATCATCCTCTTCAGCAGGCAAAACCATATTGATGCAATTTAAAACTAACGTAAACTGATGATGTATTCAATATCGTACATCTCGATGCTGGAATATGCCAAACATATTTCTGCACACACGCAATCTTATTAGGAAAAAGATTGCCCATTCAAAGATTCATAAGACAGAATCAAGAACGGTGAATACATACGACTTATCTAAGCGATACTTTGATAAGTCACTTATGACGCATCACAGAAATAAAAGTAGCAACTGAGAGAATATTGGCTAAAACGCAACGATGTTCAGATGCCCAGCAGTCTAATGAATATACTAGATATACACATTAAAAAATATCGAATTCTGGATATTCAAACCCTGACTTTAAGTGCAGTATCGAGTTTCCTCACTTTCATACGAACTAGTGATTTTCTCAGTCGAACAAGAGTAATCATTCCTCTCTTTTCCATGCTAAGATCTGCAAGACAGCATAAAATTACACTTTCTACGCCCTCACTATTTAGTGTGGTAGCATTAGTTATACTCAAAAAGCCATAATAATTAAGGATATATAACAGCTGAACCAACATAATCTTTCCCATTCTAATCTTTATAGTATATACATAAATTTCACTTTCCGTAGACACACTATTCTTAGTATTTGATGGAATGTAACAGGTCCCATATTCTTTAGATAGTAAAGATTCCAAATGTCTGGATGTGATGTCAATATATTGCCTAAGTAAAATGTGCAAATCCGGAATTACAAAACCGCTATATTAATAAGAATAATAAGATAATCTAATTACTATTGGCAGCAGTAATTTTCGACAATACTGGCCATGTAAATTCACATGTTCTAGCTCTGAACAGTCTTATATTCACGAAGCAACGATGCTCCCAAGCTTCACCAACAATACCAACTTAATAAGCCGTTTCAAACATAAGAGCTTTGCGAAATTCTCCCAGTTTAAACTTAAATAAGTTCAAGAATCCACTTTCTAAAATTTTTTCATAAAATGAAACTGAAAAAAAATACTTTTCTCCTTATGCCAAATCTTATAGGTTAAAACACATTAGTATTGGACCCCTTCTTAGGTCGAGATGGATTATTATAATCAAGGGGAAGCCGCTAAACCGGAGGATATACAGCGCCTGGGGGGGGGGGGATGTGGAAGGCATTCAGGCTTAATTTCGGCGAACTGGAGATTAGGCGAGATGAAACAAATCTACAGAATGACAGCAAAGAAACGAATGAGCTACAAAGTCCCAGACGACTCCGTGTTTCAACAGCCGTTCCCCTTCCCGGACTAAGGGTGAACATACTAAATGAATTCCTTTATGACCGAGGACCCTAAATTGGTCCAATCTCAAAAATCTCTGATATTATCCAACACCACGAGAACGTTTGAAAAGGCAATAAATGACATGCCCCATGCACTCTGTCTGCCCCAGCCAACTCATGAACTCTGTGTCATTAAGAACTGGAAGAGTTCCCTATCTCGTGCCTTCACATTCCAATGGAGAGAGAGCATGGACACAGGGTCATTCCCACACTCACTAAAACAATAGACATAGCCATACTCTACAAAGGTGCAGTAAAGCAATGCAAATAACTACAGACACGGCAGGACTAACATCCCATATCACAAAAATCTTTGAAAGGTTTCTAAGAAACAAGATTCGCCCAACCACCTACATACCCATCAATTACACAATCCAGGGCAACGATGGGTTTAGATCAGGACGTGCTCTCCTGCCTGTCCCAGCTACTTGACCACTATACGAGTCCTGGATGTTATGAGGAATAGAAACAAAATGCAGAATGTGGTATATACAGACTTTTAACGAAAGCCTTTTGACAAGTGCGTCCACAGGTGTAATAGTGCATAAAATGCTGATAAAGGAATACAAAAAGTTTGGTAGATGGATCTACAACATTCTTGACAAATAGAACAAACAAAGAATAAATAGAATAAAGTTGAGGCACATACATACGGTGAAAAGCTCTGTTCCTTAAGGCACAAGTACTCGCTTCTGTCCCTAATTCTTCATCCTCAATCTGACATAGACAGATGATGTAAACCATAGCCCCTTGTCACCTTTGCTGATGACCCCCGAATTGCCAGGACATGACCATCCATCGCAACAATAAAACCGCAAGACTCCAAGCGGACATCAACCAAATCTTAAATGGGCCACTCAAAAACAATATGAAGTTTAATGAAGAGAAATTTCCAGCTACTCAGATATGGAAACACTTCAGGAATTATAACTGTATAAGGGTTAATACGACAAATTCTAACCACCAATAGAGCAAAAAAGTAATGGTCCAAGGACCTGCGGTGATCATTCAGAGGATCCGCTTCAGAGACCACAACAGTGTATCTACTGCATCTGCCTAGTAAAATGATAGGGATGGATAAATGAGAACCTTCAAAACTAGGACGCCAAGCCCATGGATGATTCTCTTCAATCGCTTGTTCTCTCTAAGCTGGAATACCGCTGCACAACTAACTGCCGCCTTCCAAGGCAGGCGAAATTGCTGACGCTGAAGAGTGTAACAAAATGTTTTCAAGGCACACCAAAAGGTACGTTAAGACACCAAATTACTGGGAACGGTCGAAGGCCCTTGATCTGAATTCCCTGGAAGCGCAGACGAGAGAGATAAAGTGATAATATACACTTGGAAAATCTTAGAGGACTAGTACCAAACTTGCACCGAAAATCACTACTCCCGATGAATCACAAAGAACTCGGCAGGAGATGCAACAATTTCCCCCAATGAAAGCAGGGCGCCACAAGTACATTGAGACAATCACAATAAGTGTCAGGGCCCAAAGAACTGTTCATTCTGCCTCCCAACATACATAACGGGGATTACCACTATGACCGCCTGGCTGGTCTTCAAAAGGCACTGGATAGCACCTACAGTCCAGACCTGACCAGCCAGAACTGCAGTTTGTACGTCATTTGCTTTGCACCAGTAGATAACAGCCTGGTTGAAAAGAACCCATGATCCCCACAGGCCTGTCTCAGACCGGGGAGCCGGGGATGGCCGTTGACCCCCGAAAAAACCCTGCTTCCGAAGTATACTATGAATTTTGCTTGGTTTTTCCGCCTTGACAAAATTTCAGCAAGATATTCTGGACACTGAGCTTATAATGAACTTGATTTAACTTTCAGTATTCAACATATCCAATTTGTTGTATTCATATCCTGGCCTACATGCTCTCACGGACCCAGGTCCAGGATGAATCTAACCATTTTGTTCTGGGTGATCTGCAGTCTAGTGTTTCATTTTTTTATTTTTTTTTTGTTAAGGCAGGTACCACGAAGATGCAAGCGTAATCTACATAGAAGGGGGGCCATTGTATGAGGGCTAGACATAGGGTCCTGCGAGCCTCAGTTGGTAGACACTGTGCATGTCTGTAGAGGAACCTTCAGCCTGGCATTCGCTTTCCTTTATTACCTGTTCCCATCAATTTCTCCTGACATTCATGGTCAAAGGGGATTCCCAGTATTTTATCTGAGGAAGCGAGTGAGGGTTCCCCTTACGCCAGACAAAAATTAATTTAGCTTTCCTCCAGTCCCCAAGTTTCGTGCCAAGAGTATGTGGCTTGAGTTTTCCCGAGTGTAAGAAATAGTTTGGTTGTCTACCTAACCATTATGATGCAGGACTCCAATTCCATGTTATTACATTAATTATATCTGTGGTCTTTACCTGACACTAACCATAACACTGTCAATCCCGCACTGTCCTCCTTTTTCTTAGAGGAATAACCACGATGTACGCACAAGGCTTATTCTCTAGAGAAAAGGAGGAGTAATGTAAAAATAGAAAGGGACAGAAGCTCCCTTACAGGCGATGAAAAGAATAACAGAGCGCTAAATAGAGTTCAATATATCTGAAAGGCGTAGGGAAGACCACTGGTCAGAAAAATAGCAGCACCGACTTAAGATAAAGGAATCTTATAGAGTCACAGGAATCGCGGGAAGGAACTAAAGCCATAAATGAAAATCGAAAGAAACCCAAAGCATTTCCTTCTCCTATGCCAAATCAAAGTCGAGAACAACGTCCCAGTATTGGGCCCCTACTTAAACAAATGGGTCCTACACAGATAACAGCAAGGATATGAGTGAGCTACTCAAGTCCAATATGACTCAGTTTCAGCAAGCCGCCTAACCAGACTGAGAGTCTAATATGAAAATGAATTTTTTAATGAGAGGAGCCACCAGAATTTGGTTAATACAAGCCTATCGATGTAAATGTTTAATCCTGACGCCAAATGAACTTCGAACAGCGATAAATGATATATGCACATGCACTCTGGTCCCCAGGCCAGACTCAAGGAACTCCCCGTGTTATCAAGAACTGCAAGAGGCCCCTATCACGTACGAGCTTTTTTACCATCCTATGAGATGGAGCATGGACCCGGGGGGCGTTCCCCACAGTTACTAAAAAACAACTAGACATAGCCCCACACCACAAAGGGGACAGTAAAGCAACATCAAAAGAACTAAGACCGGATAGCAACTAACATCCCATATCAATAAAAATCTTGAAAGGTCCTCAGAACAGCTCGCCACCCATCTAGAAACCATCAATTACACAACCCTAGGGGCAAACATGGGTTTAGAACAGGTCGCCTCCTGTCTGTCCTCAACTATTGGATCACTACGACAAGGTCCTAGATGCACTAGAAGACAAAAAAAGAATGCAGATGTAATATATAACAGACTTTGCAAAAGCCTTCGACAATTGTGACCATGGTGTAATAGCGCACAATAAGCGTCAAAAGGAATAACGGGAAAAGTCGGTCGATGGATCTATAATTTCCTCACTAACAGAGACCACAGAGAGAGTCGTCAACAGTAAAGTCCAGGGGCAGGCTACGGTGAAAAGCTCTGTTTCCACAAGCACAGTACTTTGCTCCCATCTTGTTCCTCTCCTCATAATCTGACATAGACAAGGATGTCAGCCACAGCACCCGTTCTTCCTTTTGCAGATGACAACCCCGAATCTGCATGACAGTGTCTTCTTGCAGTACACTGCAAGGCTTCCAAGGTCAGACATTCAAACCAAATATTTCAACGGGCTTCAGAAAACAAGTATGAAGCTTAACGATGAGAAATTTCAATTACTCAGATAACAGCAAACCACGAGGAAATTAAATCGTCATCAGAGTACAAAAAACAAATTCTGGCCAAAAATAGAGCGAAACACCAATCCGTCAAAGACCCTGGTATTGGTCCATGACGGAGGTCTCACCTTCTAGAACCATAACATTGTTATCAATCGCAACTGCTAGAAAAATGACCAGGATGGATAATGAGAACCTCAAAACTAGGGATGTCAAGCCCATGAGACACTCTTTCAGGTCTCTTGTTCTATCTAGGCTGGATATTGCTGCACACTAACAGCACACCCTCTCAAGGCAGGTGAAATTGCTGAACCTCAAAATGTACATAGGACTTTCACACGGCGCGCATAACGGAGATTAAAACACCTCAATTACTGGGAGCGCTTGAGGTTCCAGAACCTGTAATTCCCTGGAACGCAGCGGGATGAGATACATGATTATATACACCTGGAAAATCCTAGAGGTACTAATACCGAACTAGCACACGAAATCAACTCACATACGAAAGCAAAAGACATGGCAGAAGACGATGCAACATCCCCCAATGAAAGCAGGGTGGTCACTAGCACGTTAAGAGACCATACAAAAAGTGTCAGGGCCCGAGACTGTTCAACTGCCGTCCCAGCAAACATAAGGGGGATTACCAACAAGAACCCCTGGCCAGTCCTTCAAGCTGGCACTGGACAAGACACCTAAAGTCGGTTTCCTGACCAGGCCGGGCTGTCGCTCGGTGACGTTGGTTTAAGCGTGCAGCCAAAACAGTAACAGCCTGGTTGATTCAGCTCTGATCCACCAGGAGGCCTTGTCACAGACCGGGCCGCGGGGGCGTTTGACCTCCGGAACTCCTCCAGGTAAACAGTAGATTTTTGCACTTGACACTGATGGCATGTCGTTTCCATAACAAAGGAATAATAAGGGACCCCCAGATACTACCTTCGGGAAAGCCACAGCTATCGGCAGGGGTTCTGATTCTGTTTTTGTAGATTTGACCAAATTTTTCCTGTTTGCTAAGATAGACTAAACCAGTCTATGGAACTTAAACCTACCGGAAAGCTTAGAAGTTTATTACATAATATATTGTAGTTGACAGTATCGAAGGCCTTGTTTGCACATCCTGGAAGCATGCCTGGAGAGGAGTTCTGGTGGTCACGGCCCCCGCGGGCCCGGTCTGTGGCCGGCCTCATGTGGATTCAGGTCAAATCAACAAGGCTGTTATGGGCTGGCCGCACGTAACCCAACATACGAACCACAGCCGGCTGGTCAGATTACTGACTTTAGTGCCCCCGTCCAGCTCATGCTTGAAGACAGCCAGGGGTGATTGGTAAAACCCCCCTGATGTATGCTGGGAGGCAGTTGAACATCTTGTGGGCCCCTGACACTTGTGTTTGACCCTGCTTTTCAATGGGGGGATGTTCATCGTCTGCCGGGTCTTTTGCTTTCGTAGGGAGTGATTTTCGTGTGCAAGTTTTTGGTACTAGTCCCTCTAGGATTATTCCTGTATTTATAATTTATGTATCTCTCCTCCTCCCTCCTGCCTTCTGGGAGTACAGGTTTAGGAACTTCCAAGCGTCCCCAGTAATTGAGATGGTGTTATCGCAGTTATGCGCGCCGTGAAGGTTCACTTACATTTTAGTAGTCAGCAATTTCACTTGCCTTGAAGGTGCTGTCACATAGTGTGGCAGCAATATGCAAGCCAGATAGAACAAGCGACCTGAAGAGTGTCATCGTGGCTTGGCATCCCGGGTAATTGAAAGTTCTCATTTTTATCCTGTCATTTTTCTAGCAGATGTGATTGATACAATAGTTAAGGTCCTTGAAGGTGAGCTCCTCTGCGATGATCACACCCAGATCTTTGACATAATATTTTCGTTCTACTGTTGTGGAATGGAATTTGTTTTGTACTCCGATGAAATTTTAAATTTCCTCACGTTTTCCATATCAGAGTTAATTGGAATTTCTCATCATTGAAACTGCATATGTTTTTTGCAGCCCATTTTAAAGATTTTGGTTTGATGTCCGCCTGGAGTCTTTCATGTCTTCAATGGTAGACACTGTCATGCAAATACGGGTGTCATCCGCAAAGGAAGACACTGCGCTTGGCAGAATATTCCTGTCTACGTAGATATGAGGATAAGGAACAAGATAGTGGCGAGTACTGTGCCTTGTGGAACAGAGGCTTTTCACCGTAGCCGCCTCAGACATTACTCTTTTGATCTACTCTTTTGTTCTATATGTTTAGGAAATTATAGCGGAGAGTTTCGATTTTGTGTCCCGGTGGCCTGGTGGCTAAAGCTCCCGCTTCACACACCAGGAGGGCCCGGGTTCGAATTTCCCCGGCGGTGGAAACATTTCACACGTTTTCCTTACACCTGTTGTCCTGTTTCACCTAGCAGCAAATATGTCCTTGGTTAGTTCGACTGATGTGGGTCCATCCTGGGGGACAAGATTAAGGACCTCAAATGGAAATTAGTTAGACAGTCCTCGATGACGCACTGACTTTTCCTTTGGGTTATCCTGATGGCAACCCTCCGGGTATAAAAATCCGAACGAAAATCTTTATCTTTCTTATCTTATCTACCAACTTTTCCTGTTATTCCTTTATCACCCATTTTGTGTGCTATTACACCATGGTCACACTTATGAAAGGCTTTTGCAAAGTCTGTGTATATTGCATCTGCATTCTGTTTGTCTTCTAGAGCATCCAGGACCATGTCGTAGTGGTCCCGTAGTTGGGACATTAGAGCGACCTTCTCTAAACTCATGCTGCCCTGGGTTGTGTAACTAATGGGTATCTAGATGGGTGGTAATCTTGCTTCTTTGAACCCTTTCAAATATTTTTATGATATGGGACGTTAGCGCTATGGCTTTACTGCCCCTTTTGTGGAGTGGGGCTATGACTGTTGTTGTAAGTAACTGTGGGACGACCCCAGTGTCCATGCTCCCTCACCACAGGATGTTAAAAAGTACATGATTAGGGGCTTCTTGCAGTTCTTGATGAACACGGAGTTCCATGAGTCTGGGCCTGGGGCAGACTCATGGGCAGACCATTTAATATCAAATAGGTGTGTGTCTACCAAATTCTCTCATAAAAAAATTATTGGTTCTTCGACTCTCAGACTGATAGTGGCTCGCTAAAAGCCGTGAGTCATATGGGTCTTGAGTAGCTCACTCATTTCTTTGCTGTCATCTGTGTAGGACTCATCCCGTTCAAGTAGGGTCCCAATACTGGATGCTGTTCTAGACTTTGATTGGGCTTAAGAAAAAGAAAATCCTTTGGGTTTCTTGCAATTTCATTTATTGGCTTTATTTCTTCTCACGTTTCTTGACTCCTGTATGATTCCTTTAGCTTTAGTTCGATGTTTGCTATTTCTAAGATTACCATTCCTATGAGGTTCCGTATCGACATTTCAGTTCTCATGTAATCCGTCAGATTAATTAAGGTGTCGGGTTAGTAAGAGCTCCTAAAGCCTGATTGGTAACTATGAAGAATGTTGTTGTCATTAAGGTACTTATCTACTTGACGGTACACCGCCCTCTCTAGAATTTTGGATATTACACTGGGTATACTAACAGGCCTATAGTTGCTGACATCAGACCTACTATTTTTCTTGAAGACAGATGTAACTCTGGCCTCCTTAAACTCCTCTGGTACGGTATTAGTGGCGATGGACAAATTTATTATGTGAGCAATGGGGATTGGCAATTCAGAAGGCACCATCATTTAAGGAACTTTAGACGGGGATGTTATCTGGGCCGGAGGTCTTCTTTGGGTTTAACCTGCTTAGTTCTTTATACACGAAGTCATGAGATATACTTACTAGTTCACAACTCTTTGGGGTTACCCTTATCTTGTATAGTATGTTTTAAACTTATCAGATCCCGTGTTTAAGGTATTTGATGCAGCTGTAGTTTACTTACTAGTGTTGAAGCGAAAGATGGTGTAATAGAAATTAAAACAATTTTGGCCACTTAGTTGTTTCGTGGCATACCTCGTTATCGATATGTAGTGATATTTAGACCTATCTACGGGTTTAGGGCTATACACTCCCAACTGTTTTAGTTGTTGCTAGAGCTTTCCCTGGGATTATTCTTGACTCTTCTGATTTTTGAGCAAAATGCCTATTTATATATGGGAAGCGCAAACCTGTAGGGATTATTGAGCCGTGGGGAGGGGATGGATGTATTCAGGCTTAATTCAGGGAACTGAAGCACAGATCATTTCCTTTCTTTCCAAGATCAAGAGCCCCTCACCAGGCGTGAAAGGAACCTCCCATTGAAGGGCAATAGTGCCCCGTTTCCTTTGCTCCCTTTACAACCTCTGCACTCTTTCCTCAACCTTTGGAATTCCATTTAGGTGCTGCAATATTCTGCTTAAATCTTTTATAGTAACTGGTCTCTGAATTGAATTTAACTGAGATATTAGATAATATCAAATTCAAGACCAGTTACTATAAAGATTTAAGCAGAATATTGCAGCACTAAATGAATTCCAAAGGTTGAGGAAGAAGTGCAGAGGCTTGTAAAAGGAGCAAAGGCAGGGCACTATTGCCCTTCAAGGGAGGTTCCTTTACGCTGGTGAGGGGCTCTTGATCTAGGGAATTGGATCTGTGCTTCAGTTCCCTGAATTAAGCCTGAATACCTTCCATCCCCTCCCCCACAGGCTCTATAATCCTACAGGTTTAGCGCTTCCCCATTATATAAATACGGCACTTTTGCTCAAAAATCGAAGAGTACAAGAATAATCCCAGAAAGCTCTAGCAACAACTAAAACAGTTGGGGTATAGCCCTAAACCCGTAGATAGGTCTAACATAGCACTAAATATCGATAACGAGGTATGCCACGAAACAACTAAAGTGGCAAATTGTTTTAATTTCTACTACACATCTTTCGCATCAACACTAGTAAGTAAACTACCAGCTGCATCAAATACCTTAAACACAGACTCTGATAAGTTTAAAACATACTATACCAATATAAGGGTAACCCCAAAGAGTTGTGAACTAGTAAGTATATCTCATGACTTCGTGTATAAAGAACTAAGCAGGTTAAACCCAAAGAAGACCTCCGGCCCAGATAACATCCCGTCTAAGTTCCTAAAAGATGGTGCCTCTGAATTGCCAATCCCCATTGCTCACATAATAAATTTGTCCATCGCCACTAATACCGTACCAGAGGAGTTTAAGGAGGCCAGAGTTACATCTGTCTTCAAGAAAAATAGTAGGTCTGATGTCAGCAACTATAGGCCTGTTAGTATACCCAGTGTAATATCCAAAATTCTAGAGAGGGCGGTGTACCGTCAAGTAGATAAGTACCTTAATGACAACAACATTCTTCATAGTTACCAATCAAGCCTTACGAGCCTTACAACCCGACACCTTAATTTAATCTGACGTGATTTAACATGAAACTGAAATGTCCGATACGGAACCTCATAGGAATGGTAATCCTTAGAAATAGCTATAAACATCGACTAAGCTAAAGGATCATACAGAGTCCAGGAAACGTGGAGAGAACTAAAAATGCCATAAATGAAATTGCAAGAAAACCCAAAGGATTTCTGTTTCTTATGCCAAATCAAAGTCTAGAACAGCATTTCCAGTAATTGGACCCTACTTAACGGGATGAGTCCTACACGATGACAGCAAAGAAATGATGAAGCTACTCAAGACCCAATATGACTCGGCTTTTAGCGAGCCACTAATCAGACTGAGAGTCGAAGAACCAAATAATTTTTTTATGAGAGAATTTGGTAGACACACACCTATTTGATATTAAATAGTCTGCCCATGAGTCTGCCCCAGGCCCAGACTCATGGAACTCCGTGTTCATCAAGAACTGCAAGAAGCCCCTATCATGTACTTTTAACATCCTGTGGAGAGGGAGCATGGACACTGGGGTCGTCCCACAGTTACTTACAACAACAGTCATAGCCCCACTCCACAAAAGGGGCAGTAAAGCCATAGCGCTAACGTCCCATATCATAAAAATATTTGAAAGGGTTCAAAGAAGCAAGATTACCACCCATCTAGATACCCATTAGTTACACAACCCAGGGCAGCATGAGTTTAGAGAAGGCGCTCTAATCTGTCCCAACTCGGACCACTACGAACGGGTCCTGGATGCCTCTAGAAGACAAACATAATGCAGATCAATAACAACAGACTTTGCAAAAGCCTTTCATAAGTGTGACAATGGTGGTAATAGCACAACAAAAATGGTTGATAAAGGAATAACAGAAAAGTTGGTATATAAGATAAGATAAGATAAATTTTCGTTCGGATTTTTTAACCCCGGAGGTTTAGCCACCCAGGATAACCCCAAGAAAGTCAGGCTCTCGAGACTGCTAACTTTTTCCATTGAGGTCCTTAATCTTGTCCCCCAGGATGCGACCCACATCAGTCGACTAACACCCCAGGTACATATTTGCTGCTAGGTGAACAGGACAACAGGTGTAAGGAAACTTGCGATATGTTTCCACCCGCCGGGAATCGAACCCGGGCCCTCCGTGTGGTGAACGGAGCTTTAGCCACCAGGCCACCGGGCCACAAAATCGAACTCTCCGCTATTAATTTCCTAACAAATAGAACACAAAAGAGTAGTCAAACAGAGTAAAAGTCTGAGGCGGCTACGGGTGAAAAGCTCGTTCCACAAGGCACAGTAACTCGCCCCAATCTTGTCCTTATCCCACATATCGTACTAGACAGAGAATATTTTTGCCACAGCGACAGTGTCTTCCTTTGCGGATGAACACCTCGTATTTTGCGCGATGAGCATGTCTACCATTGAAGACACGAAAGACTCCAGGCGGACAACAACCAAATCTTTAAATGGGCTCAAAAAACAAATGAAGTTCAATGATGAAAATTCCAATAACTCCTATATGGAAAACGGTGATGAAATTAAAATTTACAAAAATCGGAGTGAAAAACAAATTCCATCCACACAGTAGAACGAAATATAATGTCCAAGATCTGTTGTGATCATCGCCAGAGGGCTCACCTTCAAGGACCATAACATTGTATCAATCACATCTGCTAGAAAAATGACAGGATAAATATGAAACTTTCAATACCAGGGATGCCAAGCCTCGATGACACTCTTCAGGTCGCTGTTCTATCTAGGCTGGCATATTGCCTGCCACACTAACAGCACCCTTTCAAGGCAAGTGAAATTGGCTGACCTACAACATGTACAGAGAACCTTCACGGCGCGCATAACTGCGATAAACATCTCAATTACTGGGAACGCTTGAAGTTCCTAAACCTGAACTCCTAGAAGGCAGGAGGGAGAGATACATAATTATAAATACCTGGAAAATCCTAGAGGTACTAGTACCAAACATGCACCGAAAATCACTCCCTACGAAAGCAAAAGACCGGCAGACGATGGCAACATCCCCCCATGAAAAGCAAGTCAACACAACAAGTGTCAGGGGCCCAAGACGTTCAACTGCCCTCCCACATACATCAGGGGGGTTTACCAATACACCCCTGGCTGTCTTCAAAGCAGGAGCGGACGGGCACCTAAAGTCAGTATCTGACCACCGGGCTGTGGTTCGTATTTTGGGTTACGTGCGGCCATCAGTAAAACAGCCTGTTTTGATTAAGACCCTGATCCACCATGAGGCCCGGGCCCACAGACCGGGCCGCGGGGCGTTGACCCCCAGAAAACTCTCTCCAGGCATGCTCCAGGTGTTTGGGGGGGGGGGCAAAAGGCCTTCCGATACTGTCAACTTCAATATATAAATGTAATAAACTTCAAGCTATCGGTATAATCCATAGACTGGTTTTTTAAGTCCCTATCTTAGCAACAGGAAACAATTGTCAAAATCTACAAAACAGATCAGAACCCCTGCCGATACAGTGGCTTTCCCGAAGGTAGTATTCCTGGGTCCCTTATTATCCTATGTTATGTAAACGACATGCCATTCAGTGTCATGTGCAAACTCCTACTGTTTACCTGGAGAGAGTTCCGGAGGTCAGACGCCCCCGCGGCCCGGTCTGTAGACACAGGCCCTCCTGGTGGATCAAGCCTGATCAACCAGGCTGTTACTGTTGGCTGCACGCAAACCAACGTACGAGCGACAGCCCGGCTGGTCAGAACCGACTTTTAGGTGCTTGACCATGCCACTTGAAGACTGCCGGGGTCAGTTGTATCCCCTTATGTATGCTGGGAGGCAGTTGAACAGTCTCCGGGCCCCTGACACTTATTGATGGTCTCTTAACGTGCAGTGACACCCCTGCTTTTCCATTGGGGGGATGTTGCAATCGTCCTGCTCAAGTCTTTTGCTTTCGTAGTGAGTGATTTTCGTGTGCAAGTTTCGGTAATTAGTCCCACTAGGATTTCCAGGTGAAATATAATCATTTATCTCTCCCGCATGCGCGTTTTCCTGGGAATACAGGTTCAGGACTCAAGCGCTCCCGTAATTGAGGTGTTTTTACCTCCGTTCTGCGCGCCGTGAAAGTCCTCTGTACATTTTGTAGGTCAGCAATTTCACCTTCCTTGAAAGGTGCTGTTTAGTGTGCAGCAAATATTCCAGCTAGATTAGAACAAGTGACCTGAAAGAGTGTCATCATGGGCTGACCATCCCTAGTTTTGAAGGGTTTTCATTATCCATCCGTCATTTTTCCTAGCAGATGCTATTGATACAATGTTATGTTCTTGAAGGGAGATCCTCCGACATGAACCACTCCCAGAGTCTTTGACGTTGGGTTATTCGCTCTATTTTTGGCCAGAAATTTGTTTTGTCTCTGATGACGATTAATGTCCTCGTGATTTGCTGTATCTGAGTAAGTGAAATTTCCATCGTTTAACTTCATATTGTTTTCTGCAGCCCCATTGAAATATTTTGGTTATGTCCTGCCTGGAGCCTTGCAGTGTTCTGCAATGGAAGACACTGTCATGCAGATTCGGGTTGTCATCAGCAAAGAAGACACGTGCTGTGCTGACATCCTTGTCTATGTCAGATATGAGGATGAGAACAAGATTGGTAGCAAGTACTGTGCCTTGGTGGAACAGAGCTTTTCACGTAACTGCCTCGGACTTTAACTCTGTTGACGACTACTCTCTGTGTTCTGTTAGTGAGGAAATTATAGATCCATCGACCGACTTTCCCGTTATTCCTTTAAGCACTCATTTTGTGCGCTAATACACCATGTCACACTTGTCTAAGGCTTTTGCAAAGTCTGTATATATTACATCTGCATTCTTTTGTCTTTCTAGTGCATCAAGTACCTTGTCGTTAAGTGATCCAATAGTTGAGACAGACAGGAGCGACCTGTTCTAAACCATGTTGCCCTGGTTGTGGTTAATTGATGGGTTTTCATAAGATGGGTGCGATGTTGCTTCTTAGGACCCTTCAAGATTTTTTTGATATGGGATGTTAGTGCTATCGGTCCTGTAGTTCTTTGCTGTTGCTTTATCTGTCCCCTTTTGGAGTGGGGCTATGTCTGTTGTTATTTTATAACTGTGGGACGACCTATCACGTGTCCATGCTCCCTCTCCATAGGATGGTAAAAGCTCGTGATAGGGGCTTCTTGCAGTTCTTGATAAACACGGAGTTCCATGATCTGGCCCTGGGGCAGAGTGCTGGGCATGGTCATTTACCGCCTGTTTCGAAGTCACTTTGGCGTCAGGATAACATTACATCATATAGGCTTGTGTTAACCAAATTCTGTGGCTCTCTCATAAAAAAATTCATTTTCATCTTCGACTCTCAGTCTGGTTAGTCGGCTTGCTGAAAACTGAGTCAAATGGGACTGAGTACTCACTCATTTCCTGGCTGTTATCTGTGTAAGGACCCATCTGTTTAAGTAGGGGCCCAATACTGACGTTTGTTCTCGACTTTGATTTGCATAGGAGAAGAAATGCTTTGGGTTTCTTTCGATTTCATTTATGGCTTTTAGTCTTCCCGCGATTCCTGACTCCTATAAGATTCCTTTAATCTTAAAAAAAAAAGTTCGATGCCTGCATTTTCTGATCCATTCCCCTACCTTTCAGATATTTGACCTCTTTTAAGCCGCTCTGTTTATTCGTTTCCCCATCGCCTGTAAAGGGAGTCGTCTGTCCCTTTCTATTTTACATCTACTCCTCCTTTTTCTTAGAGGAATAAGCCTTGTGCGTACATCGAGGCTTATTCCTCTAAGAAAAAGGAGGACAGTGCGGATGACAGTGTTCTGGTAGTGTCAGGTAAAGACCCACAAGATATAATTAATGTAATAACACTGGAATTGGAGTCCTGCATCAAATGGTTAGTAGACAACCAACTATTCTTACACCTCGGGAAAACTCAAGCCATACTCTTTGGCACGAAACATGGACTGAGAAGCTCAAATAATTTTTGTCTGGCGTAATGGGGAACCCTTCACTTCAGCTTCCTCAGTAAAATATCTGGGAATCCCCTTTGACCCATGAATGTCAGGAGAATTGATAGGGAACAGCGTAATAAAGAAAGCGAATGCCAGGCTGAAGTTCCTCTACAGACAAGCACAGTGTCTACCAACTGAGGCTCGCAGGACCCTATGTCTAGCCCTCATACAATGTCATGTAGATTACGCTTGCTCTTCGTGGTACTCTGCCTTAACAAAAAAAATATAAAAAAAATGAACACTAGACTGCAGATCACCCAGAACAATAATGGTAAGATTCCATCCAGGACCTGGGTCGAGAGAGCATTAGGCCAGATAATTACAACAATTGGATATGTTGAATACTGAAGTTAAATCAAGTTCATAAAATTGCTCAGTGTCCAGAATATCTTGCTGAAATTTTGTCAAGGCTGGGAACCAAAGCAATCATAGTATACATGGAGAGGGTTTCGGGGGTCAACGCCATCCCCGGCCCGGTCTGAGACCAGGCCTCGTGGTGGATCATGGTCTTTTCAACCAGGCTGTTACTACTGGCTGCAAGCAAACTGACGTACAAACTGCAGTCTGGCTGGTCAGGTACTGACTGTAGGTGCCTATCCAGTGCCTTCTTGAAGACAGCCAGGGGTCTAGTGGTAATCCCCGTTATGTATGTTGGGAGGCAGATGAACAGTCTTGGGCCCCTGACACTTATTGTGTTGTCTCTCAATGTACTTGTGGCGCCCCTGCTTTTCATTGGGGGAATGTTGCATCTCCTGCCGAGTCTTTTGCTTTCATAGGGAGTGATTTTCGCGTGCAAGTTTGGTACTAGTCCCTCTAAGATTTTCCAAGTGTATATTATCATTTATCTCTCTCGTCTGCGCTCCAGGGAATACAGATCAAGGGCCTTCGACCGTTCCCAGTAATTTAGGTGTCTTATCGTACTTTTGTGTGCCGTGAAAAATTTTGTACACTCTTCAGGTCAGCAATTTCGCCTGCCTTGAAGGGGGCAGTTAGTGTGCAGCAGTATTCCAGCTTAGAGAGAACAAGCGATTTGAAGAGAATCATCATGGGCTTGGCGTCCCTAGTTTTGAAGGTTCTCATTATCCATCCTATCATTTTCCTAGCAGATGCAGTAGATACACTGTTGTGGTCTCTGAAGGCGAGATCCTCTGACATTATCACTCGCAGGTCCTTGACATTACTTTTTTGCTCTATTGTGTGGTTAGAATTTGTCGTATACCCTTATACAGTTTTAATTTCCTGAAGTGTTTCCATATCTGAGTAGCTGAAATTTCTCTTCATTAAACTTCATATTGTTTTGAGTGGCCCATTTGAAGATTTGGTTGATGTCCGCTTGGAGTCTTGCGGTGTCTGCGATGGAGGTCACTGTCCTGGCAATTCGGGTGTCATCAGCAAAGGAAGACAAGGAGCTATGGTTTACATCTCTGTCTATGTCAGATATGAGGATGAAGAATAGGACAGAAGCGAGTACTGTGCCTTATGGAACAGAGCTTTTCACCGTAGGTGCCTCAAACTTTATTCTATTATTCTTTGTGTTCTATTTGTCAAGAAGTTGTAGATCCATCTACCAACTTTTCCTGTTATTCCTTTATCACGCATTTTATGCACTATTACACCGTGGACGCACTTGTCAAAGGCTTTCGTAAAGTCTGTATATACCACATCTGCATTTTGTTTATCCTCTATAACATCCAGGACCTCGTCATAGTGGTCAAGTAGCTGGGACAGGCAGGAGCGACCTGCTCTAAACCCATGTTGCCCTGGATTGTGTAATTGATGGGTATGTAGGTGGTTGGCGATCTTGCTTCTTAGAACCCTTTCAAAGATTTTTGTGATATGGGATGTTAGTGCTGCCGGTCTGTAGTTATTTGCAATTGCTTTACTGCCACCTTTGTAGAGTATGGCTATGTCTATTGTTTTAGTGAGTGTGGGATGACCCCTGTGTCCATGCTCTCTCTCCATAGAATGCTGAAGGCACGAGATAGGGACCTCTTCCAGTTCTTAATGAACACAGAGTTCCATGAGTCTGGGCCTGGGGCAGAGTGCATGGGCATGTCATTTATTGCCTTTTCAAAGTCTCGTGGTGTTAGGATAATATCAGAGATTTTTGAGATTGACCAAATTTTGGGTCTCGGTCATAAGAATTCATTTAGATTGTTCACCCTTAGTCCGGGGAACGGCTCGTTGAACACTGAGTCGTACTGGGACTTTAGTATCTCATTCGTTTCTTTGCTGTCATCTGTGTATGTTCCATCTCGCCTATCTCCAGTTCGCCGAATTAAGCCTGAATGCCTTCCACATCCCCCCCCCCCCAGGCGCTGTATAATCCTCCGGGTTTAGCGCTTCCCCCTTGATTATAATAATCCATCTCGCCTAAGAAGGGGTCCAATACTAAATGTTGTTTTAACCTAAGATTTGGCATAAGAGAAAAAGTATTTTTTTTCAGTTTCATTTATGGCTTTTAGTTCTTCCCGAGATTCTTGTCTCCTTAAACTCAAGTTCAGTATTTGCTATTTCTCTGACCAGTGCCTCCCTTCTTATTTCAGATACATTGGCCCCTCTCAGCAGCTCTGTGATTCTTCGCCTTCGCCTGTATAGGGAGCGTCTCTGTCTTTCTAGTTTACATCTTCTTTTTCTTTTTCTTAATGGAATGTGGCTTGAGCAGACCTCAAGTGCCACAGAGTTATTTTTTCCAGGCAAAAGTTCGGATCTGTGTTGTTTAGGATATCTTCCCAGCTTGTTTCATTTAGGATATGGTTGACTTGTTCCCTGTTGTGATAGAAACACAGGCCTTATCTCTAGGCTTTATTGAACATAGAATCTTCATAGTACTTCTGCAACAACAAAATATAATGACTAGTACATCTAATAATGGCTTCTACAGGGATGGTGATGTCTTGCATATGTCAAGAGAAAAGTTATAACTACAGGCCACATATTTAAACTCACCATGTAATCTGCATCGCTTATAAATGGATAAAGTAGGAGAGAATCACACACCATGTGTTGGTGCCCATGACACACACCAAACTGTTGTTGTTGTTAAGGCCCCTAGAGGTGGTGCAGTATTACCTGGGTGCTCCCCACAGGGCCGATATCAAC
>NC_069481.1:7151869-7369318 GCF_026875155.1 Cherax quadricarinatus
ATGCACTCTCCCCCAGGGCCAGACTCAGGGAACCCGTGTTTATCAAGATGCAAAGCCCTATCACGAGCCTTTTCCATCCTATGGAGAGGGAGCATGGACACGGGGGTCGTCCCACAGTTACTAAAAACAAGACATAGCCCCACTCCACAAAGGGGACAGTAAAGCAACAGCAAAGAACTACAGACCGTTTAGCACTAACATCCCATTTTCATAAAAATCTTTGAAAGGGTCCTAAGAAGCAAGATCGCCACCCATCTAGAAACCCATCAATTACACAACCCAGGGCAACATGGGTTTAGAACAGGTCGCTCCTGTCTGTCTCAACTATTGGATCACTACGACAAGGTCCTAGATGCACTAGAAGACAAAAAGAATGCAGATGTAATATATACAGACTTTGCAAAGCCTTCGACAAGTGTGACCATGGTGTAATAGCGCACAAAATGCGTGCTAAAGGAATAACGGGAAAAGTCGGTCGATGGATCTATAATTTCCTCACTAACAGAACACAGAGAGTAGTCGTCAACAGAGTAAAGTCCGAGGCAGCTACGGTGAAAAGCTCTGTTCCACAAGGCACAGTACTTGCTCCCATCTTGTTCCTCATCCTCATATCTGACATAGACAAGGATGTCAGCCACAGCACCGTGTCTTCCTTTGCAGATGACACCCGAATCTGCATGACAGTGTCTTCCATTGCAGACACTGCAAGGCTCCAGGCAGACATCAACCAAATATTTCAATGGGCTGCAGAAAACAATATGAAGTTTAACGATGAGAAATTTCAATTACTCAGATACAGCAAACACGAGGAAATTAAATCGTCATCAGAGTACAAAACAAATTCTGGCCAAAAAATAGAGCGAAACACCAACGTCAAAGACCTGGGAGTGATCATGTCGGAGGATCTCACCTTCAAGAACCATAACATTGTATCAATCGCATCTGCTAGAAAAATGACAGGATGGATAATGAGAACCTTCAAAACTAGGGATGTCAAGCCCATGATGACACTCTTCAGGTCACTTGTTCTATCTAGGCTGGAATATTGCTGCACACTAACAGCACCTTTCAAGGCAGGTGAAATTGCTGACCTACAAAATGTACAGAGACTTTCACGGCGCGCATAACGGAGATAAAACACCTCAATTACTGGGAGCGCTTGAGGTTCCTGAACCTGTATTCCCTGGAACGCAGGCGGGAGAGATACATGATTATATACACCTGGAAAATCCTAGAGGGACTAGTACCGAACTTGCACACGAAAATCACTCACTACGAAAGCAAAAGACTTGGCAGACGATGCAACATCCCCCAATGAAAAGCAGGGGTGTCACTAGCACGTTAAGAGACCATACGATAAGTGTCAGGGGCCCGAGACTGTTCAACTGCCTCCCAGCATACATAAGGGGGATTACCAACAGACCCCTGGCAGTCTTCAAGCTGGCACTGGACAAGCACCTAAAGTCGGTTCCTGACCAGCCGGGCTGTCGCTCGTACGTTGGTTTGCGTGCAGCCAACAGTAACAGCCTGGTTGATCAGGCTCTGATCCACCAGGAGGCCTGGTCACAGACCGGGCCGCGGGGGCGTTGACCTCCGGAACTCTCTCCAGGTAAACAGTAGGAGTTTGCACTTGACACTGAATGGCATGTCGTTTACATAACATAGGAATAATAAGGGACCCAGAATACTACCTTCGGGAAAGCCACATGCTATCGGCAGGGGTTCTGATTCTGTTTTGTAGATTTTGACAATTTGTTTCCTGTTGCTAAGATAGGACTTAAACCAGTCTATGGAACTTATACCGATAGCTTGAAGTTTATTACATAATATATTGTAGTTGACAGTATCGAAGGCCTTTTGCACACCTGGAGCATACCTGGAGAGAGTTCTGGGGGTCAACGCCCCCGCGGCCCGGTCTGTGGCCCGGCCTCATGGTGGATCAGGGTCTAATCAACCAGGCTGTTACTGCTGGCCGCACGTAACCCAACATACGAACCACAGCCCGGCTGGTCAGATACTGACTTTAGGTGCCCGTCCAGCTCCTGCTTGAAGACAGCCAGGGGTGTATTGGTAAACCCCCCTGATGTATGCTGGGAGGCAGTTGAACAGTCTTGGGCCCCTGACACTTGTTGTGTTGACTCTGCTTTTCAATGGGGGGATGTTGCATCGTCTGCTGGGTCTTTTGCTTTCGTAGGGAGTGATTTTCGTGTGCAAGTTTGGTACTAGTCCCTCTAGGATTTTCCAGGTATTTATAATTATGTATCTCTCCCTCCTGCCTTCTCGGGAGTACAGGTTTAGGAACTTCAAGCGTTCCCAGTAATTGAGATGGTTTATCGCAGTTATGCGCGCCGTGAAGGTTCTCTGTACATTTTGTAGGTCAGCAATTTCACTTGCCTTGAAAGGTGCTGTTAGTGTGCAGCAATATGCCAGCCTAGATAGAACAAGCGACCTGAAGAGTGTCATCGTGGGCTTGGCATCCCTGGTATTGAAAGTTCTCATTATTTATCCTGTCATTTTTCTAGCAGATGTGATTGATACAATGTTATGGTCCTTGAAGGTGAGCTCCTCTGCGATGATCACACCCAGATCTTTGACATTAATATTTCGTTCTACTGTGTGGATGGAATTTGTTTTGTACTCCGACGAAATTTTAATTTCCTCACGTTTTCCATATCAGAGTTATTGGAATTTCTCATCATTGAACTTCATATTGTTTTTTGCAGCCCATTTAAAGATTTGGTTGATGTCCGCCTGGAGTCTTTCAGTGTCTTCAATGGTAGACACTGTCATGCAAATACGGGTGTCATCCGCAAAGGAAGACACTGCGCTGTGGCAAATATTCCTGTCTATGTACGATATGAGGATAAGGAACAAGATGGGGGCGAGTACTGTGCCTTGTGGAACAGAGCTTTTCACCGTAGCCGCCTCAGACTTTACTCTGTTGACTACTCTTTGTGTTCTATTTGTTAGGAAATTATAGCGGAGAGTTCGATTTTGTGGCCCGGTGGCCTGGTGGCTAAAGCTCCCGCTTCACACACGGAGGGCCCGGGTTCGATTCCCGGAGGGTGGAAACATTTCGACACGTTTCCTTACACCTGTTGTCCTGTTCACCTAGCAGCAAATATGTACCTGGGTGTTAGTCGACTGGTGTGGGTCGCATCCTGGGGGACAAGATTAAGGACCCCAATGGAAATAAGTTAGACAGTCCTCGATGACGCACTGACTTTCTTGGGTTATCCTGGGTGGCTAACCCTCCGGGGTTAAAAATCCGAACGAAATCTTATCTTATCTTATCTACCAACTTTTCCTGTTATTCCTTTATCACCCATTTTGTGTGCTATTACACCATGGTCACACTTATGAAAGGCTTTTGCAAAGTCTGTGTATATTGCATCTACATTCTGTTTGTCTTCTAGAGCATCCAGGACCATGTCGTGGGGTCCCGTATTGGGGACAGTTTTAGAGGACTTCTCTAAACCATGCGGCCCGGGGTTTGTGAAACAAAATGGGTATCTAGATGGGTGGTAATCTTGCTTTTAAACCCCTTTTCAAATATTTTTATGAAGGGGACTTACGCTATGGTTTTACTGCCCCTTTTGTGGGGGGGGCTTGACTTTTTGTTGTAAAAACTGTGGACGACCCCATGTCCTCCCCTCTCCACAGGATGTTAAAAGTACTGTAGGGGCTTCTTGCATTTCTTGTGAACACGGATTTCCAGATTTGGCCCCGGGCAACTCATGGCGACCATTTAATATCAAATAGTGTGTGTCTACCAAATTCTCTCATAAAAAAATATTTGTTCTTCGACCTCAGTCTATTAGTGGCTCGCTAAAACCGAGTCATATTGGGTCTTGGTAGCTCACCATTTTTTTGCTGTCATCTGTGGGGACTCTCCCGTTCAAGTAGGGCCCCCAATACGGGATGCTGTTCTAGACTTTGATTTGCATAAAAAAGAAACCCTTTTGGGGGTTTTTTGAAATTTCATTTATGGTTTTTAGTTCTTCTCACGTTTCTTGACCCTTAGTTCCTTAGCTTTAGTTCGTTTTTGCTTTTTCTAAGATTAAAACCCTTCCTATGGGGTTCCGTATCGACTTTTCAGTTCTCATGTAACCCCAAATTTTAATTAAGGGTGGGGTTGAAAGAGCCCCCTAAAGCCTGATTGGTAACTAAAGAATGTTTGTTGTATTAAAGGTATTTCTACTTACGGTACCCGCCCTCTCTAGAATTTTTTGGGTATTACACTGGGGAACTAACAGGCCCATAGTTGCTGACATCAGACCTACTTTTTCTTTAAACAGATGTAACTCTGGCCTCCTTAAAATCCCTTTGGTAGGTTTTGGCGAGGACAAATTATTAGTGAGCAATGGGATTGGCAATTAGAGGCCCCTTTTGGAAATTGACGGGATGTTATCTGGGCCCGGGGGTCTTTTTGGGGTTTTAAATCTTAGTTCTTTATACCGAAATCAAATTCTTACTAGTTACAACTTTGGGGTTTCCCTTATATTGGTAGTTGTTTAAACTTTTCAGAGTTGTGTTTAAGGGATTTGGGTGCAGCTGGTAGTTACTTTAGTGTTGATGCAAAGTGTGTATAGAAATTAAAAAAATTTTCCACTTTTTTGTTTCGTGGCTACCTCGTTTTCGAATTTTTGTGCTATGTTAACCCATCAAAGGGTTTTAGGGGGTATACCCCCCCTGTTTTGTTTTTGCTAAGCTTTTTGGATTATTTTGTACTCTTCGATTTTTGAGCAAAAGTGCCCAAATTTTAAAAAAGGGGGGGCGCTAAACCTGTAGGATTATAGACCCGGGGGGGGGGATGGGAAAGGGATTCCTTAATTTTAGGGAACTGAAGCACAGATCCAAATTTCCCCAGTCAAAACCCCCCACCCAGCGTAAAGGGAAATCCCTTGAAGGGGAATGTGCCCTCCTTTTCTCCTTTTACAAGCCCTGCCTCTTCCTCAACCTTTTTGGGAAATTTATTTAGTGTGCAAATTCTGCTTAAATCTTTTAGTAATGGTCTCTGAATTTGATATTATCTAATATCTCAGTAGTCATCCAGGGTTCAGTTCTTCGTTTAATCCTAGCCTCTTTAATTGGTGCAGTATTATCAAGGATGGCAGTGAACATTGTTTTGAATATTTCCAAGGCATCATTTACGTCCATGCAATTTGTTATCACTGTCCAATCACAGTTGTGTAGCCTATTTACCAGTGTTTATTTACTGTAGTTTCTAGTTGACCTCATTTTTATTGTCCTGTGTAAGCCTATCAGTTCCCTAGTGATTTTCCTCAGGTGCCCCTCCTGTAATGTGCCTGGCGGGCAAAGTAGATTAAGGATAAGCGTCCCAGAGAGAACGGGGGGAAACCTGTCACTTATGCTCAGACTAGAACGAGACTTCCACACTTGACGAAGGTTGGCATTGAAGTCCTGCATGAATGTCCACACGTGCTCATGTTTTTCTTTTCCGTTATGGTTTCTAGGGCCACCACAACCGGCGCCGTACTGAACCCTGACCCTCTGTTTCTGGCCAAGAAAAAAATTAGGTACAAGTACACATAAGTACAGTTATCATACCTAGTAACGTATGTATAAATTACCTGGGATAATCCCTCAAAAAAGTCAAAGTGACTTATTTCCATTGCTCAAAATGCTCTGCATAACCATGGGCTCCCTGCATGCACAACCGTATGTTACCCATACACAAATAACCCGCACATAGAAGAGAGGAGCTTACGATGATGTTTCGGTCCGACTTGGACCATTTACAAAGTCACACTAACGAGAAGGAGAGCAGGAAGGGGTATATTGTTATTTATATGTTACCCATCTCTGTACAAACATCATTTCATGTGGAAATAAATCTTTGATTTTGACTTTACTGACATTGGGGTCCTTTATGCCCAAACTTCGTCACTTGTAAATTGAAGGGGAAATAATGCCACTAGTAGCAGAGAATCCACCCACTATAACTTTTCTCCCAAGGTTCGGCTTTATATTTATTACAAGCAATACAAAGCGCTAAACCCACAGGGGTCATACGGTAGGCTTTATATAAAAAAAACAGCAGCTGCAGCTTCATATTACATTCATGGAGAAGCACTAAACCCACAGGGGTTATATTGTGCCGGGGAGCAGAGGCATTCCAGTTTGATCCAAGGAAGGGGAAGGCAGGTCCAATTCCTTGGACCAAGAGCATCTCATTGGCAACAAGAAACCTCTGAGGGTAGTAGTATGTTTCACTGTTCCACCTGGCTGTACTGTATCACAGTACCACCCATCTTTATATCAGTTACACTGTACCATATGGCCATACCACCAGCTTTATTTTGGTTTCACTGTAATAATGTTGGTAGAATTACCGACAATATGTAAAGTAAAAGGACATAAGTGCAACTAATGTGATATTTTTATTGTGGAAACGTTTTGGTCTCCAGGTGCTTTGTCAAGCCGTTACAAACAGGATCAGGATCGGACTCACAGGTAAGTACCCACGAGGGGCGAGGGGCAAGTGGGGACAGTGCGAAGAATAGACGGGGAGAGGAATGTCTTGAGTCGAAGAGAGAAGAGTCAGGACTAAACCCAACTGCTAAGCCTGGATAACAATGACGAAAGACGATGTAGAGACAACAGGAACTCTGTAGGAGCTGACTGCAACTTGCTGGATGGAAGATTACTGCTTCTTGATGGTGATTGGTGGCTGCAGGCGACAAGGGAGGAGCTCAACGTTGATTGGTCATTTCATAATGGCTTGGTGGTTATCTAGACTTGTGGTGTTTTTTTTCTGCATTTTTTCTAAGTAACTGAGTGATGTTCCATTGTTAATATGTTTAAATCGTTGGAGAGGAAGTTTAAAGATACGAGTTAACAAGTGTCGGTAGTGAGGGTTTTTGATTAAGTTTTCAGCATGCTTTATAAGGTCTGCAAGTTCAGTTCTAGCAGCTTTTTGTCCACAAGTAGCTTCGGTATCTACAAGAAACTTGACTGTTTTTTGGATGAGGTGAGATTTGAGTTCAGCTGGCTCCATGTCTTGAGGATAATTTTCTGTGGTAAAGAAAAATATTCCATGCCAATCAAGATAATCGTCTTCTTCAAATGGTTCAGTAAATGTTTTGAATAGTAGTGTTGGTGCTGGTGAAGGTACATTTTCCACTTCAACTTCTTCTGCTTCTTCTTCTTCTTCATCTTCATCTTCTTCTTCTTCTCTTCTTCTTCTTCTTCTTCAATGGACGAATGAGAGGATGTTTCTGGTGGAAAGGCTTCTGATTGGTCGGTCTCGTTTAGGAGTGGAGGCGATGGAGACTTCTCATTGGACGTTGTTGGAGTGACGTCACTAGTTGTTGATGGTGTTGGAGCTGCAGGCGTAGAGGTGTTGATTAAGTCCTTGGTGAATTTTAGTATTTCTTCCGAAGGTGGAGATGCTGGGAATATAAATGATGGCATATTATTTAGTGCAAATAACTCGTTGATGGTAGAGTTAAAAGATCCAGGTACAGCCATATTTTGCATGTGAGCGTATATGAGGCAGTAGTGGATCTTGGTTACGTCACATGCTGGAGGAGTGATGATGGTGGAGGCTGGCTGAGTAGTAGCTTGAAGTAATTTCGTAGTATTAGCTTGGATCTTTGCAATTGCTGCATACGTTGGTGTGTTGCTAGTAGGTTTTTTCTTTGCTGCTTCTTGTGTTTTCTTCACAATATCCTTACGTGTAGGACATTTTGCTGCCAGTGTATGGTGGTCGTTGCTCTTACAGTTTAAGCACGATGGTTGTGGTGGAGTAGCAATGGTGCAGGAACTGAAGGTGTGTCCCTCACTACCACATGTAGTGCAGAACTTACAAACAGTACATGGACACAGAGGGTATATATAGGCTCAGAGTGAGGTGCAATACTAGTGAGACTTTGGATTCCTCTGCTAGCTTCCGCATTGGACAGACGTACCTGCTCCCGGTTGGCTGTATGCTTTGCTTGCTCCTGATTGGCTGCATGCTTTGCTTGCTCCTGATTGGCTGCCTTGCGATCCACTTGCTGGAAGAAGCTTTTGGTGTGTTTGTTAAGGAAAAATAGCATTGATTTTCTTGTTTTAAGAAGACATTGCCTGTTTGGTTGTTTCGGGAAACCTTCATCTTGGTCCGGGGATTGGGGCGTCGCTGGCTGCCTGCCCCGGGGCAGACCGGGCCTTGCCCTTCAGCTGGGTGAAGTCTTCCCCCTAACCCCTTGGATGTTCCCTGCTGGTAATTGTTCAAGGCACACGCCCCACACCTATGCACTTGTTATGGAACCCTTGCATACCGAATCCTCTTACCGTTTTGGGGGCTGTAAGGAAACTTTGAGAATTAACAGCTTTTTTTTAAACCCTATTTTTTTTTTTGTGTGACAGGTTTAGCTCTCTGTTGTCCCGTAAATCCCTCAGAGGCCACCAAAACCCCTCTTCATTGAGGTGGTTAAAGATCCCCACAGTGGATCGGCTTGACTAATCGTTTGGGAGCACCAGCCCCCTTTCTTCCTCTAAAATTTTCTTTTTTCGGGATCGGCTGGACCGCTCCTGCGTCGGTGGGAGTTTTTCGTTGGTCCGGTCCCCGTGGCTGCTTTTTCTTGAAATTAACGCACGGGAACCCTAATCTTGGAGGTCACTTACAACCAAAAAAACAGATCTGTCGAATTCCCACTTGACCCCCCTTAGACCCACTCACTTTCAACGGCATTCCATTTGTGCTGTTGTCATCTGGCAACTGCACAGAGACCCATTTTTCCGACAAGGGCCCTGATGAAAAGGGTACTCAAAAGCTGACAAGATCGTTTGACATGCCTCTCCCCTTTTCATTTTACCAGGTCAAATGATAAACTCTTTAAACTCTACCGGTTTAAAGGAAAAATCTTGATCCTGTAACATACCATGTACAATAAGGAAGCCCGAAAAAGCTCTTTCAGGAGGTTTTGCTATCGTTTGGGCTCCTGATCAAAAGGCCAGGGTACAGTCGGGGAAAAATTTTTGTTGACTATCATGCTAAACAAAATACACCCGAACAAAGACCCTTGATGCAGAAATTTTCAACTCAAAATCAAGTCACAGTGAGGAACTTTTCCACCCTGAACGTTTAAAATATCCTTAAGATCAATTTCCACTCGGAGGGGCTGATAAACTGTTAAAACATGGTGTTCGAGCTAACTACTTTCTTTTTCCCACCTACTTCATTGTTTCTACCAAAACTATTCGCTATTCATCAGTGCTACAAACCCTTAGTTTGACATTAAAAATACTTGTGACAAAACAGCTGTGTTCCAAGTTTTCTTCTCCAGGCCCACATGGCAAAATTTTCCCAAAACCTAAAAAAAGTTGCACTGCCTCACCACTTTCTGCACTTCTTTCAACTGCCCTACTCAAAAGGGAATGTTTCTTCATTGGGAAAGACCACCCTCTGACCCCCAAACCCCGTCTTGACCCCACGCTCACAAACAAAAAAACATTCTCATCCACAACCAAAAACCTATTTTCCCTCTGCTACCACTTCTAAACTTATCCTTTCCCTATGCTGCGCTGCACAAACCAACCTTCCCTCGAACCTCTTCATCAAAAACAATCAAATATCCTTGAGACCTTGTGCTCATGCTGTATACTGTCATAAAATTTAAAATGCCAATATCCAACGATGCTGAAGTCTTTTAAAAGCCAACAACTTTGACCCCATATTTCCCTCCTGTTTTCTTTCTTCCAGGATAATTTTTTCCAATCCCTCCTCCACTCCGAACTCCTCTTCAAGCTTCTACCGGCAGCCCCCTTCTCCTTTACCATAGCCAAAATCCTGTTTTTTTAAATCCTTCCACTATTTTCTGGCTCCAAACACCAACAGATTCAACCTCCTTTTTATCTCTGCCTTCCGTTCCCCTACCTCAAGTCTCGCCCTCTTACTTGGTCAACAGTGTCCCAAACTCCCCCGGTTTCGACAAATTTCGGGCTGAATTCAGATTAATGATCAAGCCCCCCCCTCGCCCTCTCCCTCTCGCCCCAACCATCCTCATCTTAACACTACCCCTTCCCCCCTCCTTCTCCGGCCCCCTCTCCCCTTCCCTTCCCCTTCTAAATCCAAAAAAACCGTAAAACAAAAAACGCCCCAAACATAGACAGGTGCGGGGTTTAGTACGATAAAAATGGGGAAAACTTCAATTTGCCCTTCAAAAAACCCCCAACCCCAGGGCCCCTTAAAGGTTATTCAATTTAACATAAAGCTTATAACGCAAAAAAAATACATTCTTGCTGACCTCGTTGAATAGAAAAACCCCAGACGTGTTGCTATTAAACGCAGTGGAGTGATATCACTGTCAGCATTAGGATATACCCCCGTCAGCTCTGGAACACGGGAAATGGCGTGTATTTTGTTAAAAGTACAATTAAACATAGTTCTTACCCTTCATTTACATACCTCACAACATGGCTGGAAAATTTACAGATACAGGGACCATCTTCTGTAAAACGACATAATTCAGACCCTCAAACATTAACATCTGTTTTTAACCATTTTTTTAATCTCACACCCTGTATTTTATTGCCGACCTAAATCCCAAAACACCCCCAGATTCCATGACAATTTCACAAATTTATGGAAGGAAATTTCATACACTTGTACACAGAAAATTCATGCACCTGGGACCTTATTTCCCCAAAACAGCTTTTACACACAATGGCCAAGGACCCCTGAAAAAAATTTTTAAAAACAAGCTAGAATCGCTTAATACACACAACACAGGACCGCTCTCTGGATCTGACAATTCCCATATTTTTCATTTTCCTCAAATCCATACTATTCCAGTTGCCCCTCTCGCTATTTTTCCCGGCGGGCTGGATCTGTTCAAACAAGCCTAAAAATCTTGATCCACACAACTATGACCCAAAGACCAGTATCAGACTAGACACCAAAAACAAAGCATTCAACAAACAAAATTTCCCAAAAAAGTACAGAGGTTGTCCCAAAAGCAACCCAAAGACGATACCTTTTCGCCCCTCAGAAAAAAAAAAAGATTCTACATGTTAAGACACCGTTCTAGCAAACCCCAAAAAAGACTCAATATCATCCGATGGGACCCCACTATTTTTCGACAATATATCCAGCCAGCGTGACCCCGCCGACATTGGGAACAGTTTAAATTACAGATGTAACGTACAAGGAAAACCCAAACATTTTTGTCTCCATTCGGGGGAAAATTCAGGCACCCCCCCCGATCCACAACCTTTGCCATAAACAGCAACAACAGACAGATCTCTGACCCTGCGAAGCAGTAATATTTTCAAAGAATATGGGAAAATCTTCCCCCCACATCCCCCAGACCAAGCGATAGCACAACTTAGAAAAAGAGAGATGGGTATCCAACCATGAAGTTTTAACCCAAACCTGATCAAATTAAACCAAAAAAACCCATCTTCCACACATCCCCAAACTCTCCTTTTACTGTAAATGATGTTCACTCCTTACTAACCACCTTCCCAAAAAAGCTCCCGGGCTTCAGGGGCTGCCATTCATCCTTCGTCACCTTCCCCTTTTGTTGCTTCTGCTATCACGACCCCTTTAATGCCTCTCTTGCATTGGGTATTTCCCCCATTCTTTTAAAACTGCAACTGCATGTCTCATACAAAACCTGGGAAAAACTTGCTGACCCCCAAAAATTAGACCAATTTGCCTCCTTGAAAATTTTGGGTTTAAAACCTTTTAAACTTTTTAAAATGCGACTCAGGGCTCACCAGAGACACATAACTTGTTACTGAAAGACAATTCGGTTTCCGAAAAAAACGATCTACCCCAAGACTTTTTTAATATAAACCCGAACTATATACATCAATAAAGCCCCGAACGTACCCGCCCTTTTCGCCAAAGATGTGAGAAAGCTTTTGCATGTTTGGCAGAAAGGGTTAAAAAACAAACTTTGCCTTCCCTTTTACTTAACTATAAAAATGAGAAATTATTAGTCATTTTTTGATGGCCGAACGGTGCGTTGTTCAGAGATCATTTTCGGGACTTTTACATTAAAAGGGGTTCCCCAAAGGTCTGTCCTACTCCCCCCTATTATATCTACACGAAGTTTACCAACCTCTTTTCCCAAAAACCAAATTTCCCTTTCTTAGCGACGACACACTAAATCAAACACATAAAATTTTGTTTCCTTGCACGCAGAACAAAAGAGGGTTGACGGATTACCGCCGGGGAAATTATTATGGCGCATCAAAACCAACCCAAAAAATCAAAATCCTTACTTCCCTAGAATGGTTATGTCCCCCCTTTTTTCGAACTCAAAACAAGCACCCCCCCGTCCCCATCCCCCGTCCTTCATAAGTTTTCCTTGGTATTACCCTAACCCCAAAATGAACTTAAAATCTACATTCTACAAAGACCCTACTGGGGGAACTGCACTCTCAAAGGGTTTATAAGCGCGAGGGCCCGTCCCAAGACAAAACTACATCTTACAAAGCTTCATTTGTTTCCCCTACTCTCTTACTTTCCACTCGCTCGACGTTAATTTCCCAAGACAAACGCACTAAAATTTCAACGATCCAAAATCGTGCATTAGTTGGGGGTTGGGGGTGAGGTGGGACGAAAAAATTTTCCACCAGTAAACTCCCACTCCACAAACACCCAGCTTTGAACGATACTGGAAGCACATGACAAACAACTTGCAGATTGAAACATATCATGATATGGACTACATAACTGATATCCAGAAGTCCCTTTCAATGATGTAAATCTTTTTCAATCATTTTTAATATCGGCACCCCCCACCAATACACATAAATTATTGATTTTCTTAAAAATTCAAATAAATTTAAAAATGCCTTGCGTAAGCTGTGTCTTTTTTGCGTTTTTTTGGGCTGAAGTGCTTGCGATTGCGTTTTGGGCCTTTGCAACAATGTCCCCGCCCCTATCTTTTTGCTTGTTGAAGTGTTCCCGTCTTGCAGTCAGCCCCGCAGAGTCCCTGTTTTCTTTTATGTCCCCTCTTTGTTTTTTTTTATCCAGGCTTAGCGTTGGGTCTAGTCCTGCTCTTCTCTCTTCAACTCAATACATTCCTTTTCCCCTCATTCTTCGCATGTCCCCATTGCCCCTCGCCCACGTGGGTCCTTTCCCGGAGTCCTACGTTTTGTTCAATACTAGTGGTAGTAGTTTAATAGTAGTGATATAAGTTTATGCGTGTAGTAATACAATATTGTTAGAACAATTAACTTGCACAAGAGTAAAAGAATATAAAAGCTATTACTTGGGTAACATAAAAATAGGTTAGACAAATATTTCTATAGGAGGCTGGATAGATTATTATTATTATTATAATCAAAAAGAAGCGCTAAGCCACAAGGACTATACAGAGGAGGCTGGATAGAGAAACTAATTTCTGCAGACGCTAGTGCCTTGAATCATCACTAATCGCTGTTCCTAATACGATTAAACAAAACAAAGGCAGCTCACCGTCTCTGAAGTCTTAGCAAGAATCCTCCTGAAAACAGCAAACCCTGCCATCACATAGTCTCTCCTGCTACACAAGCACTTTACAGAGAATGAACATTGAAACAGGCCTTCTCTATCCAGCCTCCTATAGAAATATTTGTATAACCTATTTTTGTTACTCATGTGCAAGTTAATTGTTCTACCATGTTGTATTACTACTGCTACTACTACCACTAGTATTACACCTCACTCTGAGCCTATATATACCCTCTGTGTCCATATACTGTTTGTAACAGCTTGACAAAGCTCCTGGAGAGTGAAACATTGCCACAATAAAAATGTCACATTAGTTGCACTTGTGGTTTCACTGTACCACAAAGCTTTATATCAGTTACACTTGCAGCTTTGTCAAAGCAGAAACACACTATGAGCACATCAAATACTTTTTTTTTTATGTACACTGTTTTACTCATTAGTTTTAGCAAGTGCCTAAAGCAAAAAGCTTTTTCATTATTTTCATGGGGAAGTGATAAACCACATAAGGTCATACAGCACCTGTGACATGGAAGGTAAACAGGTTTGATCCAATGTACAGAACTCTAATTTCCTAAATCAAGAACCCTTAACTAGCAAGGACTAAAAGTCACTTCCATCATTTATTGAACAATCTCAGCAGTCCTGAAAGTCATACTTTATTTTGTTCATGGGGAAGCACTGAACCCACAACTGTCATATAGTACCTGGAGCATGGGAGGCATTCGGGTTCAAACCAAGAAAGTGGAGGATAAATCTTGTTTCCTGGATCAAGATTTCCTCACCAGCATCAAGACACCTTCCCTGAGGGGCCTGCACACAGGGCCGGCCTTAAGCTAACCTGGAGTTTACCTGGAGAGAGTTCCGGGGGTCAACGCCCCCATGGCCCGGTCTGTGACCAGGCCTCCTGGTGGATCAGAGCCTGATCAACCAGGCTGTTGCTGCTGGCTGCACGCAAACCAACATACGAGCCACAGCCCGGCTGATCAGGAATCGACTTTAGGTGCTTGTCCAGTGCCAGCTTGAAGACTGCCAGGGGTCTGTTGGTAATCCCCCTTATGTATGCTGGGAGGCAGTTGGACAGTCTCGGGCCCCTGACACTTATTGTATGGTCTCTTAACGTGCTAGTGACACCCCTGCTTTTCATTGGGGGGATGTTGCATTGTCTGCCAAGTCTTGCTTTCGTAGTGAGTGATTTTCGTGTGCAAGTTCGGTACTAGTCCCTCTAGGATTTTCCAGGTGTATATAATCATGTATCTCTCCCACCTGCGTTCCAGGGAATACAATTTTAGGAACCTCAAGCGCTCCCAGTAATTGAGGTGTTTTATCTCCGTTATGCGTGCCGTGAAGGTTCTCTGTACATTTTCTAGGTCAGCAATTTCACCTGCCTTGAAAGGTGCTGTTAGTGTGCAGCAATATTCCAGCCTAGATAGAACAAGTGACCTGAAGAATGTCATCATGGGCTTGGCCTCCCTAGTTTTGAAGGTTCTCATTATCCATCCTGTCATTTTTCTAGCAGATGCTATTGATACAATGTTATGGTCCTTGAAGGTGAGATCCTCCGACATAATCACTCCCAGGTCTTTGACGTTGGTGTTTCGCTCTATTTTGTGGCCAGAATTTGTTTTGTACTCTGATGAAGATTTAATTTCCTCATGTTTACCATATCTGAGTAATTGAAATTTCTCATCGTTGAACTTCATATTGTTTTCTGCAGCCCACTGAAAGATTTGGTTGATGTCCGCCTGGAGCCTTGCAGCGTCTGCAATGGAAGACACTGTCATGCAGATTCGGGGGTCATCTGCAAAGGAAGACACGGTGCTGTGGCTGACATCCTTGTCTATGTCGGATATGAGGATGAGGAACAAGATGGGAGCGAGTACTGTGCCTTGTGGAACAGAGCTTTTCACTGTAGCTGCCTCGGACTTTACTCTGTTGACGACTACTCTCTGTGTTCTGTTAGTGAAGAAATTATAGATCCATCGACCGACTTTTCCTGTTATTCCTTTAGCACGCATTTTGTGCGCTATTACGCCATGGTCACACTTGTCGAATTCTTTTGCAAAGTCTGTATATATTACATCTGCATTCTTTTTGTCTTCTAGTGCATTTAGGACCTTGTCGTAGTGATCCAATAGTTGAGACAGACAGGAGCGACCTGTTCTAAACCCATGTTGCCCTGGGTTGTGTAACTGATGGGTTTCTAGATGGGTGGTGATCTTGCTTCTTAGGACCCTTTCAAAGATTTTTATGATATGGGATGTTAGTGATATCGGTCTGTAGTTCTTTGCTGTTGCTTTACTGCCCCCTTTGTGGAGTGGGGCTATGTCTGTTGTTTTTAGTAACTGTGGGACGACCCCCGTGTCCATGCTCCCTCTCCATAGGATGGAAAAGGCTCGTGATAGGGGCTTCTTGCAGTTCTTGATGAACACGGAGTTCCATGAGTCTGGCCCTGGGGCAGAGTGCATGGGCATGTCATTTATCGCCTGTTCGAAGTCATTTGGCGTCAGGATAACATCGGATAGGCTTGTGTTAACCAAATTTTGTGTCTCTCTCATAAAAAATTCATTTTGATCTTCGACTCTCAGTCTGGTTAGCGGCTTGCTAAAAACTGAGTCATACTGAGACTTGAGTAGCTCACTCATTTCCTTGCTGTCATCTGTGTAGGACCCATCTTGTTTAAGTAGGGGCCCAATACTGGACGTTGTTCTCGACTTTGATTTGGCATAGGAGAAGAAATACTTTGGGTTTCTTTCGATTTCATTTATGGCTTTTAGTTCTTCCCGCGATTCCTGACTCCTATAAGATTCCTTTAGCTTAAGTTCGATGCTTGCTATTTCTCTGACCAGTGTCTCCCTATGCATTCCAGATATATTGACCTCTTTTAGCAATTGAACCAATTGCTCCCAATTGGGCCCCGAGCCTAAGGGGGCCCTGCGCAAGAATGTAATCTGCTCTCGGCTTGTCAGTACACACAACAACACAAAGTAAAAAAAAAAAAGAAGGTGCTTTGGATATAACATGTTGGCGAATTTCCCCGACAGCAGTGGCAAAGTTGCCCGATGGGGAGGTGATTGTACCCAAGTCACTAAAGCCAGTGGTATTGTGACTATGTATTTCTCAGAGGTGATATATAAATTTTGTTTGTTACTTGTAGGCTGACATGTATGCAGTTTTATATTAAAATGTAGCTTACATCTATTTGGTCTATTAACTCGCATGCATTTTTTAAGTGCAGTTTGATTGCTTTCCATACATGGGACCCACCAAAATTGTTCCCAATTGTGCCCCACGCCTCCTTAGGCCGGCTCTGCCTGCACACCATGACCTTCCTACCTCTAACCTCTTTATACATAGTGGAAGTGACACATCATCAGTTAAGATTATACAAATTTCAGTGGTCTTGACAAGTGTACAATATATCTGTGATTTGGATTTCAAAAGCTATCATAACCAATTTTAATAGTACTGTATATTATAAAAGTGATACCAACACACTAATATGGGTGTGAAGCATGGGTTGTGAATGTTGCAGCAAGGAGCCTGGAGGCAGTGGACATGTCGTGTCTAAGGGCAGTGTGTGGTGTAAATATTATGAGGAGAATTCATAGTGTGGAAATTAGGAGCTGGTGTGGAGTTACTAAGAGTATTATTCAGAGCACTTAGGCGGGATTGTTGAGGTGGTTTGGTCATTTAGAGAGGATAGAGCAAAATAGGATGACTTGGAGGGTGTATAAATCTATAGTGGAGGGAAGAAGGGGTAGGAGTTGTCCTAGGAAAGAATGGAGGGAAGGGAGTAAAAGAGGTTTTGTGCGCAAGTGGCTTGGACATGCAGCAGGCAGCATGTGTGAGTGTATTAGGTAGGAATGAAGATGAGCTGCTAGAGTCTGAGCAGGGTAACCTTTTATGAAAGGATTCAGAGAAACCAGTTAGCTGGACTTGAGTCCTGGAGGTGGGAAGTATAATGCACACACTTTGAAGGAGGGGTCTGGGATACACCTACCATCCGACTTATGACCTGCTCGACACACGACCATTCGACTTACGACCTGCTCAACATACGACCATTCGACTTACGACCGTGTTTTCTATGTATAAAAAGTAAAGTAAAAAATGAAATACCAAAATAAAACAATAAAATAAAGTCATTACAAAAATGTGATGTTGATATTCAGTAGTAAGGTTCGACTTACGACTTGTTTGTTGGAACCGAACTCGGTTGTAAGTTGGATGGTACCTGTATTTGTTGTTTGGAGTGACATCTGAACCGTCAGATCTGCGTACCTCTGCAAAGACTGATTATGTGTGAATGATGATGAAAGTGTTTCTTTCTTTTTTGGGTCACCCTGCCTCGGTGGGAGATAGCCAGCGTGTTGAAAAAAAAAAATTGTACCTGTACATTTTTATAAATGGCTAGTGTATATTATAAATTCACAAGGCATTAAACCCACAAGGGTCATATAGCACATGGGAAATGGGAGGTAATCAGGTATGATCCATAGAGAGGGTAAATCCAATTACCTGTAGTAAAAACTCTTTGCCAACATCACGTATGTTACACATACATTAACAGATTTGCACCAACATGACCTCTTCATGAATGAGGTGATAGATAAACTTTTTAAACTGGAAACCACAATTAAGAAAAAAATATTCCACCCTGAATGTTTATTTACAATAAAATATACATAAGAAATATTTGTACATATGAAAAATTGCATTTAATATTTTAAATTTAACTAAATATATTATTTAGTAATAATTGCACTCATATTTATCAACAGTATTTTATAAACTACTCCTTTGTGATAACAATGATTTCATTACAAATATAAAATTTGTACAAACTGTACAGAAAAATTATCAAAAGTCAGACAAAACAAGCTATATATTTTGAAACCTCCACCAGACCTCAATATTGTGTAAGGAATACTGGGGACTGAACCACCATCCTTCTAAAGGCAAGTTCGAAGTTATACCAACTCAGCCACAGAATGAACAAAAGATTTTTGTGTGGTTAGTCCAAAGTGATTGCTTTATTAGGTTTAAAGCCTATCAACTACACAATGGTTACTAAGGCAAGCCAAATATACATGACATCAAGAATATTTTGATTGCTAAAATAGAAAGTACAGTGTATGTGCCCTGAGATATAAACATTTCTTGACATATATACCCTTGATGAGTTCCACCTAGTGTTCAGCCCACTTTTATACAGAAATTCCAATGCCATATAAGCCATGTGGATACAGCACCAGATTAATGCCCAGATCAAATGCTGTATTCAAAAGGCCCATGTGGTGGTAAGAATTCTGTATAAAAGTGAGATAAGGAAGTTGGAGCTAACTATACAGAATTCTTTTGTATACTAGATGACTAAATCAGTATAGTTCTTGACTTACAACTGCAAGGATGGTGGTTTGATCCCCACATAATGCAATAACTTAGGACTTGTTTACTGGAGTATCCAAGTACTGAGGACCAAAATGCTTTCTAAAAACATGAATATGTTATTGCAGTTGGTGTCTGTTTTTTCCCACAATTATAAGTTCATATACCTCTGTATTAGGTTTGCTCCCCAGTATTTCTTGCACAATTTGCTTTCATGATATGGTGAGATGCTCATTTCAGATCTCTATATACAATACAATATCTGTGTTTTTATTTTATGTAAACCCTTTTCATTTGTCATGAAATCTATAGCTCTTGATTTTGAATTTGTAACTAACTAAAGAAAGGAAAATGAATTTTCTTCTTCATATCAACTTATTTTGTGGTAAAGGCTTTCACTCCAAGAAATGAGTACTTTCAAAATTCTTTGTGTAAACCATATACTAGCAAGCACACTAATACTTGTAACAATAAATCCAACAGCTTCAAATATGAAATGTGGGGCAAAAATTTTCCAGACCATCAAGTGTCGTCGCAGAATGAAAGCAGCCAAGGCCGAGAAAAACAACTGTAAAGCAGAATTAAGAAAGTTATACCATTCTCATTTTTATGGAGACAAACTTTAATCCAAAACATCTATCATGTAAGGAATAAAAGGGCACAATACAGTGATGGGAACAATACATACATAACCTACACTGAGGAGAATGAAGCTTACAATGACATTAACTAGTCACCAGTGTGACTACTTAACTGTCCAAATCGAACCAAAATATTGTCATAAGTTTCATTCTCCTTTTTTTTTTTTTTTTTTTTTTCCAACAAGTCGGCCATCTCCCACCGAGGCAGGGTGACCCAAAAAAGAAAGAAAATCCCCAAAAAGAAAACACTTTCATCATCATTCAACACTTTCACCACACTCACACATTATCACTGCTTTTGCAGAGGTGCTCAGAATACAACACCTTAGAAGCATATACGTATAAAGATACACAACATATCCCTCCAAACTGCCACTATCCCAAACCCCTCCTTTAAAGTGCAGGCATTGTACTTCCCATTTCCAGGACTCAAGTGTATTAATACTTTATATGTTTTTACTAAAATGCCGGGAACAATGGGCTAGTAACCCCTTTTCCTGTAAAGATTACTAAAAAGAATAAGAAGAAGAAAATTGTCAAAGTGGGAAGTCTGAATGTGCGTGGATGTTGTGCAAATGATAAGAAAGAGATGATTGTGGATGTTATGAATGAGAAGAAACTGGATGTCCTGGCTTTAAGTGAAACAAAGCTGAAGGGGGTGGGAGAGTTTCAATGGAGAGGAATAAATGGGATTAGGTCAGGGGTTTCAAATAGAGTTAGAGCTAAAGAAGGAGTAGCAATAATGTTGAAGGATAAGCTATGGCAGGAAAAGAGGGACTACATATGCATAAATTCAAGGATTATGTGGAGTAAAATAAAGATTGGATGTGAAAAGTGGGTTTAATAAGCGTGTATGCACCTGGAGAAGAGAGAAGTGTAGAGGAGAGAGAGAGATTCTGGGAAATGTTGAGTGAATGCGTGGGGAGTTTTGAATCAAGTGTGAGAGTAATGGTGGTTGGGGATTTCAATGCTAAAGTGGGTAAAAATGTTATGGAGGGAGTAGTAGGTAAATTTGGGGTGCCAGGGGTAAATGTTAATGGGGAGCCTTTAATTGAGCTATGTGTAGAAAGAAATTTGGTAATAAGTAATACATATTTTATGAAAAAGAGGATAAATAAATATACAAGGTATGATGTAGCACGTAATGAAAGTAGTTTGTTAGATTATGTATTGGTGGATAAAAGGTTGATGGGTAGGCTCCAGGATGTACATGTTTATAGAGGGGCAACTGATATATCAGATCATTATTTAGTTGTAGCTACAGTTAGAGTAAGAGGTAGATGGGAAAAGAGGAAGGTGGCAACAACAAGTAAGAGGGAGGTTAAGTGTATAAACTACGGGAGGAGGAAGTTCGGGCGAGATATAAGCGACTATTGGCAGAAAGGTGGGCTAGTGCAAAGATGAGTAGTGGGGGGGTTGAAGAGGGTTGGAATAGTTTTAAAAATGCAGTATTAGAATGTGGGGCAGAAGTTTGTGGTTATAGGAGGGTGGGGGCAGGAGGAAAGAGGAGTGATTGGTGGAATGATGAAGTAAAGGGTGTGATAAAAGAGAAAAAGGTAGCTTACGAGAGGTTTTTACAAAGCAGAAGTGTTATAAGAAGAGCAGAGTATATGGAGAGTAAAAGAAAGGTGAAGAGAGTGGTGAGAGAGTGCAAAAGGAGAGCAGATGAAAGAGTGGGAGAGGCGCTGTCAAGAAATTTTAATGAAAATAAGAAAAAATTTTGGAGTGAGTTAAACAAGTTAAGAAAGCCTAGGGAAAGTATGGATTTGTCCGTTAAAAACAGAGTAGGGGAGTTAGTAGATGGGGAGAGGGAGGTATTAGGTAGATGGCAAGAATATTTTGAGGAACTTTTAAATGTATTGGAAGAAAGGGAGGTGGTAATTTCATGCACTGGCCAGGGAGGTATACCATCTTTTAGGAGTGAAGAGCAGAATGTAAGTGTGGTGGAGGTACGTGAGGCATTACGTAGAATGAAAGGGGGTAAAGCAGCTGGAACTGATGGGATCATGACAGAAATGTTAAAAGCAGGGGGGGATATAGTGTTGGAGTGGTTGGTACTTTTGTTTAATAAATGTATGAAAGAGGGGAAGGTACCTAGGGATTGGCAGAGAGCATGTATAGTCCCTTTATATAAAGGGAAAAAGGACAAAAGAGATTGTAAAAATTATAGAGGAATAAGTTTTCTGAGTATACCAGGAAAAGTATACGGTTAGGGTTATAATTGAAAGAATTAGAGGTAAGACAGAATGTAGAATTGGGGATGAGCAAGGAGGCTTCAGAGTGGGTAGGGGATGTGTAGATCAAGTGTTTACATTGAAGCATATATGTGAACAGTATTTAGATAAAGGTAGGGAAGTTTTTATTGCATTTATGGATTTAGAAAAGGCATATGATAGAGTGGATAGAGGAGCAATGTGGCAGATGTTGCAAGTTTATGGAATAGGTGGTAAGTTACTAAATGCTGTAAAGAGCTTTTATGAGGAGAGTGAGGCTCAGGTTAGGGTGTGTAGAAGAGAGGGAGAATACTTCCGGTAAAAGTAGGTCTTAGACAGGGATGTGTAATGTCACCATGGTTGTTTAATATATTTATAGATGGGGTTGTAAAAAAAGTAAATGCTAGGGTGTTCGGGAGAGGGGTAGGATTAAATTATGGGGAATCAAATTCAAAATGGGAATTGACACAGTTACTTTTTGCTGATGATACTGTGCTTATGGGAGATTCTAAAGAAAAATTGCAAAGGTTAGTGGATGAGTTTCAGAATGTGTGTAAAGGTAGAAAGTTGAAAGTGAACATAGAAAAGAGTAAGGTGATGAGGGTATCAAATGATTTAGATAAAGAAAAATTGGATATCAAATTGGGGAGGAGGAGTATGGAAGAAGTGAATGTTTTCAGATACTTGGGAGTTGACGTGTCGGCGGATGGATTTATGAAGGATGAGGTTAATCATAGAATTGATGAGGGAAAAAAGGTGAGTGGTGCGTTGAGGTATATGTGGAGTCAAAAAACGTTATCTATGGAGGCAAAGAAGGGAATGTATGAAAGTATAGTAGTACCAACACTCTTATATGGATGTGAAGCTTGGGTGGTAAATGCAGCAGCGAGGAGACGGTTGGAGGCAGTGGAGATGTCCTGTCTAAGGGCAATGTGTGATGTAAATATTATGCAGAAAATTCGGAGTGTGGAAATTAGGAGAAGGTGTGGAGTTAATAAAAGCATTAGTCAGAGGGCAGAAGAGGGGTTGTTGAGGTGGTTTGGTCATTTAGAGAGAATGGATCAAAGTAGAATGACATGGAAAGCATATAAATCTATAGGGGAAGGAAAGAGGGGTAGGGGTCGTCCTCGAAAGGGTTGGAAAGAGGGGGTAAAGGAGGTTTTGTGGGCGAGGGGCTTGGACTTCCAGCAAGCGTGCATGAGCGTGTTAGGAGTGAATGGAGACGAATGATACTTGGGACCTGACGATCTGTTGGAGTGTGAGCAGGGTAATATTTAGTGAAGGGATTCAGGGAAACCGGTTATTTTCATATAGTCGGACTTGAGTCCTGGAAATGGGAAGTACAATGCCTGCACTTTAAAGGAGTGGTTTGGGAAATTGGCAGTTTGGAGGGATATGTTGTGTATCTTTATACGTATATGCTTCTAAACTGTTGTATTCTGGGCACCTCTGCAAAAGCAGTGATAATGTGTGAGTGTGGTGAAAGTGTTGAATGATGATGAAAGTATTTTCTTTTTGGGGATTTTCTTTCTTTTTTGGGTCACCCTGCCTCGGTGGGAGACAACCGACTTGTTGAAAAAAAAAAAAAAAATGTTTTTACAGGTGAAGAAAGACAAGAAAACCTTCAAGGAACATTATCTATTTACTTATTTATTATTTATTTATTTTCTTGATGTTTCCCACCTGTAAAATTAAAATTCTTCAAGCTCAATCACCTATTTGATATATGCTTGTATTGAGAGTTTGGTGAATATGATGTCTTGATGCTGGTACTGGGTTGGTGATCCATGCATCAGAGTTGCCCTCCCCTCCTTGGATCAAGCCTGATTACCACTTATTCTCCAGTTGCTAAAACAAAATCAGCATAGCCCCTATGGATTTAACACTTCCCCATCATAATAATAATAATAAATGATAATTAAGTGAATGATGGTGTATGTTTTCTTCTCTAGGTCACCCTGCCTTGACAGGAAATAGCCACTGAGTTACAAAATTAATAATAATAATAATCCTAGGTAGTAGGCTGGTAGACAGCAGCCACCCAGGAGGTACTACCGTCCTGCCAAGTGAGTGTAAAATGGAAACCCGTTACTGTTTTACGTGATAGTAGGATCGCTGGTATCTTTTTTTCACGTCTCATAGACATGCAAGATTTCAGGTATGACTTGCTACTTCTACTAACACTTAGGTCACACTACACATATATGTACAAGCATATTTATATACCCCCCTCTGGGTTTTCTTCTATTTTTTTTTCTAGTTCTTGTTCTTGTTTATTTCCTCTTATCTCCATGGGGAAGTGGAACAGAATTCTTCCTCCGTAAGCCATGCATATCATAAGAGGCAACTAAAATGCTAGGGGCAAGGGACTAGTAACCCCTTCTCCTGTATAAATTACTAAATTTAAAAAGAAAAACTTTTGTTTTCTTTTTAGGTCACCCTGCCTCAGTAAGATATGGTCAGTTCATTTAAAAATACAATAATAATAATAATAATAATGGACTAGGCAGCTCTTAAACAAGTTAAGGTTTGGCTTATGACAGGCATTACATAACTAATGATAAAAATATCCTATTTTGTTATCCAATAATTATTATATTTCAGCTTTTATTTTATCACCCACTAAATCATGATGACATGACTGTAAACACCTCACCAAACATGGTAGGGTTTGAACCCATGGCAAGTCAGTCCTAAAGCCAGCAAGCCAGTATGCTATTCACTGTACCATGTATGATTTCACGAGTCATTTGTAACAGCTTTGAAGGGAATTGGGCTAGAGCATACCACATCCATGCTGGTGTGAGATTCATCTATAAAAGCTGTATTTGTTGTCACATTGGGACCCATGTTAACCTTCCTTGTGTCTGCAGAAATACACCTTGTTGGATGAATCCTATTAGACCAGCATGGTACAATGGATAGTGCACTGGCCTATTGGTTTTAGGACTGACTTGCCATCGGTTTGAACCCCACACTGTTCAGCTGGTTATTGTATCAAAATAAGTGATAATAGGCACAGTAATGATTCTTTAAGTTTTTTTTTTCAACAAACCGGCCATCTCCCACTGAGGCAGGTGGGCCCCCCCCCCCACAAAAAAAAAAGTTTCTCTCTCTAACTTCAGTAATGAATACAGGAGAAGGGGTTACTAGCCCCTTGCTCCCGGCATTTTAGTTGCCTCTTACAACACACATGGCTTACGGAGGAAGAATTCTGCTCTACTTCCTCATGGAGGTAAGAGGAAATAAACAAGAACTAGTAAGAAAATAGAAGAAAGCCCAGAAGGGGTGTATATACATGTATATGCTTCTACATGCATGTGTAGTGTGACCTAAGTGTAAACAGAAGCAGCAAGACGTACCTGAAATCTTGAATATTTACAAGACAGAAAAAAGACACCAGCAACCCAACCATCATGTAAAAAAATTACAGGCTTTCATTTTACACTCACTTGGCAGGACGGTAGAGCCTCCCCGGGTGGTTGCTGTCTACCAACCTACTGCCTAGGGATTCTTCGAGTACATGTATATTATAAAAATTTAAAGCAAAGTGACTTACTGGCACATATAATCTGAGCAGATTGTTCTTCTATGTTAAACAAATTCAAGATCAATGTAATTACGGTTTGCATAGAAATATTGGAATTATTATCATAGGATCATGCAGTGCCTGGGAAATGGGAGGTTATCAGCTCTATTTCCTTAGATCGACAACCCTCTGTCAGCATCAATTCCTCCCCCATCCCTCCCTGATGGGTGGACGTGTTAGAAAATGCTGTATGGGCCACCTTGATTATAAAACTGAAATAATATTCATATCAAAGTTCCTTAGAAAAATACTCAATAACTGTATTCATAATTAACCCGTTAACTGTCCAAACAATGATCTACATACATTCTTATTGCTAGCACTCCAAACATAGATCAATGTTTTATTTTTCCTGCCTCCAAATTTGGCACGATTGACCTGAGATGCCTGGTCAGCACAGAATGGGTCTTAACACTCGGTGTGTGCAGTATTAAAACAATCTAGGACCACTTAGTACCATGTGGAAGCACCAGCTCAACTGAGCACCAGCTAGAGCAAACAGCGCGGCAAACACCAAGGATTCACCGATGTCATGTTGCATTAACACTCTCCTTTCAAGAGGAAAGTGATGTTTACCTTGAGTTTATTGGCCTTGAGGTGGATGTGGGCACAAGTGGTCGCAGAATTATAAAAAAACCTCGATAACCCATGTGCAACATTTGTGCAAAACCCTTTCAATTTTGGTACCACTGGAAGTGTCATCCAAGTATAAAGAAACAATCCGTATTCACCAGGCTGGCTGACTGGCTGTCTCTATCTCCGTCTGTCTATCTGTATCTATCTGTCTCTGTCTATCTCTTTCTCTGTCTCTGTCTCACAGGTACACATTTTTTTTTTATTATTTTTATTAACACACTGGCCGATTCCCACCAAGGCAGGGTGGCCCAAAAAAAGAAAAACTTTCACCATCATTCACTCCATCACTGTCTTGCCAGAAGGGTGCTTTACACTACAGTTTTTAAACTGCAACATTAACACCCCTCCTTCAGAATGCAGGCACTGTACTTCCCATCTCCAGGACTCAAGTCCGGCCTGCCGGTTTCCCTGAATCCCTTCATAAATGTTACTTTGCTCACACTCCAACAGCACGTCAAGTATTAATACTTGACAGGTACACATATGTAAATACAATTATACATAGTGTAAATTACCTAGGATAACCCAAAAAATCCAGACAAAGTACTATACACTGTGCTAGTAGATACAATGCATAATAAGCATGACTGGCAACTGGCAAGTAATATGCATTTTCACTTGTTCAGGAATCAGACGTGATCGTGTGTAATACCAGTTGGCTCATGAGCAACTCTCTGAGACAAGAGAGACAAGCAGAGAGAAAGACACACACAGGCAGACAGAAAGACACACAAAAAGGAAGGCAGAAAGACACACACATACAGGCAGACAGAAAGACACACACACACACAGGCAGACAGAAAGACACACAAAGGAAGGCAGAAACACACACACAGGTAGACAGAAAGACAGATAAACAGACATAGCTACACAGACAGACAGACAGATATGTTATGTGTAACAGTGAAAACAAATAAAGCCAGCAGTTTAAAAATACTCATCTTCACACCATGCTTCAAGGTGTTTCATATATACTCCAGCATGTCTAAAACATTGCTGGGACCTATAAATACTATGTATATATTCATAGACAATAGTAAATGACCAAAACAGGCATAAATGTTGACCTGTCAGTGTATTTGTGACAATCTGAGTACAATTTCAGTACCTAATATTATTGTCAGAACAAAGATTGGCTATGAAATCACAAGAACTACTATAAATTGTAATTATCAGAACATAAAAATTATATAAAATAATAAAAAAGTGAATGGAGACGAATGGTTTCTGGGACCGGACAAGCTGTTAGTGTGCGAGCAGGGTAATATTTAGTGAAGGGATTCAGGGAAACCAGCTATTTTTATAAAGCCGGACTTGAGTTCTGGAAATGGGAAGTACTACAATGCTTGCACTTTAAAGGAGGGGTTTGGGATATTGGCAGTTTGGAGGGATATGTAATAGGCCAGTATATATATAACTGGGGCCCTGATATTATATTCTATAGGGAGTTCATATTATTTCAGGTCACTTTTTATATTGTAAGGTTATGAGGATAACAAAAAGATTAGGTGATGAAAGATTGGATATCAGATTGGAGGGAAAGAGTATGGAGGAGGTAAATGTATTCAGATATTTGGGAGTGGATGTGTCAGCGGATGGGTCTATGAAAGATGAGGTGAATCATAGAATTGATGAGGGGAAAAGGGTGAGTGGTGCACTTAGGAGTCTGTGGAGACAAAGAACCTTGTCCTTGGAGGCAAAGAGGGGAATGTATGAGAGTATAGTTTTACCAACGCTCTTATATGGGTGTGAAGCATGGGTGATGAATGTTGCAGCAGCGAGGAGAAGGCTGGAGGCAGTGGAGATGTCATGTCTGAGGGCAATGTGTGGTGTGAATATAATGCAGAGAATTCGTAGTTTGGAAGTTAGGAGGAGGTGCGGGATTACCAAAACTGTTGTCCAGAGGGCTGAGGCAGGCATGCGTGAGCGTGTTTGATAGGAGTGAATGGAGACAAGTGGTTTTTAATACTTGACGGGCTGTTGGAGTGTGAACAAAGTAACATTTATGAAGGGGTTCAGAGAAACCGGCTGGCCGGACTTGAGTCCTGGAGATGGGAAGTACAGTGCCTGCACTCTGAAGGAGGGGTGTTAATGTTGCAGTTTAAAAACTGTAGTGTAAAGCACCCTTCTGGCAAGACAGTGATGGAGTGAGTGATGGTGAAAGTTTTTCTTTTTCGGGCCACCCTGCCTTGGTGGGAATCGGCCAGTGTGATAATAAAAAAAAAATCTTTATTTTTATCTTTTTTTAACAATACAGCCGTCTCCCACCGAGGCAGGGTGACCCAAACAAGAAAGAAAATCCCCAAAAAGAAAATACTTTCATCATCATTTAACACTTTCACCTCACTCACACATAATCACTGTTTTTGCATAGGTACTCAGAACACAACAGTTTAGAAGCATATACCTATAAAGATACACAACATATCCCTCCAAACTGCCAATATCCCAAACCCCTCTTTTAGAGTACAGGCATTGTACTTCCCATTTCCAGGACTCAAGTCCGGCTATATAAAAATAACTGGTTTCCCTGAATCCCTCTCTAAATATTACCCTGCTCACACTCCAACAGATCGTCAGGTCCCAAATACCATTCGTCTCCATTCACTCCTATCTAACACGCTCATGCACGCTTGCTGGAAGTCCAAGCCCCTTGTCCACAAAACCTCCTTTACTCCCTCCCTCCAACCTTTTCAAGGACGACTCCTACTCCGCCTTCCTTCCCCTACAGATTTATACGCTCTCCAAGTCATTCTACTTTGATCCATTCTCTCTAAATGACCAAACCACCTCAACAACCCCTCTTCAGCCCTCTGACTAATACTTTTATTAACTCCACACCTTCTCCTAATTTCCACACTCCGAATTTTCTGCATATTTACACCACACATTGCCCTTAGACAGGACATCTCCACTGCCTCCAACCGCCTCCTCGCTGTTGCATTCACTACCCAAGCTTCACACCCATATAAGAGTGTTGGTACTACTATACTTTCATACATTCCCTTCTTTGCCTCCATAGATAACGGTTTCTTGTCTCCACATATACCTCAATGCGCCACTCACCTTTTTTCCCTCATCAATTCTATGATTAACCTCATCCTTCATAAATCCATCCACCGACACGTCAACTCCCAGGTATCTGAAAACATTCACTTCTTCCATACTCCTCCTCCCCAATTTGATATCCAGTTTTTCTTTATCTAAATCATTTGATACCCTCATCACCTTACTCTTTTCTATGTTCACTTTCAACTTTCTACCTTTACACACTCCCAAACTCATCCACTAACCTTTGCAATTTTTCTTTAGGATCTCCCATGAGCACAGTATCATCAGCAAAAAGCAACTTTTGTCAAATTCCCATTTTGTATTTGATTCCCCCATAATTTAATCCCACCCCTCTCCCGAACACCCTAGCATTTACTTCTTTTACAACCCCATCTATAAATATATTAAACAACCATGGTGACATTACACATCCCTGTCTAAGACCTACTTTTACTGTACTGGGAAGTAGTCTCCCTCTCTTCTAAACACCCTAACCTGAGCCTCACTATCCTCATAAAAACTCTTTTACACTTTTATAACTTACCACCTATTCCATAACCTGCAACACCCTGCCACATTGCTCCCCTATCCACTCTGTCATATGCCTTTTCTAAATCCATAAATGCAATAAAAACTTCCCTACATTTATCTAAATACTGTTCACATATATGCCTCAATGTAAACACTTGATCTACACATCCCCTACCCCCACTGAAACCTCCTTGCTCATCCGCAATCCTACATTCTGTCTTACCTCTAATTCTTTCAATTATAACCCTACCGTACACTTTTCCTGGTGTACTCAGTAAACTTATTCCTCTATAATTTTTACAATCTTTTTTTGTTCCCCTTCCCTTTATATTTTTTTTTTTTATTATCACACTGGCCGATTCCCACCAAAGCAGGGTGGCCCGAAAAAGAAAAACTTTCACCATCATTCACTCCATCACTGTCTTGCCAGAAGGGTGCTTTACACTACAGTTTTTAAACTGCAACATTAACACCCCTCCTTCAGAGTGCAGGCACTGTACTTCCCATCTCCAGGACTCAAGTCCGGCCTGCCGGTTTCCCTGAACCCCTTCATAAATGTTACTTTGCTCACACTCCAACAGCACGTCAAGTATTAAAAACCATTTGTCTCCATTCACTCCTATCAAACACGCTCACGCATACCTGCTGGAAGTCCAAGCCCCTCGCACACAAAACCCCCTTACCCCTCTCTCCAACCTTTCCTAGCCGACCCCTACCCCGCCTTCCTTCCACTACAGACTGATACACTCTTGAAATACACCTGTTTCCGCTCCATTCTCTCTACATGTCCGAACCACCTCAACAACCCTTCCTCAGCCCTCTGGACAACAGTTTTGGTAATCCCGCACCTCCTCCTAACTTCCAAACTACGAATTCCTGCATTAATTCACACCACACATTGCCCTCAGACATGACATCTCCACTGCCTCCAGCCTTCTCCTCGCTGCAACATTCATCACCCATGCTTCACACCCACATAAGAGCGTTGGTAAAACTATACTCTCATACATTCCCCTCTTTGCCTCCAAGGACAAAGTTCTTTGTCTCCACAGACTCCTAAGTGCACCACTCACTCTTTTCCCCTCATCAATTCTATGATTCACCTCATCTTTCATAGACCCATCCGCTGACACGTCCACTCCCTTTATATAAAGGGACTATACATGCTCTCTGCCAATCCCTAGGTACCTTCCCCTCTTTAATACATTTATTAAACAAAGATACCAACCACTCCAACACCATCTCCCCCTGCTTTTAACATTTCTGTCATGATCCCATCAGTTCCAGCTGCTTTACCCCCTTTCATTCTACATAACGCTTCACGCACCTCCCCCACACTCACATCCTGTTCTTCTTCACTCCTAAAAGATGGTATACCTCCCCGGCCAGTGCATGAAATTACCGCTTCCCTTTCTTCATCGACATTTAAAAGTTCCTCAAAATATTCTCGCCATCTACCCAAAACCTCCATCTCCCCATCTACTAACTCCCCTACTCTGTTTTAAACTGACAAATTCTCTAGGCTTTCTTAACTTGTTTAACTCACTCCAAAATTTTTTCTTATTTTCATCAAAATTCCTTGACAGTGCCTCTCCCACTCTTATGATCTGCTCTCCTTTTGCACTCTCTCACCACTCACTTCACCTTTCTTTTACTCTCCATATACTCTACTCTTCGTATAACACTTCTGCTTTGTAAAAACCTCTCATAAGCTAACTTTTTCTCTTTTATCACACCCTTTACTTCATCATTCCACCAATCACTCCTCATTCCTCCTGCACCCACTCTCCTATAACCACAAACTTCTGCCCCACATTCTAATACTGCATTTTTAAAACTATTCCAACCCTCTTCAACCCCCCCACTACTCATACTTGCACCAGCCCACCTTTCTGCCAATAGTTGCTTATATCTCACTCGAACTTCCTCCTTCCTTAGTTTATACACTTTCACCTCCCTCTTGCTTGTTGTTGCCATTTTCCTCTTTTCCCACCTACCTCTTACTCTAAATGTAGCTACAACTAAATAATGATCCAATATATCAGTTGCTCCTCTATAAACATGTACATCCTGGAGCCTACCCATCAACCTTTTATCCACCAATACATAATCTAACAAACTACTTTCATTACGTGCTATATCATACTTTGTATATTCATTTATCCTCTTCTTCATAAAATATGTATTACTTATTACCAAATCTTTTCTACACATAGCTCAATTAAAGGCTCCCCATTTTCATTTACCCCTGGCACCCCAAAATTACCTACTACTCCCTCTACAACATTTTTGCCCACTTTAGCATTGAAATCCCCAACCACCATTACTCTCACACTTGGTTCAAAACTCCCCACGCATTCACTCAACATTTCCCAAAATCTCTCTCTCTCCTCTACACTTCTCTCTTCTCCAGGTGCATATAATGCTTCTAAACTGTTGTATCTGGGTACCTCTGCAAAATCAGTGATTATGTATGAGTGAGGTGAAAGTGTTTTTGTTTTGGGGATTTTCTTTCATTTTGGATCACCCTGCCTAGGTGGGAGACAGCTGACTTGTTGGAAAAAAAAAAAAATAGGTATATTGGCAACATTTCTGCAAGCGGCAGGACTTCACGTTTCCGTCAGTTGAGCATCCAGTGCCAACTTCACAGTCTTGTATCTTGGTAAGTACTGATCCTAAACTTTTTTTTTTTTTTTTTTTTTTGGTCTTATTACACACAGAAAATTGCCCTCTTAAATTTAAAAAAAAAAAATTATTTTTCAAAATATTTGGAGAGTTGGGTGAGTGAACATAGATCTATGTTTGGACAGTTAACAGGTTAACATTGTGGCCTTTATAAATGCCACACTTTCTAGTGCAAAAACTCCTATGCAAGAGACTTTCTGAACACAAGAAAATGATGTTCCTTCTAGCCTTCCAGGCTGAAGGGTAGAAAAATAATTGTATTGACTTATCCAATGCTCTGCCAGTTCCCCAGTGCCACTTATTCCATGCAGCCAAATCTGAAATTCTTATTCATCTCTTGCCCTCTTCCTTTTAACACACAGTAACTAATTGAGCAAACTGCATTGTCACACAATACACAGCAAGTGATGTCAATATCTAGAAGTTCTTACCTTAACACCATGCAGGAGGGTGTATGAAAGACCCACATATACAAGGGCATCTTCAGCTTTGTCTGGTTCATCCACCAAAAGAAATTCCCCACGTCTTATGTCCTCACTTTCTAATCTATTGAGTGAAGGAATCACAAATTATTGAAGCACTATTGGAATGTGATAATTTTTCTAAATATTAGGGCACTACATCTCCATTTCAAGGAAATTTCTTACTACTACTTTTCCTTACCTCCACTGTAACTAAATAAAGTTCACTGTCTATTCTACCAGCAATACATTCTCCCCATGAGTGCACTCCAAAAGTACTGTAATAATTTTGTAAAGCCTAAACAAATTCCTTACAATAATAAAATACCTAAATGTTACAAATAAATTTAAAATGTCTTTGCACTATTCATTAAAAAATTAATCCTGATGAAAAATACAAAAAAATCTTTGAATACACACTGTATAATTTTTTATCAAACACACTATAAAGTCACTATTAAAAATGATGACACTTAAATTCAACAGAAAACGTGCATGAATATTAGAAATTAAGACTACAATTACCTGTTTCCTCGCAGCTTAGGAAATATTACTCCAATAGCTAGTGGTGCCAATACAACCAGCGGTAGAGTGAAGCCAAACAATATTTGCGAAGAAAAGGTGTTTAACCCAACTAGGAATGCAGGTATGATATTGCTACCACTCCAGTCACCTTGGAAGCCAACAAATGCTGCAGACCAATGCAGGGAAGGGAATGTTGAATGATGTCCAGTGCTGTAGAAGCCATGAATACTCAGCATAAACCACACACATGTAGCAGACCATGAAGGCTTTATAACATCACCTGTATCCAAAATGTATATTAGCCATTTACAGCATTATAAAACGTATTGCATATCATTTTGATAAAAAAAAAAGAGAGAGTGTATTGAACTACATTATGAAGATCATTGATAATTTCTTCAGTAAAAAATTTTACTGGCTGTGTACAATGTTTTAAACAATACGTTTTTAACAAACGTCCTAATAAACAATTGATATACATATAGTAGTTTTGAAAATGTTTAAGTTTGCTCATTTCATAAAAATCTACCAAAGACATTCACTAATTTACTATTAAACAGTGGATCCTTCCCTTAATTGTAAGAGGGAAAACTCCAGGTGCACGAAAGTAAATTATTATACTGTACAGTACATTCGTGGATGATGGCTAAACCCACAGGGGTCACAAAGTACCTAAGGGAGTGGGGGAGCATTCAGATTCAATCCCTTGGATCAATAGCCCTTCACTGGCATCAAGAAACCTCCTTTGAGAGGTATGCAAATACATAAAAAAAAAAAAAAAATCCTGCTGAAGGCCAAATCAGAATAACAGACTTGTAAAGTTATTTGGTTAGCTAATCAAGAATGCAAAGTTATTTGATTACAGTGGAACCCCAGTTTTCATCTGGTCCGGTTATCGTTCAATTCAGTTTCGACCACATTTTTTGGCAATATTTTCAGTTATCATACACCTGCTCTGAAATCGGCTGTACCAGATGCGTCCACCTGCCCACAGGATGTGGCGGCTCATATGTTCGTGACTCAGTCTGCCTTTGTTACTCATAGAGGGTGGTAGTGATGGTGGTAGAGGGTGGTACTGGTGGTGGTAGAGGGTGGTAGTGATGGTGGTAGAGGGTGGTAGTGGTTGTGATGGTGGTAAAGGGTGGTAGTGATGGTGGTAGAGGGTGGTAGTGATGGTGGTAGAGGGTGGTAGTGATGGTGGTAGAGGGTGGTAGTGGTTGTGATGGTGGTAAAGGGTGGTATGTGAGGGGTGGTAAAGGGGTGGTAGTGATGGTGGTAAAGGGTGTGGGTTTAGTGGTTGTGATGGTGGTAGAGGGTGGTAGTGATTGTGGTAGAGGGTGGTAGTGATGGTGGTAGAGATAACCTCTCCTCCCCTCCCGCCTCGCCGTCTTCCATACGCCAACAAGTCTTCATTAAAGGTAAAAGTGATTTAAATGTTCATTTATCCCTTTCAATAGTGCTTTATATTTATTTCTCATTGTTTTCTGTATGTAGAACTATAGTTATTCTCTATAAATTTTTTTTTTTTTCAACAAGTCGGTCGTCTCCCACCGAGGCAGGGTGACCCAAAAAAGAAAGAAAATACTTTCATCATCATTCAACACTTTCACCACACTCACACATTATCACTGCTTTTGCAGAGGTGCTCAGAATACAACAGCTTAGAAGCATATACTTATAAAGATACACAACATATCCCTCCAAACTGTATTTTTGTTAATATTTTTGAGTGTCTGGAATGGATTAATTGGATTTACATTATTACTTATGGGAAATATTTCTTCAGTTTTCGTAGAAATCAGTTTTTGGCCAAAAACCGGGGTTCCACTGTAATTTTTTTTTTACTAAATTTCAAGGATAGTACAAAAAAAAAACACCATTTAAGCATTCTTTTAAATTATAAAACTTACTTAAACTCTGTGCAGTGTGCCATGAAGAAATAACTTGAATAAGAAGGCATACTATGGCAGTAACAAGCAGTAGCACCACCGCAGGAGTAACACCATCTCCAGCCACCATAACTATTATAATCAGTATTACTGTCAACACTGTCACTAGAGGAGCAGACACAGCTGTAGCTAACCCATACACTATGGGAATATTAGAGCTTCTCTTGTTTCCTACATTATATTTTTCCACTAATGTTTTGCAAAGTTGTGGTATTAGAACACTGGGATTATCCATCACTGACTGAATACTTGTTTTAGTTTTCGATGGTGGTACTTCATAAATTAATAATGGTTCAATGTACAAAAGTGCTATGTACATCAGAGTAAGGGCATAATTTATTCGTGGAGGAAACACCACATAGTCATTGATGTTAGAGTTGTGGTGTGCAGGTGCAGCTTGTAGAGCCCAGTGAGCTGCTATAAAGACAACACAAACAACTGGAACACAATTGAACAACATGACTCCTAGTCTAGAGCCATTCATGTTGCCACACATTAAGAGCCATCGGCGAGGCAACCACACAAGTAATATTAAGGCAAACAAGCTGGTAAAATACCGCCAGTTACGCAATTCTTGTGGCAGTCCTGTCATTGGTATGTGGATTTGGTTTGGAATACACCATGTCTGCTCCTCCCGGCACTTCCAGAACCATGAGCTTAATCTTACTGACAAGAATACTGCTAACATGAGGAAGACACACAAAACAGAATTAAAATTAAGCACCAATTTGATATTCTTCACAGAGAACATACTAACACCCTTTTTTTTGTGCTTTTGGAGAAGTGGCACAAGTTGAATGATTAAAGAAGACAACAAAATAAATGCCACCACATAATTTTCCATGATAACATAACTATTAGAAAAACTTCCAAGACATAAAAGCAGTACCAACAAAAGCGAAATAGAGTCACTTTTACTAAATTTACAATGAACAGTAGTAAATGCATCTCTATGAAAATATATCCATAATGTTACTATCATACTGGCGATACAACCAAGTGCTGCAATATTATAAGGAATGAGCACAAAGAGACCATTGACCACAACTGTAAGATATAATAACTTCTTCACAATAGCAATCTTCTTTTTTAGTATAAACTTACAATGGGTAATAATTGATGTTAGTATCAAAATAATAAACATAAGCAGGAGGCCACTACTTATTTCTGACACACTGAACTTTGCCCACACTTCTTCACACATCATTCTGGCAAGGGTTAGGTACTCTGAGTAAACTTTCTTTTGTTCTCTTAATGATAACTGTTCAAAACCTAATAACATTTGGCTCTGCAATACCTCTATTCTTTGCCATAAATCATGTGGAAATTCATTTCCTAAACTTTTATAATCATGCAGATATCTTTTAACTTGCTTTACATTAAGAGACAGAGCAACCAGTTTCTGCTGTTCAGCATCTTCTCTACTTAATCCATCAGTATGTAAAATGTTCTCCATTATTTTCCCCAAATTCGAATAGGGTATAGGCACTCCAAGTGCAAGTGCAAGAGAGGGAACAAGGTCCACTTGAGACACTGGTAATGTACGTCCATGTTCAGATTCAGAGGACATGCTTAGTACAGGACTATACAAGAAGAGTGCAGCTTCAGTTTCATCAGTAGAGTCTCCACCATGGTCTCCAGTTTTGGTCATTCCATGATCACCAAAAATTATAAGAACAGTATCATTTTGAGTACTATCAGCCACTGCCCTGTAAAGATGAAAAAACAATAAATTTTTACTTGTCCAAGACATATTGTACAAAATATTAAACACTGGTTCTGGGAAAAAATAAGAAAAAGGACATTAATATTATTTCTTCTTCTTTCAACAAACCTGCCATATCCCACTGAGGCAGGGTGGCCCTAAAAGAAAAACAAAGTTTCTCTTTTAAACTTTAGTAGTGTATACAGGAGAAGGGGTTACTAGCCCCTTGCTCCTGGCATTTTAGTCGCCTCTTACGAGACGCATGGCTTACAGAGGAAGAATACAGTTCTACTTTCCCATGGAGAATTAGTATTATTTATTATTTATAAATCTGCATATCATCGGTGGGAAGCGGCTGATTTGTTGAAAGAAAAAGAAATCTATATATATATCCTTGAGAATACAGAAAAGTTCTGAAATAACAGAATAACTTATGAACAAAAAAATATGATTAGGTCAAGTTATGAAAATGTAGTAACCTTTTCAATCTACTTTGATGGGAAACAACCAATGTCAACAAAATATATGTATATAATGGGCATGTGTGGTTATTTCTAATAACCAATTCATAGCTGAAGAAGCAGAGCTTTATCTACTGAGCATTACCAACTTCTTTAAATTTCCAGTGGTTGAAACATTCACCATCACTTCTTGATAACTGTCTTGCCAGAAGGGTACTGACATCACAGTTCTGATAGTACTCTGAACTGCAACATCCTCACTCTCCTTTACAGTGCAGGGACTGGACTTCTTCCCTCCAGGACTCTAAGCTTGACTAAGCAGTTTCCTTAAATCCCTTCATAAATGTTATCTCATTTACAGGTTTATTTCATAATTTTTTTTTAACACGTCGGTTGTTTCCCACCAAGGCAGGGTGACCCAAAAAGAAAGAAAAATGTATTAGATTATATTAACAGATTGGCTGTTTCACCCCAAGGCAGAGTGAAACCCAAAACTGAAAACACATTGACCATCTCTCATTTTTTTAGTTGTCATTATAGGGCTTGTGAGAATGGGGAAGATTATTTTATAATAAAAGTAGGCCTTAGCCAGGGGTATGCTGCCACTATGATTAATTAACATATTTATAAATGGGGTTGTAAAAGAAGTGAATGCTAAGGTGTTGCATTAAGAGGAAATAAATCTGATACAGACAGGGAGTTGTCACAGTTGCTGTTTGCTGATGACACAGTTCTTTTGGGAGATTCTGAAGAGAAGTTGCAAAAACTGGTGGAGGACTTTGGAAGGAAATGTAAAAGAAGGAAATTAAAAGTTAACATAGGAAAGAGCAAAGCAATGAAAGACTGGATATCAGATTGGAGGGAAGGAGTATGGAGCAAAAACTCGATGTGTAAAAGCAGAGATGATTGTGAACACCTGATGAAAAGGAATGAAACCCAATGAGTCATCTGTGAGAATAACCAGAGGAGGCATAAGTGCATGGAAACTTCCCTAATACCACCATCAATAAAATACCACAAAAATCAGGAAGCTTTAATGCCTTACCACCACCACCATCTTCCTCTCCTACATATATTTACCCACTGTGTCCACATTATTTATTGTCTTGACAAAGCTTCTGGTGGACAAAACATTGCTTTAATGAGTGTCTTAAGTTGCATATGTGTAGAAAGAGATTTGGTAATAAGTAATACATATTTTATGAAAAAGAGGATAAATAAATATACAAGGTATGATGTAGCACGTAATGAAAGTAGTTAATTAGATTATGTATTGGTGGATAAAAGGTTGATGGGTAGGCTCCAGGATGTACATGTTTAGAGGGGCAACTGATATATCGGATCATTATTTAGTTGTAGCTACAGTTAGAGTAAGAGGTAGATGGGAAAAGAGGAAGGTGGCAACAACAAGTAAGAGGGAGGTGAAAGTGTATAAGCTAAGGGAGGAGGAAGTTCGGGTGAGATATAAGCGACTATTGGCAGAAAGGTGGGCTAGTGCAAAGATGAGTAGTGGGGGGATTGAAGAGGGTTGGAATAGTTTTAAAAATGCAGTATTAGAATGTGGGGCAGAAGTTTGTGGTTATAGGAGGGTGGGGGCAGGAGGAAAGAGGAGTGAGTGGTGGAATGATGAAGTAAAGGGTGTGATAAAAGAGAAAAAGGAAGCTTATGAGAGGTTTTTACAAAGCAGAAGAGTTATAAGAAGAGCAGAGTATATGGAGAGTAAAAGAAAGGTAAAGAGAGTGGTGTGAGAGTGCAAAAGGAGAGCAGATGATAGAGTGGGAGAGGCACTGTCAAGAAATTTTAATGAAAATAAGAAAAAATTTTGGAGTGAGTTAAACAAGTTAAGAAAGCCTAGGGAAAGTATGGATTTGTCAGTTAAAAACAGAGTAGGGGAGTTAGTAGATGGGGAGATGGAGGTATTAGGTAGATGGCGAGAATATTTTGAGGAACTTTTAAATGTTAAGGAAGAAAGAGAGGCAGTAATTTCATGCACTGGTCAGGGAGGTATACCATCTTTTAGGAGTGAAGAAGAGCAGAATGTAAGTGTGCGGGAGGTACGTGAGGCATTACGTAAAATGAAAGGGGGTAAAGCAGCTGGAACTGATGGGATCATGACAGAAATGTTAAAAGCAGGGGAGGATATAGTGTTGGAGTGGTTGGTACTTTTGTTTAATAAATGTATGAAAGAGGGGAAGGTACCTAGGGATTGGTGGAGAGCATGTCTAGTCCCTTTATATAAAGGGAAAGGGGACAAAAGAGACTGTAAAAATTATAGAGGAATAAGTTTACTGAGTATACCAGGAAAAGTGTACGGTAGGGTTATAATTGAAAGAATTAGAGGTAAGACAGAATGTAGGATTGCGGATGAGCAAGGAGGTTTCAAAGTGGGTAGGGGATGTGTAGATCAAGTGTTTACATTGAAGCATATATGTGAACAGTATTTAGATAAAGGTAGGGAAGTTTTTATTGCATTTATGGATTTAAGAAAGGCATATGATAGAGTGGATAGAGGAGCAATGTGGCAGATGTTGCAAGTATATGGAATAGGTGGTAAGTTATTAAATGCTGTAAAGAGTTTTTATGAGGATAGTGAGGCTCAGGTTAGGGTGTGTAGAAGAGAGGGAGACTACTTCCCGGTAAAAGTAGGTCTTAGACAGGGATGTGTAATGTCACCATGGTTGTTTAATATATTTATAGATGGGGTTGTAAAGGAAGTAAATGCTAGAGTGTTCGGGAGAGGGGTGGGATTAAATTTTGGGGAATCAAATTCAAAATGGGAATTGACACAGTTACTTTTTGCTGATGATACTGTTGCTTATGGGAGATTCTAAAGAAAAATTGCAAAGGTTAGTGGATGAGTTTGGGAATGTGTGTAAAGGTAGAAAGTTGAAAGTGAACATAGAAAAGAGTAAGGTGATGAGGGTGTCAAATGACTTAAAGAAAAATTGGATATCAAATTGGGGAGGAGGAGTAAGGAAGAAGTGAATGTTTTCAGATACTTGGGAGTTGACGTGTCGGCGGATGGATTTATGAAGGATGAGGTTAATCATAGAATTGATGAGGGAAAAAAGGTGAGTGGTGCGTTGAGGTATATGTGGAGTCAAAAAACGTTATCTATGGAGGCAAAGAAGGGAATGTATGAAAGTATAGTAGTACCAACACTCTTATATGGGTGTGAAGCTTGGGTGGTAAATGCAGCAGCGAGGAGACGGTTGGAGGCAGTGGCGATGTCCTGTTTAAGGGCAATGTGTGGTGTAAATATTATGCAGAAAATTCGGAGTGTGGAAATTAGGAAAAGGTGTGGAGTTAATAAAAGTATTAGTCAGAGGGCAGAAGAGGGGTTGTTGAGGTGGTTTGGTCATTTAGAGAGAATGGATCAAAGTAGAATGACATGGAAAGCATATAAATCTATAGGGGAAGGAAGGCGGGGTAGGGGTCATCCTCGAAAGGGTTGGAGAGAGGGGGTAAAGGAGGTTTTGTGGGCAAGGGGCTTGGACTTCCAGCAAGCGTGCGTGAGCGTGTTAGATAGGAGTGAATGGAGACGAATGGTACTTGGGACCTGACGATCTGTTGGAGTGTGAGCAGGGTAATATTTAGTGAAGGGATTCAGGGAAACCGGTTATTTTCATATGGTCGGACTTGAGTCCTGGAAATGGGAAGTACAATGCCTGCACTTTAAAGGAGGGGTTTGGGATATTGGCAGTTTGGAGGGATATGTTGTGCATCTTTATATGTGTATGCTTCTAAACTGTTGTATTCTGAGCACCTCTGCAAAAACAGTGATAATGTGCGAGTGTGGTTAAAGTGTTGAATGATGATGAAAGTATTTTCTTTTTGGGGATTTTCTTTCTTTTTTGGGTCACCCTGCCTCGGTGGGAGACGGCCGACTTGTTGAGAGAAAAAAAAAAAAAAAAGTATCCATTTACCTGATTACTGTCAGTATAATTATCAATACTTACACAATAGAGTTGTTGTTCAAGATAAGAATGAAGAAAAGCAATCTGTACTCACTAATGCAGGCTGGGAAATTTTCAAAGGTTGAGTTGGACAAGTATTGTATACAGGTCCGCCATCACAAATCCGGCAATCAGTTATTCGGTTCCTTCAGTTATTTGGCACTAATTTTGGCTAGCATAATTTCAAATTTCTAGGGTCGCCACACCAACCTGCTGGTACTGTTTGGTGGCGCTACTTGCTGCATAATTCATTCCAATATCTTTTTCTCCATTTATTGTTATAACCTGCTTACTTTTAACCCTAGCCATGGTTCCAATGAATAAAAGAAATGCTTCTCATTATGTAAAGCACCTACACAGTACATTATTCATTAAAGATAAGGTGGCTTTGAAGCCACTGTCAGTTGGCATGAGCTCAGTCTCATGAAGCAGGAGAATATGCTTTATTATTACGCTAATATCAACACTACAGCTTATTTGCCTATCATAATTGATCTAATATGACATAAGAAACAATATAAATAACATAAAACATGTTATATACTCCAGAATGAATAATATTTTGCATAATACCGAGCAGTTCGACGGAGGTATGAAGAGGATATATGGTATACAAATACCATTCTCCTATCCCTGTCTTGGGGACTTATATTAGAGAAAACGGAGTGTAGCACAAGGTTAACTGTGATATACACTCGTACTGCACCATAAACCTAAAACAAAAGTTATTTTCTCTATATAGATTATCACACATAGCAGCATATGTGTAGAGAACCTAGGATAACCCAAAAAAAAGTCAATGTGGCTTATTTTTAGTACCTGGCTTGGGTTAGCCATATATGATTTTTGGTAAATATTCGATTCCCAGCCAGGGTAGAAACATTAGGCATGTTTCTTTACACCTGTTGTCTATGTTTACCCATCAGTAAATGGGTACCTGGGTGTTAGCCGACTAGTGTGGGTGTTATCCTGGGACACTGACCTAATTTTCTTGAAATACTCTGCATAACAAGCGGCTTTCTATACAGTAGTATGTCACTGATGTCAGCTAGGCCTGTATACCTTGTACATGTATGTGTAGTAAATAAAGATATTATTATTATTATTATTTTCTCAGTTGTTTTTTGGGGTTATCTTATTGAAACATGGGCAATGTATGATGGAAAGATACTTCTTCACGTACACCAAAAATGAAAGAAATCAGACCATAAATAGCGGAGTTCACTTCTCAGCCATTAACGGGCCGCTTAGCGGTATATTTTTGTATGGTTGTTTTTGGTTAATAGTTCTTATTTTTTTATTTATGTAGTCATTTGACTGAATGGGGGGAAATATAATTACTTCAAATATATTGCTTTGGAAAATTCTTTCAATGGACTGAAATACCTTGAAAAAGCGTCTCACTGTAGTCAAAATGTTTTTGTCTCATTTATAGATGAAATCAATAGTAAACAATTTGATGCCATGTAAATACCTTGTGCGCCCACCCGTCGAAATTTTTCTAGTCGAAACTCAAGAGGTGAAAAAAATACAATTACATGTCCGCCACGTTAATAAACGGGGTATTTTTTTTATACAAGTTAATGTTGTCCCAGGTGCCAGTACTGACCCGAATTTGTTCCCAAGGAATATTGTGAAGTAGATTAGTCCATTTCAGACCCCCAAACATACACGTACAAACGCACTTACATAAATACACTTACATAATTGGTCGCATTCGGAGGTGATCGTTATGCGGGGGTCCACTGTATTACAATAATGCAGCAGTCTGCAGAACAGTAAATCTTCTATTTTTTGTGAATAAAAATTCCAAATGAAAAGCAAGAGTAATATAAGAGGGGTCTGTAGCCATGACTAATGAACAGAGAAAATGTTATTTTAGTGCCAGGAATGTCTGCATTGTTTTTTCTGGACCCTATTTTGAAATTGGCATCTGTTGAAATTTGTGTGAAATCGGCCAAATTGCCAATTTCTGACCACTTTATTGAGTAGTTAAAATAAGTGAATGGGCAGTTTCTTGTACTCAGTTGACAGACTAGAAGTAAATAAGTTTATTCAGGTATACACAAATACAGTTACATAGATTATCATACATAGCAGCGTATATATAGAGAACCTAGGATAACCCAGAAAAGTCAGACAAAGTGACTTATTTCCAGTACCTGGCTTGGGCTTGCCGTATATGATTTTTGGTAAATATTTTTTTTTCTCAGTTCTTTGTTGGGCTATCTCATTGAAACTTGGCAATGTATGATGGAAAGATGCTTCTTAACGTAACAACAAAAATAAAAAAGACGGACGATAAATAAGGGAGTTAACTTCTCAGCCATTATCCGCCTCTTTGCAGCATATTTTCATATGGTTTTTATGGTTGTATTCTCATTTTTTTGGACTCATTTGATAGAATGGAAGATATACTACAGAAATAGACATGATTCTCATTGCTTTCATAACGAAAGTACCTTGAAATTGAGCTCAAAGTAGTGGAAATGTTCGATTTTTGCAGATGTTCAATGAACTGTGTAAGTCAAGTTGGTTAATTTTATTAAGTGTATTCTAACCTAACCACTCTGTAATCTGGCAAACTCAGTAATCCGGCACACTACAGGTCCCAATGATGCCGGATTTGTGATGGAGGACCTGTAGTACATTATCAACCAAATAAAATTCTGAGACAGTAAGGTGTATAGCAGCAATTATTGCATTACAACTACTTTTTTTTTTTTTAAATTGCCAAAAATAGCCAGAAAATCTTTTATTTAAAAAATATCCAACTGATCTGGATTAGTACACAGCAAGATGCAATGAAGTTATAAAATAACTTGTTAACATACCAAAACTGAAAATAGCAACTATATTGCTATTTACTATGCTGCATTAATACAATAAAATTTATTAGAAGTGTAGAGCAAATAAACATAACAGTAATAATACTGATGAAAAAATGTGAATTATAATGAAAGGAGTTATGACAAGAGAAAGTAAGCCAAGATACTAACTTTACTACATCATTCATCTGTTTCAGTTTGGCTGCCATTTCTGGGTGACTTGGACCATAACGATGACCACAATGATCAACTCCAAGAAAGTGACCAATTATAACATCCCAATCCTCTCTTGCCATTTCTTGCTCCAGATGACTCAGTACACCATTGTCAACAGTGTGTAGATCCATCACATTAAAAGAAGGATAAAGAAATGAACGATTAAACCTGGAAAAGAAAATATTCACATAAGCATTACTTTGCTGATATAATCACCTCTATACATTAATAAACATTTGTTTATATACATGTATTTTATTAACCCTCCTGCACATCATTAATACTGTACTTTGCATTCCTTACCTGCCTGGGAATAACCCTTCCCAGGTGTCATCTCCGAGAACAGTTATACGCTTCTCACAACTGACTAGTTGGTCCACTATGTTATCTTCTGTTATTTCTTCACTGTTAAAAACAATAAAATTATTACTGTCAGGTATTTCTCAGTATAATTTGCATAATGACAAAATAAGCAGGGCTACATCAGGTGAATAAATAGCAACAATGAAACAATGTACAAGTGGTTTAGGCTGGAATAATTTGTAGTGGTACACTGATTTTACTTTACATTGGAGTTTAAAGCACGAGAAAACCCTGTTAGAATATGAACTTTGCATGTGTTCTTTCTGTGTGGTAAAGACAACGAAGTTGATTTTTATAAAAAAAATCGACTGAAAAAATGTTTTGCACGGAAAATGAGATCAATTAAATAAAGATTAAAAATTGTTAATAGATCAGCGATTAACAAAGCCATTTCTTTAAAAAATTCTCAGTCTTTATAAGTACATAATTAATTTTATTTATTATTTATTACTTTTTTCAGTGATCTCAATATAAGTCTATTCATTACCATTCAATGCAGTATTTTGCCTTTCTTATATTATTTAATTCTACATCTCAAAAACTGTGATATTGTGTGAATGACGATAAGAGTGCTGAATGATGGTAAAAGTGTTTCTTTCGTATTTGAGTCACCCTGCCTTGGTGGGAGACGGCCGCCGCATTGAAAAAAAATCTCTTAAAATATTTCAGATCACTGCAATGTGCAAATTATTATGTAGTATGCTGTATTCACAAATCAAATCAAATTTTGGTCTTGAAAAATTAAATTACAATCATACGTGTGATTCATAAGCGTGAAGTAATGGTATTAGTAGTAACAGTTTAACACTACCTATATTATGCTCAGTATTTCCAGCAAAACTTATAGTAAGCTAACAGGAATTTTATCAAAAGTATTCAGGGATTATAAAACATATCAACTGATAGTAAAGTAAAAAATAGCAATTCTAAAATAGCAATTCAAAAATACCAATCCACCAAATAAAACTTATGTAAAACTTGTTCAATGACAAGCTATGCACTGCAGAATGTTGAATACTGTACAAGGATATACCACATAGTAACAATCATTTTTGATCAATTATTATGAATAGCAATGGCATATGGCGTGGCATTGTCAGAGGGAGTGTGCTGTTCATGATACAACTAGCTGTGGGGTGTGCAGTGCTATCTTAGAACTATCACAATATTTCATAACAGGGGACAGAAAAATTAGTTTCCCATTATGATCCATGATTATATTCTTGAGTGAGCTTTGGTGGGTGTATGGAGCTCACCTAGCACATACAGAATATATGCCCCTGAAAATAGGTAAAATGCTAAGATTAAGGTGCTAATTTTTTCAATAATAAGAAGCAATACAAGATGTAAGTAATGCCAGAAAATAAGAGGCCATGTAGTAATTAAGAACACATTGAAGGAATTATTATTATACCTTGCAAAATTGTGGCTGGCATCAATAAAAGTAGGCAGGCTCCCTGTAGTAAGACCCTTGAGACGCTGAAGTGTTGTTGTTGGAGCATCAGCAATGAATGGGGCAAGATGAGCCTGTTTTGGATTAGCCTCAAGAAGATCCTTGAACACTGGCATTTTATTTTGATAAGGTAAGGCATCATTATCCTTCAAAGAATGATTGTAAGCAGCAAAATCATACCTTAATGCATCAATTAGCAGTATAATGGCTCTTCTAAATGTAGAAGGCATCCAACATTCTCCTTTTACACCCTTTACACTCCTTGTTATTTCCTTATTCCTAGTTTCAATAACGACTTCTTTAAAATCTTCACAGTGAGAGTTTGAAAGAATAACTTGTCTAGTAAGGAGAAAACCATGGCTAAAAATCAGTAAGCCAACTATAAAAAGCTCACTTAAACACAAAATTAAGATGAAAACTTGTGAACTTCCAAAGCATGCCATGTTCATTACTCAGTAGATCTGCAAAGAAGAAATCTTCATTAGTTAAAATAAATAATAATAAGAGCCTCTAAAACATGAATGATATACATGTAAAAGCAAAGAAGCAAAGATAAACATTATACACCTTATAAGCAATTGAAAACATAAAAAGTTCATAATAATGATATAGAAACCAAAAAAACAAGGCAATATCCAGAAAATGGAGAATGTCTAATGACATCAATCATTCATATAGAAATAAATTTCTCTTAAACTATGACTTAAAACCAAGTGATGGACAATTAGGAAGGTGGGGTGAGTGAATAGTGAAGGAAAAGGGGGATAAGTGCACCAAGAAAAAGGGAACATTAATTTTTATCTTATATTTTCACCTTGTAAATTTATTCATTTTACATATAGAATGTAGATATTACATTTATCAGATTTTCTAATTACTATTCATTGTACTATTTATTGTTAAAGCCAATATTACATGAAATTTTATTAAAGAGGTGCATATGTATGGGTGGGTGGCTCAGATGAGGAATGAAGTATTCAGACTCTTAAAACTGGTTGGGAAACAGCAGCTGCTGCTGCATTATGTACCAGAATGTGTTAAAATTAATGAATTCAGAGACAACTCACTCAGAAATCTTCAAGAAATGTCAAATGTATCTTATCCACAGTGGTATATCACAAACCATTCTGAAAAAAATACCCTGACTTTGCTCACTGCAAATAAAGCATGACCACTTTTTTTTTTTGTGTATGTGACACCTAATTTTTTAATACAGCCTTTCTTCACTTAGAAACGTACTCACTGACCGACGCCTCGGACTTACGATGGGCTCTCTGACCTAAATACTAATGCATATTACAGCTGATGTCCTCTATTCTGTTTATTTCAATATACAGTACACTACTGTATAAATACATGTATTTAAAAATATATCAGAAATGTTATAAATGGCGCAAAGGTAACATTAAAACAATATCAAAGATGGCTGACACAAACTCACTACCATTATAACATGCTCCTGTTCACTTAGCGACGAATCCGTTTAACGACGTGGTCTTAGGAACGGAACTCCGTCGTTAGGTGAGGAAAGGCTGTAATAATAATAATAATTTTTATTTCTACAAGTACATGTACAACATATACAGACCTAGGTGATATCAATGACATACTACTACATATATAGAAAGCACCTTGTTATGCAGAGTATTTCAGACAAATTAGGTCAGTTTTGTCTTTAGGATGTGACTCACACCAGTCGAGTAACACTCAGGTAACTATTTTACTGATAAATGTACAGGGACAGGTATCTTGAGGAAACACGTTCTAATGTCTCCACCTGTACCGAGGACAGAACCACAGACTTCAATGTGTGAGCTGAGTGTGCTAGTAATCGAGTTACTGGACACCTCAATTCAAGCCCACATAAATAACTCACTATGTGACTAGATATAAACATGTAAATAGTTCATTACCACTGTAGCTTGTTCACTTATCAAAACTCTGTGGCTCAGTCCCTGGACCCATTATATTCCTCTGTAATCTTTTGATTACTACCCACAAGATGGGTATAGGGTGCATAATAGAGATATTAACTAAAACTAAACTACTTGATTGAAATTACACTTTATTCTTGAGAATCAAAGAACAGCACAAGATGCTCAAGATGTTTTTTGATAATATAGAAAATTAAATCTTGAGTTTATACAATACTCAAAGTAAAGGTGATAATATTTAATATGTACAGCAATACTGAGCAGTACTGTTCAATAACTAAAGAGCTGGGTTGGTGTGACACAAGGAAAACCATCTTATAATACTGTATAAATACACATGTTAATGTGTTATAACACTGCATGTTCTACCACATTAACACGTTCAGATATAAGAACAGTAGGCACTTGTTTATGTAGCATTCTATCAATTGGAGTAATGATTAACCATTTTTTCTTATTTGGATATGATCAATTACAGTATTCATCAAAATACTACTTTGAATAATCATGAGAAATGCATTACCTGGGTCATGGATAAAAAATAAATGCATACAAATTATTTATTAAAATAAACCTAAATTCACAGTACAGTGGACCCCCGGTTTACGATATTATTTCATTCCAGAAGTATGCTCAGGTGCCAGTACTGAACGAATTTGTTCCCATAAGGAATATTGTGAATTAGATTAGTCCATTTCAGACCCCCAAACATACACGTACGAACGCACTTACATAAATACACTTACATAATTGGTCATATTGGGAGGTGATCGTAAAGCAGGGGTCCACTGTATTTCAATAAAACGATCATCACTTTTAAACAAAGTTATAATTTGCCAGCCAAAATAAAATTGATGCAACATATTTCTCTCCCAGAGGAAAATACAGCTATGGAATTCTGTACTGTAAAATAATTCCTTAGTAACAATTAAATTTGCTTAGCATCAAAGTATACAGAAGGAACAATTTAATTCAACAACAATCTGTCCTCCAGAAACTGACGCCACTCATGTGATAGCATCTTTATCAGAAAACCACACTGCTTGAGCCACAAAAAAAATATCCACATCACAAAGAGTCAGTTTACAATGGCAACATAACCCTGCAAGAGGACTGTCTCTGGTTAATGTGAGGGTAAGTGTGTGGAAAAGAGGTGGCAGCTATATTGGATCAACTTGTGATGGTAGATTTATATGAAGCAGAAAAATTATTTGGGACAGCCACCAACAATCTTCCAAAATGAGGCAATCTGCAGGCCCATTCAGTCCTACACAGTACAGTTCAGTAGAGAAATGTCTACTCACACTTTATTATTATTATTATTACTACAGTACATATATGGGGAAGCAGTAAACCCAAGAATACTGAAATGTGTACCTAGAAAGGGTGCTGAAGCATGTCCCCAAGAGGGGTACTAAAATATGTACCCAAAGGTGAGGGGTGTTTAAACATATACCCAGGGAGATGGTGATGAATTGTGTACCCAAATAGGAGTGCTGAAAAGTCTACCTAAGAAGGGTGGTAAAACACATACCCAAAGAGGTGTAGAAACATGTACCCAGGGAAGGGGTGCTGAAACGTGTACACAGGCAAGAGGTGCTGAAATGTATAACCAGGAAGGGGGGCTGAAATGTGTACCCTGGAAAGGGGTGCTGAAATGTGTACCCAGCGAAGGGGTGCTGAAACATGTACCCAGGGAAGGGGTGCTGAAACGTGTACACAGGCAAGAGGTGCTGAAATGTATAACCAGGAAGGGGTGCTGAAATGTGTACCCTGGAAAGGGGTGCTGAAATGTGTACCCAGGGAAGGGGTGCTGAAACGTGTACCCAGGGAAGGGGTGCTGAAACATGTACCCAGGGAAGGAGTGCTGAAACGTGTACCCAGGGAAGGAGTGCTGAAACGTGTACCCAGGCAAGAGGTGCTGAAATGTATAACCAGGAAGGGGGTGCTGAAATGTGTATCCAGGGAAGGAGTGCTGAAATGTGTACCCAGGGAAGGGGTGCTGAAACTTGTACCCAGGGAAGGGGTGTTAAAACGTGTACCCAGGGAAGGACTGCTGAAATGTGTACCCAGGGAAGGGGAACTGAAAGTGTAACCAAGGGTGCTGAAACTTGTACCCAGAGAAGGAGCGCTGACATGTATAGCTGGGGGACGGGGGTGTTGAAACGTCTACTAGGGGAGGGGAGCTGAAACATCTACTCGGAGAGGGGTCCTTAAACGTGTACACATGAGGAAGATGCTGAAACGTACTCCCAAGAGGGAGGAGACGAAGCTAAAATGGGTGTACATACGGTTAAAAAAAAATCAACCCTGAAATCACGTATTTTTTCAGCAACCTGTACTTCCCACATCCGCTGAACAGCATTCACTTAGTCTGAAGCTTCAGTGCTCATAACCAGAAAATAAAAGAGACAAAGGGTGACAAATTACCAGTAACAAAACAATTGCCAGGTGGGAGGAGCACCATGATCCACTACCCCGGCGATGTCTTGTTGTTGTTGTTGGGTGTAAGGACTGTGACGGCCCCGGCCCCGGCCCCGAGCCCCTCAACCCAACACCAAACCGGTCACTCTCTCTCCAATTGTTTCATCATCATCATAACATATCTCTAAAAATAGTACGTTTCAAGTCACAACAGAATTTTTCGCTACAATATTTAGCGATAACATTGACTATTTAGAATTATTTAAATTAAAAGAAGGTAAAAAAATTTACAAACGAATATTTTACATCCCTGGGTAAAATGCTTAATTCAAAGTTTATTCTCTATAAGGATTACAATGCTGAGTTTACAGAAATTTGGTTATTGTTTGGTTTACATGTAGTAAAATTGTGATTACAGAGTGTACCACTAGAACGCTTAGCATGGCTAGGCATTTCGGGCATACTTAGTTTTATGACTGACATACAGACTGACATACAGACCATGTTTAACCTTGTTTTAAAGACCCTTTATTGTCATTAATATAATCAAAACTAAGCGATAAACCCATTTTAAGGCTCTGATTCCTTAACACAGATGATAAAATAATAAATAAAATTCAATGGGCCTTGTACTAAGAACTACAAATTATCGTTTTCAAAATGAGTGATCCTTATGACCAATTTGAGTTTAGTGGCAGATTCTTGTCTTCCTGCTTAGTTTGTAAAATGTTTTGCCAACAAAATGGCGAAGCGTGTTAATCTTGCAGCATATTCGGAGGCATCACTGAACAGCTATAAGTATACAGTGAGAAAAAGAATACTGTACCACTGTTACTGCACTAACCTTGGTATACATGTCCATCTGTATTATATGCATCTCTTCGTATATTTCTCTGTAGGTTCGTTAGGAGTCAGGACAAGTTATATATCTCACTTGCCGAGCTATTCTGTGTTATAATAATAAAAAAGAAGTGCTAAGCCTACAAGTGTCATACAGAGCAGATTCTGTTTCATAGGTAACTTGGGTATACCTGGAGAGGGCTTCGGGGGTCAACGCCCCCGCGGCCCGGCCTGTGACCAGGCCTCATGATGGATTAGGGCCTGATCAACCAGGCTGTTACTGTTGTCCGCACACAACCCGATGCACTAGAAGACAAAAAGAATGCAGATGTAATATATACAGACTTTGCAAAAGCCTTCGACAAGTGTGACCATGGCGTAATAGCGCACAAAATGCGTGCTAAAGGAATAACGGGAAAAGTCGGTCGATGGATCTTTAATTTCCTCACTAACAGAACACAGAGAGTAGTAGTCAACAGAGTAAAGTCCGAGGCAGCTACGGTGAAAAGCTCTGTTCCACAAGGCACAGTACTTGCTCCCATCTTGTTCCTCATCCTCATATCCGACATAGACAAGGATGTCAGCCACAGCACCGTGTCTTCCTTTGCAGATGACACCCGAATCTGCATGACAGTGTCTTCCATTGCAGACACTGCAAGGCTCCAGGCGGACATCAACCAAATCTTTCAGTGGGCTGCAGAAAACAATATGAAGTTCAACGATGAGAAATTTCAATTACTCAGATATAGCAAACACGAGGAAATTAAATCTTCATCAGAGTACAAAACAAATTCTGGCCACAAAATAGAGCGAAACACCAACATCAAAGACCTGGGAGTGATCATGTCGGAGGATCTCACCTTCAAGGACCATAACATTGTATTAATCGCATCTACTAGAAAAATGACAGGATAGATAATGAGAACCTTCAAAACTAGGGATGCCAAGCCCATGATGACACTCTTCAGGTCACTTGTTCTATCTAGGCTGGTATATTGCTGCACACTAACAGCACCTTTCAAGCCAGGTGAAATTGCTGACCTAGAAAATGTACAGAGAACCTTCACGGCGCGCATAACGGAGATAAAACACCTCAATTACTGGGAGCGCTTGAGGTTCCTGAACCTGTATTCCCTGGAACGCAGGCGGGAGAGATACATGATTATATACACCTGGAAAATCCTAGAGGGACTAGTACCGAACTTGCACACGAAAATTCAATTCAAAGTTTATTCTCTATAAGGATTACAATGCTGAGCTTACAGAATTTGGTTACTGTGTGGTTTACATGTAGTAAAATAATAATTACAGAGTGTACCACTAGAACACCTAGCATGGCTAGGCATTTCGGGCAGACTTACATTAAATCTTAAGTTTAAAATATTACAAAATTATGAGGTAAGTTGGTATTATGGCTAAGTGATTAAATACTAGTTGTGAGTTTAGCAATGTGAATGCTTTTGTTTTGGCACTATACATAGTTTCAGTATTGGAGTATCACAGGCCAACTTATGACTAGTTAAGATTCATTATTTTGAGATTGAGATTGATATTTCTGTTTATGGTCAAATGGGTGAGTGAGTGTAAGTGTGAACCACCAGGTGGCATTCGCATTATTAGTTGACAGGGTGTATCAGGGAGATAAGATGTTTTCTGATGGTAGTTTTGAAGGTGATGAATGTGTCTGCAGTTTCGGAATTTTCAGGTAGGGTGTTCCAGATTTTAGGGCCTTTGACATACATTGAATTTTTGTAAAGGTTTAGTCGGACTCGGGGAATGTCATAGAGATGTTTGTGTCTGGTGTTGTGCCTGTGGGTTCTGTCACAACTATCAAGAAAGCATTTTAGGTAAAGGTTAATATTGGAATTTAAGGTCCTGTAGATGTAGATTGCACAGTAGTAAGTGTGGATGTACTGAACAGGGAGTAAGTTTAGATCTATGAAGAGTGGGAGGGTGTGTTGCCAGGGATGGGATTAGTGATTATTCTTACTGCGGCTTTTTGTTGGGTTATTATTGGCTTTAGGTGTGTTGCTGCAGTTGAACCCCAAGCACATATAGCATAGGTGAGGTATGGATATATAAGTGAATGGTATAGTGTGAGAAGGCAGTTTGCGGCAGTAGTATCGTATCTTGGAGGATCCCAACCGTTTTGGATACTTTTTTGGTTATGTGTTGGATATGGGTGCTGAAGTTCAGGTTGTTGTCGAGGTATAGGCCTAGGAATTTGCCCTCATTATGCCTGGCAATTAGAGTGTTGTCGATCTTAATGTTAATTTGCGCATCTCCTGCTCTGCTACCAAACATAATGTAGTAGGTTTTGTCAACGTTAAGCGTAAGTTTGTTGGCTGTCATCCAAGTCGATATTTTGATCAGCTCCTCGTTAACAATGGTGTTGAGGGTGGCAAGATTAGGGTGAGAGATGACATAAGTCGTGTCGTCAGCAAAGAGAGTGGGGTTCAGGTGTCGAGATAAGCTGCTATATATGATAATTCTATGTAACTGTATTTGTGTATACCTGAATAAACTTACTTACTTACTTACTTAGCAGGGGACCAAGGACACTTCCCTGCGGAACTCCAGTATCAAGTGGCTGTGTTGTTGATACTGTGTCTTTAATGGTGACATACTGATACCTATTAGTAAGGTAAGATTTGAAATATGCAAGCGCATGGCCTCTTATACCATAATGGTCAAGTTTGTGGAGTAGGATGCCGTGGTCTACTGTGTCAAAAGCTTTTCTTAGGTCAATAAAAATTCCAAGTGGATATCCCTTATTTTCCAATGCTGTGTAAAGCACTCACTCACTCACTCACTACGAAAACAAAAGACTTGGCAGACGATGCAACATCCCCCCAATGAAAAGCAGGGGTGTCACTAGCACGTTAAGAGACCATACAATAAGTGTCAGGGTCCCGAGACTGTTCAACTGCCTCCCAGCATACATAAGGGGGATTACCAACAGACCCCTGGCAGTCTTCAAGCTGACACTGGACAAGCACCTAAAGTCAGTTCCTGACCAGCCGGGCTGTGGCTCGTACGTTGGTTTGCGTGCAGCCAACAGTAACAGCCTGGTTGATCAGGCTCTGATCCACCAGGCCGCCTGGTCACAGACCGGGCCGCGGGGGCGTTGACCCCCGGAACTCTCTCCAGGTAAACTCCAGGTACGTACAAACCACAGCCCGGCTAGTCAGGTACTGACTTCTGGTGCCTGTCCAGTGCCTGCTTCTAGACAGCCAGGGGTCTGTTAGTAATTCCCCTTATGTATGCTGGGAGGCAGTTGAAAAGTCTTGGCCCCTGACACTTATGTGCTCTCTTATCGTGCTAGTTTTGCTTTCTTGGGTAGTGATTTTCTTGTGCAAGTTTGGTACTAAACCCTCTAGGATTTTCCAAGTGTATATAATCATGTATCTTCCGCCTGCGTTCTAGGAAGTACAGGTTGAGGAACTTCAAACGCTCCCAGTAACTGAGGTGTTTTATCGCAGTTGAGTGTGCCGTGAAGGTTCTCTGTACATTTTCTAGGTCAGCAATTTCACCTGCCTTGTAAGGTGCTGTTAGTGTGCAGCACCAATACCTTTCTTTTTCAGTCTTTCTGTCCTTCCCTAAACTTTCTTGTCTCCCACCCCCTCCTTACCACATTCCATAGTCAATAATTTTTGTATCCTTATATGTCCACCATTTTAACCATCATCATCATCATCATCTAGCTGTTACTGACGCTAACAGAATTGTTCCTATGTAGTCAGCTGTATAGCCCTTGTGGCTTAGCGCTTCTTTTTTGATTATAATAATAATCCTATGTAGTCAAAATAGAGAGAGCACTGTCGAATGTTCTACAACTTTCTAAAGATATATAAGTTTGTAGCTATATTTCAAGCCTCTCTCTTTTTTTGGGGGGGGAGGGCGGAGGGAAAAATTTGGACAGGCTTGTACTGAATAAACCACCAGATGTGTATTATTATTATTATTATAAAGGGAAGCGCTAAACCCGGAGGATTATACAGCGCCTGGGGGGGGGGGATGTGGAAGGCATTCAGGCTTAATTCGGGGAACTGGAGCACAGATCCAATTCCCTAAATCAAGAGCCCCTCACCAACATCAAGGAACCTTCCTTGAGGGGACCAGTTGTGTAACTTACTTTGATGTAGGCACTTTTTTGGGAACTCTAATGACATAACGGATGGTACACTCAGAATTTAGGTTTTACATTACTATTATCAATTATTATTATAATCAAGGGGACGCGCTAAACCCGTAGGATTATACAGCGCCTGGGGGGGGATGTGGAAGGCATTCAGGCTTAATTCGGGGAACTGGAGCACAGATCCAATTCCCTAAATCAAGAGCCCCTCACCAACATCAAGGAACCTTCCCTGAGGGGTATTATCAAATAAAGCTCTAATTATTATTATAATCAAAAAGAAGCGCTAAGCCATAAGGGCTATACAGCAATAAAGCGCTAAGCCATAAGGGCTATACAGCAATAAAGCGCTAAGTCATAAGGGCTATACAGCAATAAAGCGCTAAGCCATAAGGGCTATACAGCAATAAAGCGCTAAGCCATAAGGGCTATACAGCAATAAAGCGCTAAGCCATAAGGGCTATACAGCAATAAAGCGCTAAGCCATAAGGGCTATACAGCAATAAAGCGCTAAGCCATAAGGGCTATACAGCAATAAAGCGCTAAGCCATAAGGGCTATACAGCAATAAAGCGCTAAGCCATAAGGGCTATACAGCAATAAAGCGCTAAGTCATAAGGGCTATACAGCAATAAAGCGCTAAGCCATAAGGGCTATACAGCAAAAAAGCGCTAAGCCATAAGGGCTATACAGCAATAAAGCGCTAAGCCATAAGGGCTATACAGCAATAAAGCGCTAAGCCATAAGGGCTATACAGCAATAAAGCGCTAAGCCATAAGGGCTATACAGCAATAAAGCGCTAAGCCATAAGGGGTATACAGCAATAAAGCGCTAAGCCATAAAAGGCTATACAGCAATAAAGCGCTAAGCCATAAGGGCTATACAGCAATAAAGCGCTAAGCCATAAGGGCTATACAGCAATAAAGCACTAAGCCGGCAAGGACATCACTAATAAATGGATTGTAACAGATAATTCCCGAAAGTCTTACAGTACATATTTTTTTTATAGTGTTTGCTTTTGACATTGACGTTTCTTTTGGCCAAATTTGGACAAAGATGCCTCGTAACTGCATGAACAGTAGATAACTTTATGTTGAAGAATTTACTTTTGCATCGCAAAAAGCGTACTATCATTGGCTGTAAGATTGGAGATTGGCCAAGAGCTGGTCCTCACACACATGCTGCAATACTTGTGCTACAAATTCTTGCCAGTGGTTGAACTAGGAAAGGAAATCTTTTCCTTTTGATTGGAGGGATGATGCCTCCAGTCAGGAAACGTATACCTGGAGGGTGTTCAAGCCTCCCGCGGCCCAGTCCATAACCAGGCCTTGCTGTGGATCAGGGCTTGATCAGCCAGGCTGTTCCTGTTGGCTGCATGCAAACCAGTGTACAAACCACATTGTAATCAAAACTAATGCTAAACCCACCAGGGATATACAGCTGTATGAACCACAACCCAGCTGGTTAGGTACTGACTTTAGGTATCTGTCCAGTTCCCTCTAGATGACAGCCAGGGGTCTATTGGTAATTCTGCTTATGTATGCTGGAAGACAGTTGATTATTATTATTATAATCAAGGGGAAGCGCTAAACCCGTAGGATTATACAGCGCCCAGGGGGGGATGTGGAAGGCATTCAGGCTTAATTCGGGGAACTGGAGCACAGATTGTTGTATAGTCCTTGTGGCTTAGCGCTTCTTTTTGATAATAATAATAATGGAGCACAGATTCAATTCCCTATTATTATTATAATCAAAAAGAAGCGCTAAGCCACAAGGGCTATACAGCTTCAATTCCCTAAATCAAGAGCCCCTCACAAACATCAAGGAACCTTCCATGAGGGGGGAAGACAGTTGAACTTGCTGTGTTCTCTTAATTTACTCATGGCACCCTTGCTTTTCACTGGAAGGACGCTGCACCGCCTGCCGAGTCTTGCTTTCATAGGGAGCAATTTCCGTGTGCAGACTTGGGACTAGTGTTCTAGGATTTCTCCAAGTATATATTATGATGCATCTTTCTCGCCTGCATTTCAAAAGTACAGGTCAAGGGACTGCAACTATTCCTAGTAACTGAGGTGCCCTATTGTACCTTATATGTGCAGTGAGAGTTCTCTATATTCTCCATCTGCAATTTCTCGGCGTGGTAGGAAACACTCTTGCTTCACATGCAAAGTCTGTGGTTCGATCCCCGGCAAGGGTGGTAACATTGGGCGTATTTCCTTACACCTGTTGTTCCATTCACCTTGCAAGCAAGTAGGTACCCGAATGTTAGTCGACTGGCGTGGGTCACATCCTGGGGGACAAGATTGACGATCCCAATGGAAATAAGTGTCCCTCGATGACGCACTGCCTTTCTTGGGGTACCTTGGGTGGCTAACCCTCCAGGGTTAAACAAAATCTGAACAAAATCTTTTATCTTAGCCTAGAGAAAATAAGCAATCTGAAGAGAATCATTGAAATGTTATCCCTAATTTTCAAGGTTCTCAATATCCATCCTATCAGTTTCCAATTATAATAAAGAAGAGCTAAACCCACTAGGGTCATACAGTTATCATTTTCCTAGCAGATGTGGCAAACACATTGCTGTGATCTTTGAAAATGAGATTCTGACATCACTCCCAGGCCCTTCATATCTGTTTTTTGCTCTATTCTGTATAGGGAACATTTTATTTTTATTTATTTATTATCACACTGGCCGATTCCCACCAAGGCAGGGTGGCCCAAAAAAGAAAAACTTTCACCATCATTCACTCCATCACTGTCTTGCCAGAAAGGTGCTTTACACTACAGTTTTTAAACTGCAACATTAACACCCCTCCTTCAGAGTGCAGGCACTGTACTTCCCATCTCCAGGACTCAAGTCCGGCCTGCCGGTTTCTCTGAACCCCTTCATAAATGTTACTTTGCTCACACTCCAACAGCACGTCAAGTATTAAAAACCATTTGTCTCCATTCACTCCTATCAAACGCGCTCACGCATGCCTGCTGGAAGTCCAAGCCCCTCGCACACAAACCTCCTTTACCCCCTCCCTCCAACCTTTCCTAGGCCGACCCTACCCCGCTTCCTTCCACTACAGACTGATACACTCTTGAAGTCACATCTGTTTCGCTCCATTCTCTCTACATGTCCGAACCACCACAACAACCCTTCCTCAGCCCTCTGGACAACAGTTTTGGCAATCCCGCACCTCCTCCTAACTTCCAAACTACGAATTTCTGCATTATATTCACACCACATATTGCCCTCAACATGACATCTCCACTGCCTCCAGCCTTCTCCTCGCTGCAACATTCATCATCCATGCTTCACACCCATATAAGAGCGTTGGTTAAACTAACTTTCCATACATTCCCCTCTATGCCTCCAAGGACAAAGTTCTTTGTCTCCACAATACTCCTAGTGCACCACTCACCCTTTTCCCCTCATCAATTTCTATGATTCACCTCATCTTTCATAGACCCATCCGCTGACACGTCCACTCCCAATATCTGAATACATTCACCTCCTCCATACTCTCTCCCTCCAATCTGATATCCAATCTTTCATCACCTAATCTTTTTATCCTCATAACCTTACTCTTTCCTGTATTCACTTTTAATTTTCTTCTTTTGCACACCCTACCAAATTCATCCACCAATCTCTGCAACTTCTCTTCAGAATCTCCCAAGAGCACAGTGTCATCAGCAAAGAGCAACTGTGACAACTCCCACTTTGTGTGTGATTCTTTATCTTTTAACTCCACGCCTCTTGCCAAGACCCTCGCATTTACTTCTCTTACAACCCCATCTATAAATATATTAAACAACGACGGTGACATCACACATCCTTGTCTAAGGCCTACTTTTACTGGGAAATAATTTCCCTCTTTCCTACATACTCTAACTTGAGCCTCACTATCCTCGTAAAAACTCTTCACTGCTTTCAGTAACCTACCTCCTACACCATACACTGCAACATCTGCCACATTGCCCCCCTATCCACCCTGTCATACGCCTTTTCCAAATCCATAAATGCCACAAAGACCACTTTAGCCTTATCTAAATACTGTTCACTTACATGTTTCACTGTAAACACCTGGTCCACACACCCCCTACCTTTCCTGAAGCCTCCTTGTTCATCTGCTATCCTATTCTCCGTCTTACTCTTAATTCTTTCAATAATAACTACCATACACTTTACCAGGTATACTCAACAGAGTTATCCCCCTATAATTTTTGCACTCTCTTTTGTCCCCTTTGCCTTTATACAAAGGAACTATGCATGCTCTCTGCCAATCCCTAGGTACCTTACCCTCTTCCATACATTTATTAAATAATTGCACCAACCACTCCAAAACTATATCCCCACCTGCTTTTAACATTTCTATCTTTATCCCATCAATCCCAGCTGCCTTACCCCCTTTCATTTTACCTACTGCCTCACGAACTTCCCCCACACTCACAACTGGCTCTTCCTCACTCCTACAAGATGTTATTCCTCCTTGCCCTATACACGAAATCACAGCTTCCCTATCTTCATCAACATTTAACATTATTATTATTATAATCAAAAAGAAGCGCTAAGCCACAAGGACTATACAGCGCTGCAGGGCAGGAAGGAAGTGAGGGCATCAGGTGGCAAAAGGGAGATGGATGAGCAACAGGTTACGGATAACAGCGGGGCAGTGGATGGTGAAAGGGTAAAGGGCAGCAAGAGACTGAACCAGAAAGGGCTGAGGGGAGTGCGAAAAGCATCATCAGAGTTTGTGGAGTAAATCAGTCGTTGTCAAGAAGTCAATGAGAGAGTCAGGATTAAAGGAGGGTCCATCAGCAAGAAGGGAAGGTAAAGAGAGAGTAGTAGAACGAAGACGACGTTGGAGGTAAATTCTGCGTGCTCGTTGATAGAGAGGGCAGTCTAACAGAATGTGGCTAATCGATACTGGAACTTGACACTGCTCACAGAGAGGAACAGGGTGCCTCTCCATGAGATACCCATGAGTAAGACGAGTGTGGCCAATGCGAAGGCGGGAGAGAGTGGTCTCCCAACTTCGGCACTGATGACAAGAAGACGGCCAGTAACCTATGCTCGGTTTAATAAAATGAAGTTTTTTACTGAGCAATTTTGCCCCAACTTTTTCCCAAACGGGTGGAAGGGGGTACTATTCAGCAAAAAGTCCAAAAAAGGGAACACCTCGAAGAAATTGGTGGGTCAAAAACTGCTGCCCCGCGCAGCAGTGTCGCCTGTTCATTGCCCTGTACGTCGCCATAAACCCAGGACCCAAAAAAAAACAATATCTTTATTTTTTTAAGATACCGTACCCAAATTTGGAAAACGGAAAACTAGGGGATGAGATTACCCAAATTTTTCGTATGGGCCTGTAAGCACAAAGGGAGTCGGGAGACTAAAAAAAATGTTTACACGGGCATAGATCCCAAAACGAATAATGCTGCAAAAAATGGCATACGTTCAGCAAAAAAAATGCTACGGGAAGATAGAAAATGCCCTCGTACGACGTTTGCCGGGAAACACTGCTGCGAATCCGCCCGCCGTCGGGAAGATTTTTAAGCCATCTGTGTACACAGCGGGGGCATGAGAATGGGATTGGAATTTATCAAGAAAAAGAGAGCGGGAAGCCACCGTGGGCCCATTAAAGCTTTCGGGAAAGGGGAGGGGAGAAAGAACAGACCCCGAAAAAAGCTGGAATTTCCCCGGGGGGTTAGGAAAATAGATGCTACATGAACATAAAAGGGGAAACTGAAGGGAAGACAAGAGTGAATGAGCAAAGGGAGAAAAGGGACGGAGAAAACAGGGGCGGCGAAGGGAATAAAGAATGCCCAACAAAAAACGGTGCCCCTTCTAAAAGGGAAAGGGATTGTGTAGATCTTTAAAACCCCGTACAAAAGTAACAAAGGCAAGGGGGCTTTCACGGCAATCAGCCAAGTTTTGGAACATTTGTTTTCTGTTAGGGCTCCAACGGGGAAGACGAAAAGCACCAAGGCAAAAACGAAAGCCTTGGTATGGATAAATTTAAAGGGCTAGAGAGGGGTAGCAGGAAGGCCGCAATAAATTTTTGGTCCCCCATTTCGAGTTTCGATAAAACAAAGGGCTGAAGGGTTGGGGCAAAAGCAGATTTTCGACATCGGGCCCCCCAGGAAAGAGAAAAAGGTTTTTTAAAAGGGTTTTGGGCCGGCTGTGAACAATTTTTCCCTTTCAAGGGGTTAAAGTGGGGTTTCCCGGGTTTAACACGGTCAAAGAAAAGGGCCTAGAAACATGATTTGATCACGTTCGGGGAAAGGGGACCATAAAGATACAAAGGGATATGGAGAAAACAGAGCGCTGGGGTTTAAAATGTAATTTGGTGGAGTTTGGGGACGGGGGGAAAATTTAAACCCATTTTTTGGGGGCCCCAAGGGAAAACAGGGCCCGACCGCATGCGGAGAGAAACTGCAATAAGGTGACAGTCAGCCCCTTCCCAAAAGGGGCAAAAAACCGGGGGTTCAACAAAGGGAGTATACCAAATTTTTGGGGTGGAAAACAAGGCCAAATAAATTTATGGGAGAAAAAGGGGTTGGGGGTTGGCGGGGGGAACACATCCCGGGGGAGGGACACCTTCAGTTTTGGAGGGAAGGGTCCTTGGAAAAAATTTGACTCAAACAGGGGGAAATTGTCGGTCGGGGTTAAAAAGTTTTTAAAGGGAAGGGGGGGGGTAAGATTGGGGGGGTTGGGGGCCGGGGAAAAAAATTTAATTTAACCCAAGGGTGTCATTGCCTTCTAAAAGGGCCAAAAAAGGGGGCAAAAAAAGGGGTTAAATTGGGAAAAAGGGAATTAAGGGGAACAAACGTTTCCAAAGGGATTTAAGGGTCTATGGTAAAAACCCCCAAGGAAAAGGGGCCATATTTGACAAACGGAGACTTTTGGGTGATCTCTAAAAAACCACTTTAAACGCGTTTTCCAGGCTTTTCCATCATTTGGGCAAACGGAATTTGAAGAGCAAAGGGCGATAGGGGGGGAGGCTCATGCCTTAGTACCCTTTTTGCGGAAAGGGAAAAAAGGGGCAGTTTTTCCCCCAGGGTGGAAAACTCCTTGTCCCCAAAATTTAAGGATTGAAAGGGGTGTAAGAGGACCACAAGGCTACCGATGTAAATGTTGTAACTTTCAATTTAAAATTCATCGGCCCACCCCGATAAATTGGGAAAACCCAAAAAAGGCTTTGGGCCTCCATTTTTCTTGAAGTGAAAAAAGGCCATTAAACGGTTTTTCCTCCGAGAGAAGAAAAGCCCAAAGGGGTACAAACTCTCTAAAAATTTTAGGAAAAAACGGGGAAATAGATGGAGCCCCTGGGGAAATACGACCAGAGGGGGCCAATTCAAGGGCAAAGGTAAAAGGGGTTTGCTTAACAACACCAGTGACCCTAAAAAAAGGGGCCGGTAAAGGGAAGTTTTTAAAACCCCTAATTTCCTCATTTTTTTCCAGACCACTCATAGAAGAAGAAATGATGGGGGAAACATGCCCTCGCCAAAGTGCTTTACTTAAACGAGACAGGGCACGATCGCCCCTTCTGCTTAAAATAAACAAGCCCTCTCAGGGGTTTCTATTGAAAGGGTACCTGCCCCATGCCCCACGTTTCAACGAACTGCACGACACAACGGGAAAACCCACCAAGGCACGCACTTCTAGAATCCTGCCTGGGGTTTGGGGTTTTAAAAAAAAAATAAAAGGCGGAAATAAACTGTTGTCGAAAAGATGTGTGGAAAGCTCTAAAAGGGGGATGAAGAAGAACCTCAAAAAAAACATGGGTGGAGTAAAAACCCCAAATTTTGCCCAAATCAAATTGCCACGTGGTTTTACGGAAAGGGGTAATGGGAAAGGGAAAGTAAAAAATTCGGAAAATGACCCGCTGTAAAGGGAAGTCTGGAAACAACCAGGTGAACCCCTAGTGCATTTGGGGGAAGAGCAGACTGATAAAATCGATGCAAAAGAGAGTATGAGAAACGGGAAAAAAAGGGGTTGGATTACCCGAAATTTAAAACAGGGGGGGGTAAAGGGGCAAGAAAAAGCCTCCAACTGAATGCCACTGAGTCCAATAAAACCCCCCCCCCCCCCAAAGAGGAAATGGGGGGAAATTAAAATCACCAAAAAACAAAGTGGGGGGTTTGGTAAGGAAAAAACCCAAAAAGGAAAAAGTCGGGATAAAAAAATGCCCGAAAAGGGAAAGATATAAAAACATTTTGTAAACCACTTTTTCCCAAGGGGAAAACGGGCTGCAGTGTAATGCAGCGAGGTAGGGAACAAATATTTTAAAAAGTACGGAATATCATTGCGTAGAAGAAGGGCACTTTCTTTAAAAGGCCCATCTGAGAAAGGACCGAAAAAATACAAAAAAATTAAATACCCTAGTTGGGTTGGGAAAAACCAGCCAGTGAAATTTTTGGGTTTTTGTAACCAAGCCCCAAAGGGGGGAAAAAACCTGGAAAGCAACATCGAAGCTCACCCCGTTCCCCCTGAGGCCCGGATTTTCCCACTTAAATGGGCCCTTTTTGGCGAGAAGAAAATTTCAGAATCGTGGGTAAAGGCACCTAGGGCCCTAGGGGTTTAGAAAATAAAATTGTGGGGGCTTTGGAAGATTTAAAAGTAGCAAAGGGAAGGGGAGCGTTGCAAAGGGAATTTTTTGTAAGAAAGGGGAGGGGGAAAAGAAAGGGAACAGGAATGAATCAGTGCCCCATTAAGGTTTAGTCCTGAAAATTATTTTGAAATGGCTTAAAGGGTTTTTTCCCAAAATAAAAGTTTTAAATTGGAAACCCATTTTGGAGATAGGGGGAAAGGAGGGTGAAAAAGATTGGGACAGTAATACTGTCCAAAAGTAGGGGGGAGGAAAATGAAAGGGAAACTGGAGTTTAATGGGGGGGGGGACAGAAAGGCAAAAAACCGGGAGGTGAAGAAGAGGGAAAATTTTGGGGGGGGAGGGGGTTTGGAAGGGAATAGAAACGAGGGAGGGGAAAAACTCCACACTTGTAATAAGCCAGAAAAGGGGAAGAACTGGGTACAGAAACGGGAAAGGTTAAAGTGTGGAGGGGGAAAAGGGGGAAGGGAAGGGGGCAAAGGATTTGAGCAATGTGGTTTTTTGGGGCCCTTCTGAGTAAGGGGCGTTTGGGTTTTAGGTTCGTACGAGGTCTTGTCGAAACTGGGGCTTTGTGAAGGACGCGAAGATTGAAAACAGACCGAGTTTGTAGTGGGGAAGCCCAGAGCCAAGGACAGAAAAAAGGTTTAAAAATGCCGTAGTGGCTATGGGAGGGGTTTAAAAACAAGGAGGCTGCAGAAGATGGGGACCTCCAAAATTGGGGGGGCGTTTGGAACCGAGAATAAGAAACACGGGTAGTCTCCCTTGGAGGCGGGGATGATTTAAATGCCCCTAGCAAAAAGGGGGGGCCTTTTGCCTCTTGAGGCAAAAGGATTTTTCACGTTCATTTAAGTTAAAACCCTGGGAACGGGGGGAGTAAAAAAAGAAGGTGAGCTTTAAATTAAAAATTTAAGGGAAATGGAGGTTGACTGCAAAAAAGTATTAAATTTTCCCTCGGGACCACAACTGGGCAAATTCCCTCCCCCTAGATCTGCAATATTTCCCCTGGGTGACCAAAACCCCCAGCAATTTCTACATTGGGTTTCGGTGTAGGTATCACCTTTCGAACTTTAAATGATTTCCCCCGACTTTTACCAAAAAAGGGGAGTTCCGGGTGCAAAAGTTAAACGAGCCAAAATTTTCAAGGAAAAGTCCCCCGCCCCCGGGGAGGGAAGGGCAAAAGTGTCTACTTTGAGGATTGGGAGATCCGGGGGTTTTCCCCTGTTCAAAAAAGTCATTGCCACATGGAAAATTTTAAATTTTTGTTGGGCTATGGTATGGGGCAAAAAAAGTAAACCCCTACAAAAAATGAGAAAAGATGTTTTTTTAATAGTATAGGGGTAGTAACGAATTTGGAAAAAGAGAAAAATCATGAAACTTGGGTAGCATTCTGGGCATGACGATGCGCGACCGCTCTTGAGAGCGTTAAAATTTAAAAATCTTTCCAACAAAAAGCAGGAAACCTTTGGGAAAACTATTTTTTTAAAAGGGAGGCCCAAAAAGAAGTTGGTTAAAGTAAAGAAATTTTTCCATTTTTAGGGCCAAACTGACGTGGAGAGGGATGCTTTACTTTTCCGGTCCCTTTTCCGAGAAAAATGGGAAAGGGAACGCGGAGCACACAGGAGATTGCCCTTGGGGGTTTTTTGGGTAGGACCAAAAGTTTGGCCGCATGAAATGGGTGGGCATTCGAAAATTGCCAAACCCTAAGGGAAAGCCCGGGAAACTAGTCAAAGGAGAGCGGGGGTTCAGACAAATCGAAGGAGGGCAGTCGGGAACCCCGGAACCTGAAGCGGGTGAGGAAACCCGCACCACAAGAGGGACCGGGGGATCCGGAGTGTCCGAAGATTTGGGCTAAACACAAGGGAGGTCCGAATGGGGGGGGGGTATCAAAAAAGGGGGCCCGGGGGGAGTTTGGGTTTTTTTTGGGCTAGGGGGGCCAAGGTTAGGTTACTTTCCTTTTTCTTTTTTTTTTTAAGAAAAAAAAAGAAAAAAAAAGAAAATAAAAATAAAAAAAAAAATAAAAAAAAAAGGGGGGGCGGGGGGGAAAAGTTCCCAGGAGGGAAAAAAGGGGCCGGGAAAACTCCCTCCCGGGCCCCCCGAGGACTGACACCGCTAATAGCGCAATCAGCATGGAAAACCCCTGCCAACCCTACCCTTCATCCATAAACCAGCAATCCGATACAAAACCCCACATCTGCCCAGCTACCTCGGTGGACAAAAGAAGGGGCCGGATATCCCCCAAAGCTTTCCCCCTTCACCACCACCCCCGGAATCCGAAAGGGGCTTTCCCGAGATACACCCTCCCCCCAAAAAGACACCCCCAAAACTAATCCGGGGTTTCCGGGGAGGGATCGGGACATCCCCACAATCCAATTCCCCCGGGGAAACTACGCCACCGCCCAAAAAACCCAAAGGAAAGGGATGGGGCCCCGGGGTCCCCTTTTCCCCTTTCCCCGGAACCCCACGCCTGTGGGAGAAATCAAAAAGGGTAAAAAGAGGGAAAGGGGAAAAGGGAAAGGGGGAGGAGGGGGAGGAGGAAGGAAAAAAGGGGGGGAAAGGGGAGGTTTGGGGTAGGGAGGGGGAATGGGGGGGAATTAGGTTTTGGGCTGAGGAAGAAGGGCCGACAGGGGGGGAATTCCCCCAACCAAGAGCCCCTCACCCCGCCAAGGAGCCCCCCGAAGAAGGATAACATTTAACAACAAAACCCAAAAAATTTCCCCCCCATCCCCTTTCCAAAAAACCCCCTCCATTTAATAACTCTCCTCCCTAATTTTTTTTTTTTTTTTTTTTTTTTTTTTTTTAAAAGACAAATCCCTTTGTTCACTAGGGTTCCTTAATTGTTAAAACCCCACTCCAAAACTTTTTTTAATTTTTTAAAAAAATTTTGTTTATAACATCTCCCCCTCTTTTATTTGCTCTCTTTATTTCATTGCTTTCACCACTCCTTAACCCCTTTTTATTATTTAAATTTAGCTTTTATTTCCTCCGGGTTTTTCCCAAAAGGATAATTTTAAAAATTTTTGTCATTTAACTTTTTCTTTTTTTGATGCCCCTTTAAAAACTTGGGTTTAAATTTTCCCCCTTTTGGGAAAATTTTCGCATCTTTATTGATAACACTTTTCATCAAAAACTGGGACTTTCCCGCAAAGAGGTCATGGTTTTGGGGGTTTCTTCCTCTCTCTGTCAGATATAAGTAAAAGGGGAAAAAAAATGGGAGCCAGTACGACCTTGTGGAATACAGTTTTTTTTCTGCTTTTCAAAAAAAAATTAGATTGCACAGTATCCAATATACCCCAAAGCTCTATGTCTGGGAACTCAAAGCCCCCCCAAAATCATTTTTTCCCCCAAGTCTTACAATTAAAATGAAAAACCTGCTAAAAAATTTGGGGTGTCTTCTACTTCACAAGATCCTGAATATATTTATAAATTTTACACTTCTATCCACTTTCATAATTTCAAACAAAACTAATTTCTAAACCCACAAAGGGGCATACAGTAACCCTTTCGTATAACTCTCAAAGAATTAAAAAAAACCTTCTCAAACTTAACGCTAAGTAAAGGGTACAGTTTGGGCCCCCCCCAATTCCAGCTTTTCGGGGCTGTTCTTTTTTTACTCCCCTTTCCGAAAGCCCAACTGGGCCCACAAATGGCTTCCCCCTCTTTTTTTTCTTGATCACTTCCACTCTCATTCTCATGCCATCGCTGTGTACACAGATGGCTCCAAGTCTTCAGACGGCGTTAGATTCGCAGCAGTGTTTCCGGACAGCGTCGTGCGGGGGCATTTACTATCTTCGGCTAGCATTTTTACTGCTGAATTGTATGCCATTCTTGCAGCACTTATTCGTATCGCATCTATGCCTGTGTCATCATTTGTGGTAGTCTCAGACTCCCTTAGGGCTCTACAGGCTATACGAAAATTTGATACATCTCACCCCCTAGTTCTCCGTATCCAACTTTGGCTACGCCGTATCTCTACCAAGCATAAAGATATTGTTTTTTGTTGGGTCCCTGGTCATGTCGATGTACAGGGCAATGAACAGGCAGACACTGCTGCGCGGTCAGCAGTATATGGCCTACCAATTTCATATAGAGGTGTTCCATTTCTGGACTATTTTGCTGTAATAGCTACCCACCTTCACACCCGTTGGCAACAACGTTGGTCAACTCTGCTTGGTATTATTATTATAATCAAAAAGAAGCGCTAAGCCACAAGGGCTATACAGACTCTGCTTGGTAACAAACTTCATTCTATTAAACCGAGCATAGGTTACTGGCCGTCTTCTTGTCATCAGTGCTGAGGTTGGGAGACCACTCTCTCCTGCCTTCACATTGGCCACACTCGTCTTACTCATGGGTATCTCATGGAGAGGCACCCTGTTCCTCCCTGTGAGCAGTGTCAAGTTCCCGTATCGATTAGCCACATTCTGTTAGACTGCCCTCTCTATCAACGAGCACGCAGAATTTACCTCCGTCATCGTCTCCGCTCTACTACTCTCTCTTTACCTTCCCTTCTTGCTGATGGACCCTCCTTTAATCCTGACTCTCTCATTGACTTCTTAACAAAGACTGATTTACTCCACAAACTGGTGATACCTTTCGCACTCCCCTCAGCCCTTTCTAGCTCAGTCTCTTGCTGCCCTCTACCCTTTCACCATCCCCTGCCCCGCTGTTCTCCATAACCTATTACTCATCCATCTCCCTTTTGCCACCTGATGCCCTCACTTCCTTCCTGCCTGCAGCGCTGTATAGCCCTTGTGGCTTAGCGCTTCTTTTTGATTATAATAATAGTGTTGGGCTCCAGATTGTAGCAGTGGAATCTATGAGCTGAAAATGTTTAAAGATGAACATCTGAAGCACAGATGTGTTCAAAATTTGTAGACCCATGTGGTTAGAAAAAAAAAAAAAAAAAGCCAATGTGGGTCCTACAAAAATTCTGAGATAAACAAGCCTTTCTAGATGTGCATCAAGTTGTTAATGCAGCTGCAACATATGGGTGCTCTTCTGCAATGTCCAAGTCTGCACTGATTAGCCAACACGTCAAGGCATGTCATCCAATCTTGAAACAGATCTTAAGTTTTTTCTGCTTCTGAATCTTGCTGCATGACTTCTTTAAATATCAACTCATTTCCGTACATTTTCACAAAAGCAGTACAGACTACAACTGTTAGTTCAGCCATGGCAGACCACATTGATTTAGGTTGTATGAAGTATGATTGATTTATGGCATAAGGATGCCTGTACATGCCTGAGCCTAAATATCAAATTAAGCACTAACAACAGGTATAATTAAAACCTGAAAGGGTCATACAATGCTGAAGGGAGAGACGTAAGAGGGTGGGGGGAGGGGTTATTATAAGAAGGGAAGTGCTAAACCCCTAAGTTATACAGCACCTGGGAAAGAGGAGGCATTCAGGTTTGATCCAATTCAGGGAAGAGGTGGTCCAATTCCTTGGATCAAAAGCACCAGCTTTAACGAACCTTTCTTGAAGGAAAGTTAAGAGGTTAGTGGAATTATAATAAAAAAGAAGTGCTAAACCACAAGGGCTATACAGCACTGCAGGGCAGGGAAGGATGTGAGGGTATCACATAGCAAGAGGGAGAGGGATGATTAGTAGGTTATGGAGTACAGCGGGGCAGTGGATAGTGCAGGGGTAGAGGGTAGCAAGAGATTGAGGTAGAAAGGGTTTTGGGGAGTGCTAAAGGTATCAACATCAGAGTTTGTGGAATAAATCAGATGCTGTCAAAAATTCAATGTGAGAGTCCAGATTAAAGGAGGGTCCATCAGCAAGAAGGGAAGGTAAAGAAAGGGCAGCAGAGCGGAGATGACGAAGGTAAATTCTGCGTGCTCGTTGATAGAGTGGGAAGTCCAACAGCATGTGGCTAACAGATACTGGAACCTGACAATTCTCACAGAGAGGAACAGGGCGCCTCTCCATGAGATACCTGTGAGTAAGACGAGTGTGGCCGATGCGAAAACGGGAGAGAGTAGTCTCCCAACATCGCTCGACATTAGGTTAGTGGAAGCAGGATGCAATAAGAAGTTAATTTAAAAGTTAGTGTGTCTGCATCAAAGATATACCCTAATTGAAATAGTATAATTTTTTTATATGCGATACTTTCCTTTTGTAAATACAAACCTGTTCACACTATTTGTTAGGCTAATGGGGTTTAAATTATATTCATGGGGTGACAACTAAAGCCATAGGAATCGTACAGTGCCTGGGGAACTGAAAGGCATACAGACTAGATTCAGAGAATTGGAGCACAGGTCCAATCTTTCCCTCAATAGCATCAAGGAAACTCCCCTCAGGAGAATGGATTTAAAGCCTATCGACTACACCATTCAAGAATACTTAAATCCCTAAAATGGGGACTAAACTGTTAGCATATATACACACACTTTTTAATTGTGACCAATTTGCTCTGGGGAGACTTGTTACAGCTCTCATGCAGCCCTGTCTAGTCCTTTTTCCTCGACCTTAACTTGCTAATCAGGGGAAGTACTAAACTTATAAAGGTCATACAGCAGTGCAGGATCAGTGTGTGAAAGTAACAACATACGAAAGGTTAGAAAGTGATTAGGGTTGTGCAAAGGAAAGTTAGTGGCAGTAGAGGCTAGTGAAAGAGAAACTGAAATCCAAGTAGGTGTAGTGGGAAAGTCTTTGTTTAAAAGTCAAAGCGTGTCTGCATCAAATGTAAGATTTCATCAACAAATCCTTTATGTCCTCCAATAGAGGAAATGGCATTAAGATATGTTGACTGACAATGTGGCCCAAAAGTCCTCACATAACAGTGTGGTTATCCCCATGTGGGATCAGCGAGTTGCATGTCTGATATGTAATTGAGAATGCAATCTCTAAAACCTGACACTGGAGGGAAGATGACCAAAACCTAAACATGATTTCACAGAAAATTTGTGGTAGTCCAATTTGGACCAACACTGTTGCAGAGTTGAGTGAGCACCGAAAAGTAATTTGAGAAAGTAACACCCAATGGAAAATCAGAAGTCATGAACAGTTGAGTCTACTTGTTCATTGTCCTGAACATCAGCATGTCCAGGGATCTGGGAAAATGACTTTGTGGGGTTTCTAAGAACTATGACATAACCAACGTTGTATACAAAGAACAATGGGTTGAAGAGAAAACAAATTTCTGGATAGCTTTACAAGCTCTTTGAGAGTTCAACACAGCCACAAATGACGAAATAGACAAGACTGCAATGTGTATGATGAGAAGTGCTGGGGAATGGAAGGTGCTCAGGCTCAATCCAAGGTAAGAACATAAAGGAGGAGCACTGCAGCAGGCCTGTTGGCCCATACTAGGCAGGTCCTTCACAGATCCATCCCACTAATAGAATATTTGCCCTCATAAGAACACGAGATCATAAGAAATAAGGAACACTGCAACAGGTCTACTGGTCTATGCGAGGCAGCTCCAATTCTCCCCACCGGCTTAAGCCAATGCCTTGACCTAGTGAGATCAGACACATCGCTTAAGGGATTAGCACTGCGTCCGACATAGTAGCTAGTCAGGTCCATTTCACACCCACTCATCAGAACATAAGAACACAAAAAAGAAGGAACACCGCAGCAGGCCCACTGACCCACGCAAAGCAGGTCCATGCCCCCCACCCCACTGAATTAGCCCAATGACCCACCTAGTCAGGTCACTTCCACTTAAGGAGCACGGCATCAGACCTAGTAGCACAAGCTAATCAAGTCCAACTCACACCCACCCACACCCACTCATGTATTTATCTAACCTATTTTTAAAACTACACAACATTTTAGCCTCTATAACTGCACTGGGGAGTTTGTTCCACTCATCCACAACTCTATTACCAAACAAGTGCTTTTCTATATCCTTTCTGAATCTGAATTTTTCCAACTTGAAACCATTGCTGCGAGTCCTGTCTTGGCCAGAAATTTTCAGCATGCTACTTACATCCCCTTTATTTATTTCTGTTTTCCATTTACACACCTCGATCATATCCCCCCTAATTCTACGCCTTTTGAGAGTGTGCAGATTCAGTGCCCTCAGTCTATCTCATAGGGAAAATTTCTGATACATGGGATCAACTTTGTCATCCTCCTCTGTACATTTTCCAGTGCATTGATATCCATTCTGTATTACGGTGCAGCATAATCTAAATGAAGCCTAACCAAGGATATATAGAATTGAAGAACAACCTGAGGACTTCTATTATTTATACTTCTAGATATGAAACCAAGGATTCTGTCAGCTTTATTGCGAACACTAATGCACTGTTGTCTAGGTTTTAGATTACTGCTAACTAAAACTCCTAAATCCTTTTTGCAATCAGTAGTATTAAGATCTACATTATTTAGTTTATATGTGGCATGGTTATTTTCCTGTCCAACATTTAGAACTTTGCATTTGTCTATTTAAAGTGCATCTGCCACTTCTCTGACCATTGCATCAATCTATTCAAATCATCCTGGAGTGCTCTAGTGTCCTCATTAGAATGAATTGGATGGCCTTTTTTGGTGTCATCAGCAAATTTGCTTAGGTCACTAATTATTCCCTCATCTATGTCGTTTATGTAAATTGTGAACAACAACAGGCTCAACACTGACCCCTGCGGAACACCGCTTGTGACGTGCCTCCATTCTGATTTCTCCCCATTTACACAAAATCTCTGCTGCCTATTTGTCAGCCATGCCTCTACCCAGGAATAAATTTCTCCTCCTATTCTGTGTGCCTTAAGTTTCCTCAATAGCCTCTGATGTGGAACTCTATTGAAAGCCTTACTGAAGTCCATATACACAATATCATATTCATTACCATTATCTACCTCCTCAAACAACTTAGTGAAAAAAGTTAGTAAATTTGTAAGACAGGAATGCCCCTTGGTAAAACCATGTTGAGATTCATTAATCAATTTATGTCTATCAAGATGGCTACGAATTGCATTGGCAATTATTGATTCCATAAATTTTCCCACTATGGAGGTAAGGCTTATTGGGCTATAGTTTGAAGCTAAGGACCTGTCACCTGCCTTGTAAATAGGTACAACATTTGCCATTTTCCACTTATCAGGCACTATGCCAGTTTGTAGTGATATTTTGAAAAAATTTGCCAAAGTTATGCTAAGTTCCTCTTTACATTCCTTTAACACCCTTGCAAACAGTTCATCAGGGCCTGGGGATTTGTTAGGTTTTAATTTCTCAATTTGTCTGAGGACCATGTCACTAGTTACCGCAATCGTGCATAGTTTATTATCGTCCTGTTCTACATAATCTATTATTTCTGGAATTACGCTAGTATTTTCCTAGGTAAAAACCAAGGGGAAGTAGGTATTGAAAATTTCACACATATCCTTATCACTGTCAGTGATCTGACCAGAGTTACTCTTTGGGAGGATAAATTAAGTTTTTGGATTAGAGCCTTTCACTAGCATCAAGGTACGTACCTCAATTAAGAGGAAGCCCTTTCCCTTCACATTCTTTAATACCAGGGCATCAACTATGAGCTCACAGTTTGTGTACTAATTTTCATGGAAAAGCGATAAATTCATAGTGGTCTTGCAGCACCAGAGGAATTACAGGTTTGATCCTAAGAAGTAGAGAGTATATCTTAATTCCTTGGATCACGAGTCCTTAATCAGCATCAAGCAACACTCTTAACAGGATCCTGATAATCAAGATCTCAATGCACTAATCTTCCACCTTGCTTATTTGTTGTGTCACCTTACCGGCTTGCTTATTGTGCACACCATGTTCATCCTGTGAGAGGTGGTGCAAAAGAATGGATTACAGGTCACAATGGGTCTATCTGACCCAACCTGCATAGTTACATCTGTACAATTATAATAATTTTATATACTCTTATGAAGCTAATCTACAAATACAATACAGATAAATTATCAAGTAAATTCCAAGATCATTAATAGCCAATGTAAAATATGGATAGAATCTGAAGATTTCAGAATTATCATTAACAATGGAGTGATATGCCATTTCCTGTAAAATTTATAAGGATATCTCTATATGACTATGTTTGAAAATTAATATACGTATATTGTTATAACGTATGGCCCTGTCTCTGGCCCCACTACGTTTCATGTTACTGACATTCTTTACAAACTGTACTGCCAAATACCTGTAGTCTAGCCTTAGTCTAGTGGTGACAACTTACAATCTATTGACCTTACTTTCTTCTTAATAATGTAATCAATTTGAATGCTAAACCCAGAAGGGTTAAAAGCACAATTTACCCAGTGGATTTTACTGTAATTCCACAAGTCTGTCATATCAAGGGCAGTTAAATGAGGTTTACTGTACTAGTTCCTTATTATGCTTGAATTTTTTTTTTTAACAAGTCTGCCATCTCCCATCAAGACAGGGTGACCCAAAAAGAAAATACTTTCATCATCATTCAACACTTTCACCTCACTCGTACATAATCACTGTCTTCGCAGAGGCGCTTACAACAGTTTAGAAGTCCCTCCAAACTGTCAATATCCCAGACCCCTCCTTTAAAGTGCAGGCATTGTACTTCCCATTTCCAGTACTCAAGTCCGGCTAAATCTATAATAACCGGTGTCCCAGAATCCCTTCACTAAATATTACCCTGCTTACACTCCAACAGCTCATCAAGTCCCAAAAACCATTCGTCTCTATTTACTCCCATCTAACATTCTCACACATGCTTGCTGGAAGTCCGAGCCCTTCACCCACAAAACAACCTTTACCCCCTCCCTCCAATCTTTTCAAGGACGACCCCTACCCCTCCTTCCTTTCCCTACAGATTCATACACACTCCAAGTCATTCTACTGTGATCCATTCTTTCTAAATGGCCATACCACCTCAACAACTCATCTTCAGCCCTCTGACTAACACTTTTAGTAACTCCACACCTTCTCCTAATTTCCACACTCCGAAATCTCTGCATAATATTTACGTCACACATTACCCTTAGACAGGACATCAGCCACCTCCTCGCTGCAGCATTTACAACCCAAGCTTCACATCCATGTAAGTGTTGGTACCACTATACTTTCATACATTTCCTTCTTTGCCTCCAAAGAAAACGTTTTTTTGTCTCCCCAGATATTTCAACGCACCACTCATTTTTTCTCCTGCATCAATTCTATGGTTAACCTCATCCTTCAAAAACCCATCTGCTGACAAGTCAACTCCCAAATATCTGAAAAAATTTACATCTTCCATAATCCCTCTCTCCAATGTGATATCCAATTTTTCTTTATCGAAATCATTTGATACATTTATTAAACAAAAATACCAACCACTCCAACACCGGTACAATTGCTAAGTACTTCTCATTTGTATATATCTTGAGTTATATACATATATATTTTTAACTATGGTTGTCTCCTGCCAAGGCAGGGCAACCAAAAGAAAATTCGTTCACCATCATTCACTTAATCGCCATATTTCAATAAGTGTGCTGACACCACAATCAGATTACCCTGAGAGTTCAACATTCCTACCCCATCAGAGAGCAGGCACTGACCCTCCAACCTCCATTACTCAAATCCAGCTCATTGGTTTCCCTGAATCCCTTCATTTAAGTTACCTTGCCTACACTCAAACAAATTCGTTAAAAACCCACCTCTTTCCATTCATATCTGTTATATACAAGAGGGGCCCCACTTTACAGGGTTTTGCTAATACAGTGGTTTTCAATTATATCCCCTCTTCATTTATTTAGACTTCTTACAATAAATATATTCGCCACTCGCTATAAGCCAAGGACAAAAATATTTAAAGGTAAGTAATGTGTATACTACATGTCCATTTTTTCGACCTAGCTATATATTACTCACTTGATATATGATAGTGTAAACATGCTATTAGGATTAAATATTCATTTAAAAGTGAAATAAAGCTATTATTAACTTTACAGACAAAACCTAGAACCTAACCTGGTGTATAAGCAGGGCCTGCCTGTACTGTATATGCTTAATACATTTAATAGGCTTAGTATTTCCATGTAAATTACTTTTCATTTGTATGTTTTTACACATGCGCACACACAGGCTGCAGGAATTTTTTTTATATGGTACACACTTACCACACAGATCCAATCCTGCATATCTAGACTCAAATTTACCACTGACAGCTTATCTGAATGAGCTAAGCTCATGGCATAGTACTATGGCACAGACACTGCTGTCAAAGCCGTAGAACACCAGCATGGACACCAAAAAGGTTAAGAGTAAGCAAGGGAATGTAATATATATGAAGAGTTAGTTAACCAGACTTGATGGGAAATACTGTATAGTGTGTGCCACCTGAAGGATGGTTGGAGGATGCAGATCTATGTATCACTGGAATTACCACTGTGCCTAAGCAAGTAAATCTGGAAATAAATCATCACTAACTTGCTTAGCTAACAAATGTTGAGGACCAGTCCCTGGACCCATAATGTGCCTTTGTAATCACTTGACTTCTACCCACTGGATGGACATGGGATGCCTAATAAAGATTTTTTCTTCTTTCAACACATCGGCCATCACCCACCGAACCAGGGTGACAAAAAACTTTCACCATCGTTCACACATAATCACTATCTCTGCAGAGGAGCTCAGATACAACAGTTCAGATGTCACTCCGAACAGCAAACATCCCAAGCCCCTCCTTCAAAGTCCAAGCATTGTACTTCCCACCTCCACGACTCAAGCCTGGTTAACTGGTTTCCCTGAATCCCTTCACACTCCAACAGCTCATCAGGTTCCAAAAACCATTCATCTCCATTCATGCCTGCTGCATGTCCAGGCCCCTTGCACACAAAACCTCTTTTACCCCCTCCCTCCATCCATTCCTAGGATGACCCCTGCTGCTCCTCCCCTCCACTACAGATTTACACACCCTCCAAGTCATTCTATTTTGCTCCATCCTCTCTAAATGACCAAACTGCCTCAATACCCTCTTCAGCCCTCTGAATAATACTTTTTTTAACTCCACATCTCCTAATTTCCACACAATGAATTCTCTGCATATTTCTTTTTTATGGAAAAAGCAGCAAGGAGCAAGTGATAAATGTAAGTGGCAAATAAGACACCAACACCTGCCAAGGTTCAAACAAATACATTACAGTAACAGCTAATTCACCCAACTATACTGGGTACAATATTTAAAGTGACAGTGCTATGATGCACTGAACATTCTCAAGATTACACATGCCTACTGACCTCCTGATAGTTAATGCAATCACTACCTTGAAACTTAGTAATAAGACACAGAGATTAAACATTTAGACTTATTTTCTTACCCTTTCCTTTATCAAATAATAAAACTTTGCATTAGGCAACAAGAGGGTGTAAAAACACTTGCAAATTGTTTATACATTTATTGACACAATTCACAATATCTCACCTTACTAGAGTGAAGAGATGAGATAACTGATGGAATGTGACCGGACAACCAACGAACTTCCTTAAACAGCATCACAACTCTGTTTGAAGAGGTTATCGCACCTAAACTAAGATGAACAGGAAAGATGTTTCATCACCCTAGCATTAACATCACAAAAGTACTTGTAGTGTGAACTGTAAACAAACTGTATATAATATAAAATTTTACATTCAAACAATGTTTGTTACAGAACATCACCCATTGTAACTATTATACAATAAGATCTTAAAGGAAAAAAAATATACACTAACTCATGATTTATAAAATCATCGTTGAACCTATGAATGCCCATCAGGGAAGTCATGATGGGTAGGGCTGGGAAGAGGCCTAGTGGGGGAGGCAGAGAAGGGAGTGAAAGTTGGGGATCACCTGGCTAAACAAAGTGGCGACTGAAGGCACGTCCCGAAATTCTGCATTCTCCAACAAACCACACTGCTAGTTTAGTCCCCTTATGAGTGTACTGTAGATGTAGCTTGGAAGTCTTCTTTGCTTGTTCCAGAAGGTAATCCTGTGAAGTCCAAAGTTACATTACTTTATTATAATACTCAAGATATTTTTTAACAACCTAACTTTAAATACATACACCTAGCTGACAAAGCACATCAATGTCTTGGTATACTAAACAGGAAACTAACGTGAAAATTTCCTTGATAAAAGTCTCAAGGAAATGAGAGAGTTCATACATCAAATTCACAAAGTCCACTGATACATACCAGTTTTATCCTAACATACTTCATGTTATATGTAGCATACATTTTTTTTTTTTTTTGCTGACTGGTATATACCAGGCAGATGTATCAGTGAACAAGAAAAAAAAAAAACCTTCTACAATGAGAAACAAATACATAATACATAGCAGAATCAAGTTGTGCAGAAAACATGTTCACAAAATAGCCTAGACTGGTAAAGATGAAGTCCTACACAAACTGCACTCCCTATCTGAACTGAACCATAAACTAGATGAAGTAGGGCAAATTTTACCACCCAAGAATGCCATTATATCCTTTCAAGCAAACAAAAGTCCATTCCAACAAGTTATTCTTCCTCTACATGATAAATCTTATGATAGGGTCTGCTGTAAAGCACGTTTTCATGGTCACTGTAAAACACCCACTTACCTCTAGAGACAAATTAAGTGGTACAGACAAAGCCTTGTTCGGCTACATCAACGACAATAGGCTCGACTGGTAAGACAGTAGGTGTAGTCAAGAAAACCTGAATTATTGGATCAGGACAATAAATATGAAATAAATACAAAAGCTTAAAAACAATACAGGTGAGTATATCCCAAATGACCTAAATGAAATTTGTGAAGGACTACAGTAAGCAAGATTCTTGAAAATGCCAAATAAAACAAATGTAAATCTATTAACATATCTAAGCCTTAACAATTATTTTTGTGTGTGTATGTAGAGGTCTGTCTTAAAATTTTGTTACATGTTAAAATATATAACTACCCACTGAAATTTAAACATGATTTTGGCCAAAAAAATGACAAAAAAGTTATATACTGTATGTATATCCCTTATTACATATACTGTATCTATCAGTCTCTACAATAGAAACCTTACCTCCAGATGCATGAAAAATGATTCCCCTTCACTGAGAGAGATTGATGCTCTAAAGTAGTCAAGGCAGAGGACTGCTGCTGATGCGGCATTAAACACTGTACTGGTATTAATGCCCATAACCAAAGAATGACAAGATTATCAAATACTTGCTGCAAAATCCCCTCATCTCAACATTTCTCTTCCTCGGTCATTAACCATATAGACAGTTTTTGGTAGAACTTAATCATAGTAGAGGGATGAATAAAATCTGTTGAATAATTTATGGGATTTAAAAGAAAAAAAATTGTATAGTATATTACAATATTTTGAAGCATAAAAACTATTTTGAGTTTTCAGGTTTCATGGACCACTCTAGGAATGGTCTATCAATAAACCTCTTATTACACCAGTAATTGACTGTAACCACATTTCGTACAGGTAAGTCTATCGTTCTCCCTCTCCTGTGCAGTTGTGCTCCCTTGTCTGTGCCATCAGCAGCACACGCTCTAAGCCCTAGACAGAACAGCACAAACAGCAGCAGCAGCAGTTGATATGGGGAGGTAGCAGACACCATGGCACAAGGAACCTTCTACAAAAAGTAGTGTTTCATACTTTTAAATTATTCCATATTTAGGTTCCATGAGTCACTAGAAATCTTACCACAAGTACCCAATCCAACAGAGGAGACTGCTGTTTACTGGATAGTGGGTAAACAAACTACCATAGCACTGAAACAAAGCTCACAACCTGTAGTGTGGATAATTTTTGAAAACTGAATTGCTAAATTCATTGGCGAGGATACAAATACAGTATCACTTGTTAAGCATCCTTGTTTTTCTGTTAGTCACAAAATCTTTATCATCAAATTCTTACTTACACTTACACATGCACACATACATGTGTGTATGTGCAAGCACATACAAACAGGCAAGTACGTATGTATGTACATACATACACAACCACAAACAGGTGAGAATGCATGTACACACAAAAATGCAAGAGTAGTCATATAATTGGCTGCTTGAATTCAACCCTAATAAGTGAAAGATCATGAAGATTGAGTAATGAGCAAGAATACCAGAAACTGGGTGTAGACCAGAGGGACAGAGGCTGCAGACTTCAAAGAGAAAGACCTAGGGGGTTAGGATAGTGCTCAGATTCACCAGAGGCTCACACCAGCCGAATAACTTCTGCAGCCAATGATCAGGCAAATCTTAGGAGTAGCCTTCAGGAATCTCAACAAAAGTAATTTTTGGCTCTTTATGAAAGATACATTAAGCCCATCTTTGAGTATGTAGCACCAGTATGGAATCTGCACCTAAAAAAGTATGTTAAGAAACTGGAGAAAGTGCAGAAGTATGCAACTGGGCTTGTTACTGAGCTAAAGGGAATGATCTACAAGGAGGGGCTAATAGAACCGGACCTAAGGATACTGGAGGACAGAAGAACCAAGGAAGACATAACATAAAAAGTATTCAGGAAACTGATAAGATAGATTGGGATAGGCTGTTTGATGGGAGAAATTCAATTCAAGTTTATTCTCTATAAGGGTTACACTGTGGGGTTTACAGGTTTTGGGTATTGTGTGGTTTACATGTTATAAAATACTAATTACAGAGGGGGCCACTAGGACACCTAGCATGCCTAGGCATTTCGAGCAGACTTGGATTAATGGAAACTCAGGGACACTGCTGGATGTCAAAGTAATATAGGAGCCACTGGGAAGTTAGGAAGCATTTCTTCAGTCTCAGTGGTCAGAAAGTGGAATGATCTTATTGAGGAAGTGGAAGCAGGCTCCATACAATATGTCCCACAAGGGAAGAAAAAGTGAATCTAGAGTGTGTTAAGTTAAGAGGTAGGGACAGGATCTGAGAACTGATCCCTGCAATCACAAATAAGTAAACAAATAAACTTACACACCAAGGGCCTCTGACAATTTGAAACAAACACACACACACACACACTGATGTAATCTATTCAGCAATTTTGCATAATCAAGTGGCCAACCACACTTGTAGAGATCTCTCATCATCATTATCAAGATATACAAATGCTCTAATTTGGTGGCTCACCAGTCACTAAGGTATATTACTCTCCCATATTTATAATGACAGGGACCACAACATGCCATGGCTACTGCTATGAGGATGGGAGAGAGACTTCAACAATCCATTTAAAATTTGGATTATGTCAAACTGGACACTCGTAAAATCAGTATCAACCACTTCCTTACATGGCTTATAGTCACCCTAACCCAATTCAGGGATGGAAGAGGACTGTCTTTGCTTTCCAATATACAGTAAACCCTCGATACAATAGACGCCTGAAATAAAAGCTAATATTCACTGGGCAAACTGTACTTTTAACTCTTTTAATTTTGATGTTTATTGCAGTCTATCTGTAAATTATGAGTACAGTATTATATGATGTGTACTTAACTGCTTTTTCTGCCATATTTAAACATTTTGATTTAGTGAACACTGAGAATCCCTCTATTAATCCATTATATCAGAGGTTTATTGTAAAATTATGTTAAGACAAATCCAAAATATTCAATATTCCTCTTAAAGCAATTCTCAGGACCTGGCATGATTAACTGTGTCACTTAAGACCATCTGAAAAAAAAAGATGATGATTTCCTATACCAGAAGTATAAAGTAACCATGAAGATAAACTAAAGGCAAATGAGCTGCCAATGCCAAGGACCCTGACACCTCTAGAAAACTGGGTGCCAACTTTCTGGGGATTCTAACTGTGATTGGTTTTGAAAGCTCTTGTACCCCCACAACCCAGTTTCCCTGTTGACCGCCTGGTCAACTGGGCTGTTTGTGCTAGCAGCCAGCAGGCCTACATAGCCATCAACCCAGCAAATACAACCCTTGTAACAAGTTGCTACTCAGCTTCACCCTGACAGTATTTCTGACATCTGATGGTTTCACATTGAATCTTAGACTAGGGATGTTGATAGTGTTGTCACGAATTGTGCCCATGGCCTCCATGCTCTTCACTGGGTTTATTCTGCATTTTATTGCATATTTTCACTCCAGTAAGTTATAGTAGTGTGTTAATTAAGGACCAAGTGCTCAAGAATCTTCAATGTACATGTTAGGTACATAGCTCCTCTCTATTCCAGAGAACAATCTAAGTTTTTTGAAGCATTTACAATACTTTAGATATTCTTCTAATTCTTTGAATACAACCACTGTACATAACAGCTTTACTATCTCTTCTTCCTTGAAAGGTACTGTGAGCACAGAACAGTATTCAAATTGTGAGAGCATAAGTAATTTGAGAAGTACCATCATTAGCTTTGCTTCTTTTATTTCAAAAATTTGCATAATCCACTCTAACATTTTCCTGGCCTTTGCTGCATTTGCCTTACTGTGTTTTCCAAATGACAGATCAAACACAATTATTCCTAAATATTTTCTCTGTTTCTAGCATTTTATATGATTCACCTTCATTCTATACATTTTGAGGTCTTCATTCTTCCCATGATTAAGCAGCTGGGCATATGCTGATGAAAATTAGTTGACCTAAGATGATCCAAGTCATGAACTAAAGGATACACCCAAGGCAATAAAAATAAAGAATCCTACACCTAAGAAGTTTCTTTGCAACAGCTTGCACAGTACCTGAAAAAATCATCAGGCCAACAACACCTAGTTACAATGTTAGTTGTTTTCTCTTACAGAAGACAAGCAAAGGGCAATGGTACTTAGGATAATCCTACATCTGGTAGCTTGCATGGTACTGTAGGAGGCTGCATCTTTTGGGCACTCTTGTCTCCCATTTTGCACTTTCTTGTTGGAATGCTTAACAGTTTATATTCTGGTTACCAGTGATAATAACGGGACCCTGTATCTTAATATGGAAGAGAGGGCTTCTGTTTTGGCCCTGGCAAGAGGCCATGGGATCACAATAGTGTGATTATAATATTTCAAGAATCTCTGATAGTATGCTTTCAAGAATTAAACAAGTAACTGAAGCTAAAGGTGGAATTACCCAACATTAGGTTACAAGAATAAAGGAAGAGTTCAGTTCTTTGCTGCCTTTCCTCTTTTAATATTTTGTGTGCTAAATGGTAGAATGTCGGACGATTACTTTTACAGGCACTGTACAAGGAAAACCAGTTGCTGCAAGTCATCTCTGAGTTGAGAATGGAACTCGGTTTAAAACTGCAATTTTAACTCTCATTAATTGGTTAACTCCAACCTGGTAGTGAAGGGTCAGCTGTAATCCTTTGGTGTGAAAAAGACACATGTGGATATTTGTAAAATACCTGAAGAAATTGCCGAGACATCCTTTTAGTGCAACATAGATACAGGTTTTAGGTAGGTGGCAGAAGTGAATTATTGCAAGCTCTCATAGTTTTTTGAAAATGTGATTAAAAAAGTACAATCAAAATTAAATAGTGCATGCATGGAAAGGCCTTAATCAAACACTTCAATTTTTAATGCACCTTTTCAATAGCATTTATGAAAAAATAAATCATACCATACAGCAGAACTTTATAGGAGAGTTTACTGTGGTACCTTAATAAGAGATGTTAGCAATAGCGTACTTTAAAGGAATGCTCAGGTATTTGTTTCTATTTACAGGAAGGTTTAGAAACATTGCTTAACGGTGTTATTAACTTGAGTGGCCTGAATGGAAATAATAATAATAGATAGTAGGTTGGTATAAAGTAGGGCCCCACTTTACGGCGTTCTGCTAATGTGGCGATTTCAAATTATGACCGAAACTTGCTATATGGCTCCCCATCTTTCTAATGTGGCATGCCCCACCCAGTTTGTTTACATTTTCCGTGAGCACATCTCTATTATGTCTGGAAACTTTCCAAAATTTCACGTGTTTTAAAGTTATTGCATATTTTATATGTACGTACTCTAATAATTATACTTATGTGCACCTGTACCTAAATATACTTACACACTGCGCTGGTGTGCAGGTGCACATTAAAATCACTAAGAGTGTCCCTCTCGTTCTTATTTTTTCCTGTCATCTCCATGGAGAAATGGGAAAGAATTATTCCATAGGCCATACATGTTGTGAGAGATGACTAAAATGCTGGAAGCAAGGGGGCTAGTAATAGTGGTTTTCTTTATACTTAACAAATCAAAATTATAATTACACATTGCAACCTTTGCAAAGAAATAAAATCTTTTAACTGTAAAAAGAAAAACTTATTTCTTCTCTTTCGGGTCACCTTGCCTTGGTGGGAAAGCCACTGTATTAATAAAAAAATGCCAAGCATAGTAGTTTAAAATCATCAAAAAATTTATTAATTATAAATGATTTTAATTTATACAACCCTGAACCTGTATTCACATTACAATCAATATTATATTTTTATGAAGCTTGGTTTGAGAATGTTGTACCAAGTACAGTGGTACCTTGACTTGCAAGTTTAATTCGTTCCGTGACCAAGCTTGCTTGTATATCAAATAAATTTTCCTCATTGAAATTAAATGAAATGCCATTAATCCTTTCCAGCCCCCAAAAAACCACCCCAGGGGCAGGAGAAAATACTTGAAGATAACGCCATAATATGGCAAAGTGTCCAGGACCATTCCGAGCATAAAAAATCATTACTGCTCCTTCCTGTAACGTGTTGTTTGGTCCTGGGTGAGAGAAAATGGAGCTTTCGAGGCTTATTGCTCTAGATCACTAGTGCAGTGATATGTAAATATCTCGGAAGTTAATGACCAATTTCATGAAGCCCACCATTTATTATTAAAGTAAATGCAATAATATTGACAGGAATCATAAAAAAAATGATTGTTCTACAATTGGCTTGTGGAATATTAGAACTATTCCAAATATTTTGGGATTTGTGTGGGAGTAAAGGGCAAGATATTTTGCAAATGTCCAAAAACTTAGCCACTTTATTATTTTTTTTTTTTTGTAGAATAACTAAAGATATTTACATGATTACCTCCAGTGAGAACACTGCACTAGCATTATTTTATAAGTACCAAGTCCCAAAACCACCTTTTGTTGTGCCATTTAGGCCGGGGTTCTTGCCAAATGCCATTTTCAGTAAGTTTTTTTTTCGCTCGCAACTTGGATTTTGGCTCACAACTCAAAGCAAAAAATCGACCGAGCAATGGCTTGTAACTCAGAAAACTCATAAGTTAGGGCACTCATAAGTCAAGGTACCACTGTACATGGCTGAGTGAAATATAACTGAACCAAGCTTCATAAAAAATAGTATCAATTACAACATATGAATGTAAGTTCAAGGTTGTATAAATTTGATTCATTTATAATGAATAGGATTTTTAAGAATTTTTAACTATGCCTAACATGTCAGTCTTAAATTTTTTTTACTTGACATGTAATGTGCCAATACCTTCTCTACATTCCCACACTCGGTGAGCAGTCATATATGAGGTCATATCTCGGCTTTATAAAACGCTTGTTCTATTATTTTTAATATGCCTTGAAATGTGAGAAAACGTGAGTTCTTGGAATTTCACTATTTTTTCTCTGGTTATTTTGCCTGTACAGTAGACCATCATTTAACACGGTAGTTATGTTCCTGAAAACGCCGTTTTAGGTAAAACCGTGTTAGATGAACTGAAGAACTTTTGGGAAAAATAGGATTACATTTCTGGGAGCCCCCAAAAAGCCAAACAACTTTTTTTTAGACCAACAGACCTTACAAACTACACCTTTCAAAGCACGAGGATTCTTAGAGCGGTAAATAACCATGGGCTTACACTTGAAATCACCTGACGCATTGCCACAAAGGAGCAAGGTGAAGCGATCCTTTGCTGTCTTGAAGCCTGGTGCACTTTTCTCTTGCTGACTAATACAAGTTCGTGTTGGTATTCCCCCCCCCCACCACCACCACCAAAAAAAAAAAAACACTTGTCTTGTCAGCATTAAACACGATGTGGTTCATAGCCACCCTCAGAAATAATTTCCTGCAATTCAGCAGGGAAATTACTTGCTGCTCTATGATCAACTGAAGCACTTTCACCAGAAAACTTAATATTATGTAACTTATGCAATTTAAAGTTGTGGAACTAGCCTGTGCTAAACACACTTTTTTCAGGCCTTCCTTCCTTATTACACACTGCTTTAAACAACTGTAAGGCCTTTTCCCTAATTAAGATGAAATTAAGTAGTGCACCTTTCTTTGTCTTTTGTTCAATCCACTCAAGCAACAAGTTTTCTGTTTTATTTACTTGTTGGGACCTACGTGTCATTCTTTTCATGAGATGACATCTTGGGTTATTCATTACACAAGTTCGTAATTCACCTCATTCTTATTAATTGTACGAACTGTTACTTCATTAAGGTCACAGGCCCTCACTATACCCACAACACGTGAGCCATTCTTAAGCTTATCTAATATCTTGATTTTCTTCGTAATGTCTTGACTTGAACGCTTAAACCTTTTCTTGGCACTTTCAGCAACACTTGTATACCTACTGGGTGCCATAATTGCTTGGCAGATTTAAGATATGGCAATTAAAATACGTACGTAAATAAACACAGCAAGCTTCCCGAGTATCGTCATCCTTCACACGTATGAACCGAACTGAAGGCTGGGAGGGTGGTGTAGGTGGGTGGGTGAGGGTGGAGAGAGATGGCAGTAGGTCTCCCTCATTGACTCAAATGGTGTAACCCACCACCAATCCCACAGGCGACTCCGCGCTCAAATTTTTTTCTCCTCTCGCGAACCGTGTTAAATTAATTTTACGAAGTGTTAAATAAAATTGTGCTGCAATTCTTCAATAGTGTTATACTTGAATTGTGCCAAATAAACTCATGTTAAATGACGGTCTACTGTATATACAATGGAACCTCAACTTACAAGTTTAATCCACTCCATGACCTAGCTCGTAACCCAATTTGCTCATGTATTAAATTAACTTTCCTCATTTAAATTAATTGAAATGCCATTAACGCATTCCAGCGGAATTCCTGCTCTCGGGAGGCAGGACAAAATACTCCAATATGATGCTAATATAAACTCTACGAATTATTTGTCAAAATTCATCTAATATGACATAATAAACAATATAAATAACATAGAAACACGATATATACTCTAGAATGAAAAAAATTTCATTAAGTGACTAGTGGTGGCGGCCATCTCCGCTCCCACTCTGACCATGTTTTCCCATGCTCATATTACAGTGGACCCCCGCATACTGTTGGCATCATATAACGTTAAATCCGCATACCGATACATTTTATCGCTAAGATTTTGCCTCGCATACCGCTAAAAAACCCGCTCAACGCTATTCGTCCGAGACGCGTCTAATGTGCGGCCTGAGCCAGCCTCACATGTTCCGACGGTGGCATTGTTTACCAGCCAGCCTCCGCGGTAACATCCAAGCATACAATCGGAACATTTCGTATTATTACAGTGTTTTTGGTGATTTTATCTGCAAAATAAGTGGCCATGGGCCCCAAGAAAGCTTCTAGTGCCAACTCTGTGGTAAAAAGGGTGAGAAATATTATCGAAATACAGTGGACCCCCGGTTAACGAACTTTTTTCATTCCAGTAGTATGTTCAGGTGCCAGTACTGACCGAATTTTTTCCCATAAGGAATATTGTGAAGTAGATTAGTCCATTTCAGACCCCCAAACATACACGTACAAACGCACTTACATAAATACACTTACATAATTGGTCGCATTTGGAGGTGATCGTTAAGCGGGGGTCCACTGTACTGTGGTACCATGGTTAACTGCTGATGCTGATGCTGCTGCTGCTGTAGCACTGTCAGCTCCTGCTGCTGCTGCTGCTGTAGTACGTCAGCTGCTGCTGTAGCACCGTCTGCTGCTGGCTGTAGCACCGTCTGCTGCTGCTGTAGCACTGTCATGCTGCTGCTGCTGCACTGTCAGCTGCTGCTGTAGCACCATCTGCTGCTGCTGTAGCACGTCAGCTGCTGCAGCTGTCTGCTGTGCTTGCACTCTGCTGCTGCTGTAGCACTGTCAGCTGCTGCTGCTGCTGTAGCACCGTCAGCTGTGCTGCTTGTACCAAGCTACCGTCAGAGTGCTGCTGCCGCTCGTACCACCGTCAGCTGCTGCTGCTGCTGTAGTACCGTCTGCTGCTGCTGTAGTACCTTCTGCTGCCTGCTGTGACCACCGTCTGCTGCTGCTGTAGCACTGTCTACTGCTGCTGTAGCACCGTCTGCTGCTGCTGTAGCACTGTCAGCTGCTGCTGCTGCTGCTGCTGCTGCTGCTGTAGCACTGTCAGCTGCTGCTGCTGCTGTAGCACCGTTGTTGGTGTGGCTTATTGAGAATACCAAGAAACAATTAACCCCAGAGGGTTAGCCACCCAGGATAACCCAAAAAAGTCAGTGTCATCGAAGACTGTCTAACTTACTTCCATTGGGGTCCTTAATCTTGTCTCCCAGGATGAAACCCACACCAGTCGACTAACACCCAGGTGAACAGGGAAAAATGCCTGGAATTAGTGCTCATATTGGTGAATTTAAAGCCAGCAAAGGTTGGTTTGAGAGATTTAAGAATCGTAGTGGCATACACAGTGTGATAAGGCCTGTTCTGGAAGAAAATGCCAAACAGGACCTACAGTACTCAGGAGGAAAAGGCACTCCCAGGACACAGTGTCTCATCAGTCATTGCTGCATCTTCAATAAAGGTAAGTGTCATTTATTCTTCATTTAGCAGAGTAGTACATGCACAATATATATTGTGCATGTACTTCTACTATTGTGCATGTATCCTTCTCTTTGTGTGTAGGAAAATGTATATTTCATGTGGTAATTTTTTTTTTTTTCATACTTTTGGGTGTCTTGCACGGATTAATTTGATTTCCATTATTTCTTATGGGGAAAATTCATTCGCATAACGATAATTTCACATAACAATGAGCTCTCAGGAACGGATTAATATCGTTATGCGGGGGTCCACTGTATAAGAGAAGACGGAGTGTTTGCGAGGCTAACTGCACTAGATCACTGAAATAATGTATTTATAAATAAGAAATATTGTATAAAAACATAATAGAGAATGTAAAGAAATAAAATGGTTATATAAAGTGTACGTACACACTGACCTTGGTGCAGAGATGCTGGCAGAGGTTGAGGGTGGGAAAAAGACAGGCAGAGCGGCGTATGCTGTCAGTGGCCCTATAAACACCAACAATAACACTGGAGGAGTTTGTTACGTTTCGTCCTTTTTCTATCACTTAATTGCTTAACTTACTTGCTACACTCTTAATGCTACAATTTATCACTGAACTTAATTGCTACTTTTTTTTTTTTTACTTTACTTTTCACTGATTTCTGGCTTTTTCTCCACGCTTTCCTCACTTTCATCTGCAGGTCATTTCAATAAAAACCTATCCAAGGAGGTTAGAAAAAAGAAATTTAGCAAAATAGCTGCACAAAACTCAAGCAAAACACAAGAAATGGTTCCATGGTGACAAACACGTACACAGCTCAGGTGATGCCGTGGCGTCTGCTGCGCCATCTAATGGCGGCATATTGAAACTCGTTTGTTGCTGTTATTATTATTATTAATTTAGGGAACTAGAGCAGATTCAATTCTCTAGATCAAGAGCCCCTCACCAGCATCAAGGTTCCTTGATACTGGTGGGGGCTCTTGATCTAGGGAACTGAATCTGTGCTCCAGCATATATGTGAACAGTATTTAGATGAAGGTAGGGAAGTTTTCATTGCATTAATGGATTTAGAAAAGGCATATGATAGAGTGGATAAGGGAGCAATGTGGGAGATGTTACAAGTGCATGGAATACATGTAGGTAGTAAGTTACTAAATCCTGTAAAGAGTTTTTATGAGGATAGTGAAGCTCAGGTTAGGGTGTGTAGAAGAGAGGGAGATTACTTCCCAGTAAAAGTAGGTCTTAGACAGGGATGTGTAATGTCACAATAGTTGTTTAATATACAGTGGACCCCCAGTTTACGATCAGCTCCCAATGCAACCAATTATGTAAGTGTATTTATGTAAGTGCGTTTGTACGTGTATGTTTGGGGGTCTGAAATGGACTAATCTAATTCACAATATTCCTTATGGGAACAAATTCAGTCAGTACCGGCACCTGAACATACTTCTGGAATGAAATAATATCGTAAACCGGGGATCCACTGTATTTATAGACGGGGGTGTAAAAGAGGTAAATGCTAGGGTGTTGGGGAGAGGAGTGGGATTAAATTTTGGTGAATCAAGTACAAAGTGGGAATTGACACAGTTACTTTTTGCTGATGATACTGTGCTTATGGGAGATTCTAAAGAAAAGTTGCTAAGTTAGTGGACGAGTTTGGGAGGGTGTGTAAAAGGTAGAAAGTTGAAAGTGAACATAGATAAGAGTAAGGTGATGAGGGTATCAAATGATTTAGATAAAGAAAAATTAGATATCACAATGGAGAGAGGGAGTACGGAAGAAGTGACTGTTTTCAGATATTTGGGAGTCGACATGTCAGTGGATGGGTTTATGAAGGATGAGGTTAACCATAGAATTGATGAAGAAAAAAAGGTGAGTGGTGCATTGAGGTACATGTAGAGACAAAAAACGTTATCTATGGAGGCAAAGGGAATGCATGAAAGTATAGTGGTACCAAAAATTCAGAGTGTGGAAATTAGGAGAATGTGTGGAGTTAATAAAAGTATTAGTCAGAGGGCTGAAGAGGGGTTATTGAGGTGGTTTGGTCATTTAGAGAGAATGGATCAAGGAAGAATGACATGGAGAGCATATAAATCTGTAGAGGAAGGAAGGAGAGGTAGGGGTCATCCTCGAAAAGGTTGGAGGGAGGGGGTAAAAGAGGTTTAGTGGGCGAGGGGCTTGGACTTCCAACAAGTGCGTGTGAGCGTGTTAGATAGGAGTGAATGGAAACGAATGGTTTTTGGGACCTGAAGATCTGTTGGAATGTGACCAGGGTAATATTTAGTGAAGGGATTCAGGGAAACCGGTTATTTTTATATAGCCGGACTTGAGTACTGGAAATGGGAAGTACAAGGCCTGCACTTAAAGGAGGGGTTTGGGATATTGGCAGTTTGGATGGATATGTTATATACTTTCAATATGCTTCTAAAAATATTGGTATCTGGTGCCTCTGCAAAAACAGTGATGTGTGTGAGTGAAGGGAAAAGTGTTGAATGACGAGCAAGTATTTTTTGAGGGGGGGGGGATATTGTCTTTTGGGGATTTTTTCTTTTAATGTCACCTGACTCGGTGTGACGGCCACTTATCAAGGAAAAACAATAATAATAATCTAGAGGAGTGTTAGAACACTCCCAACTCAGTGACTGTTTTTACTCTCGCCGTGGAGAATCTCTTTTGCGATTTGCTTGCTTCTGTGCAGTCATTTTGCCAAATTTCTTTATTATCTAATTATGGGTCTAAGAAGTAGAACTCCCAACAGTGCACGTTACTCGCTGGAAGCAATCTATTTTGCGATTTGCTTGCATTCTGTGCAGTCATTTTGCCAAATTTCTTTTTTTTCTAATTATGGGTCCTAAGAAAGTAAGTGCAAAGGACAGTGCTGAGAAGAAAAAGAGGATGATGTCCATGGAATAAAACCATGAAATCATAGATAAACAAGCAAAGTGTGCAGGTTGAGGGGAAAACAGGGGAAGTTTGCTCATAACTCAGAGCAAAAAACTGACTGCTCATATCTCGAAAAACTCGTATGTTGGGACACTCGTAAGTCGAGGTTCCACTGTATATGTTCATTACATGTTGAATATACATTTTTTTATCTCAATGACTATATTCTGCCATAACAGGGTGACCCAAAAAAGATAACACATTCACCATCATTCATTCAACTGCTACCTTGCCAGATGTGTACTGACATCATAGTTCAAGTGACACTCTGAGTTACAACTCCACCCTGCCTTCAGATGCAAATCCAGAGGTACACAAATAACCTGCACATAGGAGAATGAAACTTATGACAACGTTTTAGTCTGACTCGGACCATTAACTAGTTGCATAAAAGTACAAAGGGAAGGGAGCCAGTGTATATACAAGAGGGGGCAGGGCTACGAGTCGAATAATGTGTTTTAATGTAAGGCGTTCCAACAATACGATTAAATGTGTCAGATCACGAAAGTATTTAGACATTTGCTTAGTACAAATCGATGCACACAAAACTCTTACACACACTCATAAATAAAGAAATTATAAAAGATAAAAATGAAAGTGATATCTAAACTGTCCTATCTGTGTGCCTCTGCAAAGACTGATAGTATAGTGTGAATAATGGTGAAAGTTTTTTTTTTTTTTTTTGGTGTGTGTGGGCGGGGGGGCGTCACCCTAACTCGGTGGGAGACGGCCAGCTTGTTAAAAAAAAAAATTGTACTAAAGATTTTTATTACAGTTGTAAATAAACAATGTATCATACATACAGTAAAGAAAAATATCATTTTTATTTTGAAAAATAGTTTAACAGTTTGCACAGACTTTTCTTTTTATCAGCATACATATCTTTATAGCATCAATTAACATTTTGTAACACCCGCCTAACTCTAATGGCTCGTTCAATGTTTGGACCCACATTCATTACGAAGTCATGAGCATCTTCTACTTACACAATGTTGATAGCTCATCCAATGTGAATTCTTTCGTGGGGGCAACCTTTTCTTCTCGATTTTCTTCCACTTCATATAAACACTGCTGATTCACTTCGAGTGTTGCATCATCAAGGTCATCAGAATGCGAATCAGTGCATTGATGAACGTTTTCACAATCCAAAGCTTCTAAACTGAGTTCTCTCCCAAGCTGCCCAAATGTTTTCAGTTTAAGTATGGGATTCAAAACCAACAAAATCATTGGAACAACACAGTAAAACAAATTGCCAAACAGCTCTCGTATTGCTCACAGTTGCTTCAAGCCATGATCCACTTATGCTTTCAATTGCATTTAAGATACTGTAACCTTTCCAAAATTCATTTAAACTTATGGCAGTTTCTCCCATTATTACTGTTATGGGTTACTCAACGGTACATCTTAAATAAAAGCAATATAAGTCTTAAATGTAGCAATGACACCCTGATCCACTGGCAGTAATAATGATGTGTTCAGTGGCAGGAAAATTACATTTGCATTTTCATTCAAGTCAAAAAGAAAAGTAGTATGACCTGGTGCATTGTCCAATAACAACAAAACTTTAAAATCAATCTTTGCAACAACGTTCAACTGCAGGGCAAAAATAATTTGCAAACCAATCTTCAAACAACTGTCCTGTTACCCAGGCTTTCTTATTTGACCTTCATAAACAGGAAGAGCCTTTTTGAATAGGATATACGAGCTCTTGGATTTTCTGCTTTGTACACCAGCATAGGCTTTAATTTAAAGTCACCAGATCCGCTGCTACTTAGCAGAAGTGTTAAATAAACTTTAGACTTTATCTTAGTTATGAGGATTCTTTTTCTGCCAAATAAGTGCATGACAGCATTTTCTTCCAAAATGAACCCATTTCATCTATGTTCAAAATTTGCTTGTCTTTGGAGCCATTTTCTTCAATTTTTTTTTTTAGATCATTAGGAAATCTTACAGCTGCCTCATTGTCTGCACTGGCACTTTGACTATTAATTCGAACATTATGGAGTCTCGTACACTTTTTATAGTAATAAAACCAGCCACGACTTGCCAAACAAACTTTCCCCCTCATGGCTTTTTTTTTTTTTTTTTTTTTTTTTAACCAATGAATAGAGACTTGTTGCTTAAGCTTGAATCATCATCTGACTGCAGTCTTCAATCCATAACATTAAAATATGCCCAATATTATCCATTTCAGAACTATGATTTTTAACAATCACTTTTGACATATAAGATGCTGAAGCCATTCCATGTCATTTTATCTTTATTCCTGATATGCACACATACCAATGCTTCGTTCGTCATCCTGTCACATGCTACTTTAGCATACGATGCCCCATTTTCACATTGCTTTACAACTTCTAGTTTTCCATCTAATGTTAACCATTTATGTTTACTAAACACTCAGCATCATTGCATTTCCTCTTTCCACTCATATTTGCATATAAAAGGGGTACCAGCACTTTATATCATCAAGAAAATTGTGTACAAGTATGTACTGTGTAAGACTACAACTTCAGTACTGGAGTCTCAAGCAATACTGATGTTTGCATTATGCTAGTCCAATAACAGCAGTCCAATATCGGTGCATAATGCAGTTAAATAAAATTTATATTATTACAGTATGTATATTAAAACCCATACTATTCAAAACCATACTATGCAAAGAATTACTGTAATTGTAGAAGTACTATTGGTAATAGTGGTAGAAGTAGCAGTAAGAATGTAGCAGTGGTAGTGACATAAGAAAAAAGTGTTAGTGCAGCAACAGTAGTAGTTGAGGTAATCCAAGAGCAAGAGAAAAAAGAAAAAGGAGCACTGCAGGAGATCTAATGGCCCACAATGGTAGGACAAAATACCCAGGGAAATAACTCACTGGACAGAACCCACCTAGGCAGAGGGCAAGAAAGAAAGAGGTAAGGTGAGGAAAATGTTTCCCTGAACCCTTCATGATAAGTAACATTAAAAATAATGAATGTATGTATGTGTATGTACACTCAGTGGCCACTTAGGTACACACTTCAAGTACTGGGTAGGGTTCCCCTCTTGCCCTCAGAAAAAACCTGAATTCTTCGTGGTAAGGATTCAAGGTGCTGGAAAAAATGCCTTACGAGATCCTGGTCCATGCTGAATATGATATGATAGCATCACACAGTTGCTGCAGATTTGTTGGCTAAACATTCCAAATTCTGGCTCTACCATCTGCATGCCGCAATACAAATTGCAATTTGTCAGACAATGGTGAAGTTTCTTTCCAATCTTCAACTGTTCAGTATTGGTAAGCCTGTGCCCAGTGTAGCCTCAATTTCCTATACATGTACTTAGCTGACAAGAGTAGAACCTGGTGTGGCCATCTGCTGCCATATCCCATCCACTTCAAGGTTCGACATGTTGTACACTGAGATGTTCTTATGCATACCACTACTGTCAAGCATGGTTGAGTTATACTGTCACTTTTCTGTCAGCCTAAACCAGTCTGGCCACTCATTAACAAGGCATTTTTGCTCACAGAACTGCAGGTCACTGGATGTTTTACATGTTTTACACTATTTTCTGTAAACTCTAGAGACTGTTGTGCATGAAAATCCCAAGAGATCAACAGTTTCTGAGGTACTCAAAACCAGCCTATCTTAGCACCAACAATTATTCCATAGTCAAAGTCACTTAGATCACATTTCTTCCCTATTCTGATGTTTGGTCTAAACAACTGACCCTCTCGGCCATATCTGCATACTTTTAGGCACTGAGGTGCAGCCACATTATTGACTCATTAGATAATTGCATAGACAAGCAGGTGTACCAAATTTAGTAGCCAACAAGTGTGTGTACTCACCTACACGGCATTATGTATGCACCTCTAACAATATACAACACCTCCTCCCTCTCTCACACTCTCTCACTCTACACTCACTCTCACACACTCTCACTCTCCGCTCACTCTCTGCACTCCACATCTCTCACACACTCACCACTCTCTCACACTCACTCTCACCCCTCTCACACTCTCTCTCTACACTCTCTCACTCCTCTCTCCACTCTCTCTCAACCACTCTCTCACTCTCCCTCACCTCACTCTCTCCACTCACTCTCTCACACTCACTCTCTCTCACACTCCCCCTCTCTCTCCTCACTCTCACACTCTCTCCACACTCACTACTCTCTCATCTCATCACTCTTCACACTCTCTCACACCTCACTCTCTCTCACACTCACTCACTCTCTCACACTCACTCTCACCTCTCTCACACTCACTCTCTCCTCACACTCACTCCTCTCTCACACTCACACTCTCTCACACTCACTCTCTCTCACCACTCACTCTCTCTCACACTCACTCTCTCTCACACTCTCTCTCACACACTCTCACACTCACCTCTCTCTCACTCTCTCTACTCTCACTCTCTCACACTCTTCTCTCACTCTCACACTCTCACTCACACTCTCACACTCTCACTCACACTCTCACTCACACTCTCACTCACACTCTCACTCTCTCTCACACTCACTCTCACACTCACACTCTCTCTCACACTCTCACTCTTGTGCAGTCTCAATCAACACTCACACATCAGTGAGTGTACAAACACCCCCACCTATACACACATACATATACAGGCATGCACACATAACCATGTGCACACATGCATATGTATACATACATACACATACACATTAGTACCCTCCCTCCCAACATGCACACACAGTAGCCTTCACCTCATCCTATGTCCAGGCACTATAACAATGAGTGGCAGAGGAAGGGAGGGGAAGAAGACTCGCCTGTATGCAGCTCTAGTGGCATGAGATGTGGTGGTGTGGGAGGTGGAGTACTATGTGGGTGAGGTTTGGGGGTATAGTACATTGTGGGGGTGGAGTGTGGTATAGGCATGAATTTGGAGACATCGTATATTGTGGGGAAGTAAGTGTGGAGTAGAAGGGCATAGTACACTGTGCAGGGTGGAGTACAGTGGGAGCAGAGTACATTGTGAGCGTGGAATATGGTGTGATGCTGGATTTTTATTATAGTTAGGTAAAGTGCTAAATTCTCCAGGGGTCACACAGCACCTGGGTTAATCCAAGGAGAGGTAAGCCAACATCAATTCCTTGGATCAAGAGCTTCTCACCAGCATTAAGACACCTACCTCCCATGAGAAGGAATGAGAGGCTGGAATACAGTAGGAGGAAAGAAAATGTAAAGTGTTGTCAGATATGATGGAACTAGGGAGGGAGAGGAGGTAATATGAGGAAATAGAAGGGAGGGCAAGGGAAAATAAAAAAGAACTCTGCATATTGTACAGTACACTTTTTATTTCAGTGGTGCCTCTGTATTTGTCAAGGTCATGGTCCTGGACACCTGGCAAGTACAGAAAAAATCAACAAAAGTTCAGCAGATATTTGATTGTCCAAACTAAAGCACACGAGTTAAAACCTAGACTAGTTATATAAGACTGGCATAAGCCTGTTTAGTGCAGGAGTGATGGGGTCCAATTTGTTCCATACAAATTTGCATTTCTATATTTTTTTCTAAAACTCTTCAGAACTTCTATTTATTTTTGTTCTTGGCTAAAGACTATGAAACTAGTGAATAAAAAGACTGGAACAATAAATAACCCACACAGAGGAGAAAGACTTATTTTGACATTTTGGTCCTCCTTGGACCATTAACTAGCCACACAATAGCACACAGGGAAGGGAGGCAGTATATATACAAGACAGTATATATACAAGATGGGGTTGGTCACACCCTCAAGTATATATACTAGATCCCTTCCCTTTACGCTTTTGTATATTTAGTTACTGGTCCAAGTCAGACCAAAACGTCAAAGTAAGTTTCTTTCTCCTCTGTGCGGGTTACTTGTGAATGAAACTAGTCACAGTAACATGTTTGTTTCATCTACTAAAAATCCAATCATAACTCACAGGCCAATTCTAAGAGGTGTTGATTATCTTATCCATTTATCTGACAATGGCATGCACCTAATCATCGTATGGTTGAGTACTTAATTTACTCTTGATCAATAAAAGGCATTTTATTTTTTAAGCTACCAACCCTCCCTTCCTCCCCTCCAAAAAAAGCAAAACTAATACATGTATTTCAGTTGATAAAAAAAAAAAAGCTAAATCATTTCTGTGCTAAAGCTTAAAAGTTAATACCACTAACTAGATGTCATGGTCAGCCACACAGAGGGGCTAATTAAACATCTATGAGAGATGGTTGGAATTTTTTTTTTTTTGCTAGTTCAATAAACACATTGCTGGACATTTTTGTATCTTATATGAATCAAGTGCATTAAGACGAAGCAAGAAATATTCACGACTTTCCCCTGTACTCCAAACAATTATAATTTAAAAAAAAATCTTCAACTGTACTAAGCTAATAGAATCCCATGCCTATATTAACCCTTTCAGGGTCCAAGGCCCAAATCTGAACCGTGGTGCCCCAGTGTCCAAGAATTTTCAAAAAAAAAAAAAAAATTTTATTTTTTCTTATGAAATGGTAGAGAATCTTTTTGTGAAGGTAATAAAACAAAAAGTACAAAATTTGATGGAAAATTGACGAAATTATGCTCTCGCGAATTTTGATGTGTCAGTGATATTTACAAATCGGCAATTTTGCCGACTTTGACTTCCATTTTAGGCCAATTATATTATTCCAGTCGACCAAATTCTTAGCTATTTCACTAGTATTACTTCTATTCTATCGATTGAGCACAAGAATTCGCCAAGTCAACTGTTTCAACTACAAATTAAAGTGATCGGAAATTGTTAATTTGGCCAATTTAACACAAAGTTCAAAATATTCCAATTTCAAAATAGGGTCCAGAATAAACAATGTAGGTATTCCTGGAACTAAACTAACATTTCCTCTGCTCATTAGTTACGTTTTGAGGCTTTACAAATAAATTTCATTTTGATTTTTTATTCACATAATGAATTTTTATTCACACCAAAAAATAGATTATTTAGTGTTATGCAATACTGTAATAATTGTATAAATATCATCACCATATTTGTGAATGCATATTAGACCCACCAGCTGGTGTGTATTAGACGTGTGAGGTTGTTTGTTTATTTACTCTTGAATATCGGCAAAAATTTAACATTTCTGCTACTTTGAGCTCAGTTTCAAGCCATTTCCAGTGCTAAAACCAATCAAGAAATCGCAAATACAACTATAAAAAACATACGAAAAACACTGCAAAATCGCTGTTTTAATCGAAAAATCATGATTTCAGTTTTTTTTATCTTACTATACACAGTGTGCTGCAGGATCTGTTTTATGTGGTGCACACATACCACATAGATGTATTCTCTCATATCTAGGCCCAAATGTACCACTCACAGTTTATCAGAGTGAGCTGAGCTCATGACGTAGATCTACGGTTTGGACCCTGAACGTAAAGCCGTAGATCTACGGGACGGACCCTGAAAGGGTTAAATGACTATACAGCGGAACCCCGGATTTCGTCCAGTGCGGATATCATACAATTCGGATTTTGACCAATTTTTTGGGCGAAATTTTACCCCAGGTGTCATACCTCCGCTTGGAAATCGTCCGTATCAGACACGTCTGCCTGCCCAGGACGTGGCTACTCACACATACACGGCTCAGTCTGCCTCTGTCACTTGTTCAGTGAGCAATACTCCACACTTTCATCTGAAACATTTCATAACATTCCATTGTTTCTTGTGCTTGTTTACTGAGTGTGACTGAAATAAGCTACTATGGGGCCAAAGAAAATGCCTAGTGCCAGCCCTTGGGTAAAGAAGGTGAGAACACGATAGAATTCAAGAAAGAGCTTGTAGCAAAATACAAAAGTGGAGTATGTGTGGCCAAGCATGCCAGGATGTATCGATGTATTCCACACAATAACCTCTCCTCCCTCTCCCCTCCTCGCCTTCTATATGCCAACAAGTCTTCAATAAAGGAATGAAATAGTGATTTAAATGTTCATTTATCCATTAAATTTAGTCATCTACATTTATTTCTCTTTGTTTTCTGTATGTAAAACTATAGTTATTCTTTATAAAATGTATTTTTTGTTAATATTTTTGGGTGTCTGGAACAGATTAACTGGATTTACATTATTTCTTATGGAAAACATTACTTCGGTTTTCATCCATTTCGGATTTTGACTGACCTTCTGGAACGGATTAAGGACGAAAACTTGGGTTCCACTGTACTAAAAAATAAATGAAATTAATGAAGTAACACTTTGGCAAAGAGGTTGGTGAGATTAGTAAGTTCCTAGAGGGTGTGATATTATCAATGGTTTCTCAACTAAACTAACAAATAAAAGAAGCACAAACAAGACTCAAGAAACCACAACATAACTGCAAACAAATCACAGAACAGGTGGGGCTTAAACCCATGGTAAGCAAGTCCTAAAACTCGCAGGCCAATGTGTTATCCACTGGACCATGCTGGCCTAATAGGATTCAACCAAAAAGGTATACATATTTCTAACCACCACAGGAAGGTTAACATGGGCCCCAATGTGACAACAAATGCAGGTTTTTACAGATGAATTGCTCAACAGCCACAGAATGATTGACTGCACTGAAACTTGTCACATTACTACATAAAGGAGTGTACGTACTAGGTAGTGTGATCCATGCTGCCACCATATTTCACCCAGGAAGTGGATGAAAATTTTTTGAAAGCACTTCATAAATAAATCATGTTGTCATATCACCTATTTACATGGAATTCTAACCCAAGTGGTGTATCTACTCAGAATGAAATTCTACAATTGTTTTGCTTGCTGGTGGCTGTTAAGTATATACTATACTACTTGTGGTGCATGTGTAACGGTTAAGCGAATGTCTTATGGAAACTCTAATGCCCTCTACCATCATCCCTGTAGGTAAAAAGCACTAATATTCATGTCATAAAAAAATTAAAAAAAAAAAATTATGATTTTGATTAAAAATACAAAATGTTATAAATGAAATGCCACAAAAACAAAATGGTTAGAATTTACCTCCCAAGAACACTTGCTTCAAGCTTCCACCCCTCTTTGGCAATGTTTTTTTCTTTTAGCTAAAAGATTTTATATATAATTAAATTTACAATAAGATAAAAGTAAACAGGTGATATTACAATGTGCAAAACAACCACTGTGAAGAAATAGTGAAATTCTTTGATACTGCGAGAAATCACAAAGGCACTTGGAATTTCACTATTTTTTCACCATGGTTGTTCTGTATAATAAAGTACGAGAAACATTTTTTTTTAACACACTGGCCATCTCCCGCCCTGTTAAGAGGTAGCGCTCTTAAGGACCTTGAAGCCTAGCCATGCAGGTGAATGAAACTCTACAAAACCAAAATGTTTATAATTTGTATACTAAAAACTTGAAGTAACAGTTATTTATTTTTGTTTTTTTTTTCTCTCTCAATGCAGCATTTAAATGTGTGATTGTTGAATACTGTTTTATATGTACTGTATTTCAAGAAGTGGCATAAGTGTTATATCAATCTCTACATCCACACTGTATCTACACTGACAGGACTATTACTAGTACCTTTTTTTGAACACTTTTTCTTTCTATATGGCAGGCAGCTGAGATAAGGATGTGTTTATCCTAAGTGAAGAAGAGTGAGTTGTCATGCTTTGGTGCCTCACAACTGATGGCAACCGCATTTCTTGGTATCACTACAATGCATCTTATTACACCTCATGGAAATCACATAGTGTTTGTTTCCTTCCTGCCTACACAAGAAAAATATTTATTGCACTGATCACGATACATCAAGGATGCTACTGAAAAGTGCTTCACCAAACACTACAATACATACAAGATAGAACTTCTGACTCCACAGAACCAAGCTGCATATAACATTTGTCTACCAAATCATATTTGTGGCATACTCAACCACTGTTATGGGTTTCTTAATTATTTTAACTGTACTTTCAGTTTAAACCATTAAGGTCAGATAAATGCAACAGTAAAGTATAACTTTGCACCACCCTACTTTACTGGAAAATGATCAAGGTAAAAAAAAAAAAAAAAAAAATTAAATTAAATGCAAAAGCATATGCAAAATAAGTACTAATAAAGAAAAGTGTACATTTTTACAAGATGGTGAATAAATCCAGCACAAATTGACAGACAAGTGATAGAATAATGTGAGTTGCCACAAAATAGAAAAGGAAGAAAGAGAAAACCAGCCACATTTATACATCAGTGAGTGTGACAAAACCTGTATTGAAAATGAAGAGAGAAGGCCCTGGAAGTTCTCTTAGACCAGATAACATCAATAAAAGAAAAACTCATATGCTATACAATAGTCTTAACAAAAACAACTTTCACATTTATGGATACTAGTTAGATGCTAAAAAAAATCATAAAATATGTCAGAACAAGACTGAAATACTAAAAGTTGTGTGGTGTCCATGTAAATACATGTACGTATAAAAAAGTCCAGCAGATGATATAGTAATGATTCCAAACACTACAAAATAGCTCCCCAAGATGAAAAAAAAAAAAGGACCTGAGAAGAAAAAAAAATAAAGTGCATACTAATTGCTACAAGAAACATGGTAACCCTACTTATAAATCATGAAAGACTTGCATCATCACCAGGGAGAACACAAAACCACTAATGTAAACTGGAGAAAAACAAGACTAATGAACCTAGATAGTATTTTTCAATAGTGGTGGTAGCAAATAGTGGAATGAGATAAACAAGTATTTGTTGTTGAAAGTAAATACTACAACCACAGGAACACTTAGAAAATCATATGCCAAACTATCATCTAAGAGGGGACATCATGATCACACCAATATTCATATTACTACAAATGGATAATTAAACACTTATGGTACAGTCAGTATCATACAGTATCACATCACTATGTGATGTGAGAAAGGTATCTCCTCGTCCCATTAGGCCAGTCCCTGCAACTTCAATGGAAAGAAAAAATAGTATAGCACAGCTTAAATTAAGTTCATAATGCGGCTGAATATCAGCGGTGAAGATTTAACCCTTAAATGGTCCAAGTGTATATATACATGTATGTTTTCTCAACATCTGAAAGTATGTAAAAAAATGTAGATCTTCTTTTTTGTTTTACATTTGAAAACGTGTAAAAAAACTTTTATTTACATTTTTTTTTTAAATTTGAAAATATGTAAAAAAAGTAGATCTACTTTTGTAGCACTACGAATCTGAACGTCGATCTGTTTGGACTGCTTAAGGGTTAAAGTCAATCAGAAGATGCATTCAACAGTAACTGCATGGAAACTAACCTCTCAATTTCTTCAGTAGGTGGCAAACTGGCAGCTACACAGCTCAAAATTAATTCAAACATTCCACTAAAACACTAGTTCTGAAGTGGCAGTGAACCAGAAGAGGTCATCTCTAGGTTTGGCAGAGACCAATATCCCAAAATACATCAGCACTAAGGTTGTCCCAAAATACACAGCATAAGGATGCCCAAAATACACCAGCACTAAGGTCGTCCCAAAATACACCAGCACTAAGGTCGTCCCAAAATAACACCAGCACTAAGGTTGACCCAAAATACACCTGCACTAAGGTTGACCCAAAATACACCAGCACTAAGGTTGACCCAAAATACACCAGCACTAAGGTTGACCCAAAATACACCAGCACTAAGGCTGAAGCCATTCAGAAGCTGCATTATGAAGTTATCAGCATCGATGGCTTGAAGCCAATCAAATGAGAATAATGGCTTGAAGCTAATCGGATGATACACTAATTATCATATGAAAATTAAATTTCAATTTTAAAAAGGCAAATTGGCAACTACAAAGCCTAAAAACAATTAAAAAATTTTCTAATAAAGATACATCAGTTTTCAGAGTTTGAAGCTGATCATAAGAGGCATTCCTGAATTACTGCATGAAAACAATGTGTAATAAAAATGACAAATTAAAACTTCACAGCTTAAAATCAATGTGAATCTTCCTTTGAGCAAAACCCAAACATCATTTAAAGTTTGAAGATGATCAAGATGAGACATTCTCCAGTTATTGCCAGGAGTTCAACAATTCAAAAGTTTATTCTCTATGTTAGGAAACTGGCAAATTAGCATCTACTAAGCCTAAATTTACTGGATACCATCTTGTCCATAAGATGCATCAACCACTGAAGATTGAAGTTGCTCAGAAGAGGCATGCTCAAGTTATTTCAAGGCAAAAATATATTTTAAAAATAAAATTGGCATACTGGTACCTAGACTTCCAAAACAATTCTAACCTCCTTCTAAGTAGGATTCACCAGTGTTGAAAGTTTGAAGCTGATCAGAAGAGACCTTCTGAAGTTATCACAGGGAAACTATCACTGGTAATGGTTTATATAAAACTGACCAGAGAGAACCTGCACATGCCATTAATTGAATGAATTTTCCTCTAGGTACAGTATAGCAGCACTGAAAATTTGAAATAGATCAGATAAGGCATTCTCAAGTTATAAATGAACACCTTAGAAGGAAAAATAAAAATTTGAGGTACCTCTTTGAGGATACCTAAAAATCATCTATAAAGCTCCATTTGAACACAAAAAAAAATCTAGAGAAGCTAGAGGAAGCTCAAAATAAGAGCTAGTACACAGCTCAGTACACAGGAAATTGCACAGTGTATGACCATTAAGAGATAAACCAGTTTTAGGAGGAAGAAAGGTGAGGAGACTGAAAAAGCATTCCCAAGCCAAGAGACTGGGCCTCCAATATCAGTGATAAATAATGATACTGAGAATGCCATACCAAATACCCTCACCTATCAGAAAAGCAAACAGTGATGTCCAAAACCAGACAAATTTCTCTGAAATTATAGTACTGTACATAAATTACCGGTAAGATTTTCTCCAGTAGTTGAATGTCCCACATTATTACTGAACATAACTGGGCAGGCATAGTGAGATGAAGATATTTAAAATGAACTTTTTAACAGCATAAACTGCATAACCGCAAACTAGAAACTTATTTCCATTAACCCAGCAAATTGTATGTCATAACCAGCAAATTTTTTTTTACAAGATTGTCACTCTTTAGATCTCACTGAGAGAGGCATTCCAGGAGGTTCTGCTGTCTGACAACCAGAAGGAACTCTTCCTATCTTTGGTATCCTCTAAATTTCCCAATTTGGTCAATATTCCTGCTCTATACCATATATAATACAGCATATAGCAATCTGAAAGAGTGATACTCTTATAGATTTGAGCATTTCTTGTAATGTTGTTATGGTGTCAGAGCAATCTTTTAATTTGCTTACTTAAATGTTTTTTTTCTCTTTTCAACACACTGTCTTCCACCAAAGCAGAAGGCAAAGAAGGAAATGTATGAAAGTATAGTAGTACCAACACTCTTATACGGGGGTGAAGCTTGGGTTGTGAATGCAGCAACGAGAAGGCGGTTGGAGGCAGTGGAGATGTCCTGTCTAAGGGCAATGCGTGGTGTAAATATTATGCAGAAAATTCGGAGTGTGGAAATTAGGAGAAGGTGTGGAGTTAATAAAAGTATTAGTCAGAGGGCTGAAGAGGGGTTGCTGAGGTGGTTTGGTCATTTAGAGAGAATGGATCAAAGTAGAATGACATGGAGAGCGTATAAATCTGTAGGGAAAGGAAGGCAGGGTAGGGGTTGTCCTCAAAAAGGTTGGAAAGAAGGGGCAAGGGAGGTTTTGTAGGCGAGGGGCTTGGACTTCCAGCAGGCGTGCATAAGCGTGTTCGATAGGAGTGAATGGAGACGAATGGTATTTGGGACCTGACGATCTGTTGGAGTGTGAGCAGGGTAATATTTAGTTAAGGGATTCAGGGAAACCAGTTATTTTTATATAGCCGGACTTGAGTCCTGGAAATGGGAAGTACAGTGCCTGCACTCTAAAGGAGGGGTTCGGGATATTAGCAGTTTGGAGGGATATGTTGTGTATCTTTATATGTATATGCTTCTAAACTGTTGTGTTCTGAGCACCTCTGCAAAAACAGTGATTATGTGTGAGGTGAAAGTGTTGAATGATGATGAAAGTATTTTCTCTTTGTGGATTTTCTTTCTTTTTTGGGTCACCCTGCCTTGGTGGGAGACGGCAGACTTGTTAAAAAAAAAAAATGCTCTTCCAAACTGCAATATACCCATCCCTCTTTCAGAGTACAGGCACTGTACTTCCCACCTCCAAGACTCAAGTCTGACTAACTGGTTTCCCCCGAATCCCTCATAAAAAAAAAATTAGTGCAGAGGACAGGTTGCATATCAGCACTTTCATTTTTAATGCCAGAAAACACACTTGAGAGATGTTGCAATGTACTAAAAGGGATTATACACAAAACCAAAGGTCAAAAGGAAATTTTGCAAGCATGGTTACCTTTACAGTTGTTCTACTAAACACTGCAAGTACATATTACCCTTAAATTAAGAGTACTGTACAATAGGAGACACACCACTGACTAGAATATGATTCTGAACAACCTGTCCACTAAGCATTTGCAATAGACAATCTTGGTACACAAAGCAAAGTCAAAAATTTTTGAAAATTTCTTAGCTTTTGGAGATATATATAACAACATCAACAACAACAAAAAGTAACTGATGATCAATTAAGAAAAAAAATAAACTTGTCATAAAGATGAATATAATAAGGACATCAAAAGGTAGAAACCAGGCAAAAAATATTCTATTAACTCAAAAAAAAAAAAAAAATGGAATGGAGAATTAGCAACCCAAATAATTTGAAGACAGAATTAAAACTAAGACATACAGTAAGTTGTATGTTGAGAGCAAATAAGCCAGACAAAAGAAATTTGGCAAATGGAGACAGACACATGCAAATCTAAAATGTAATCAATGTATGAAAACAAAGAGGAGAGGAAGAAAATGAGATAAAGGGATAAGATAGTCAACATAAAGAAAAGTTTATTATTTTCTATTAAAAAAAAAATTATCAAGTACACAGATGACTAAATATATCAAATTAGTGACAAAGTATTTAGACAGTAGTATTAGTAAAAAAATCATAATAGGATATAGGGAAAAACAGAAAAGGTGCAAGACCAGCACAGACCATTGCAATTAACTTTTATTCATGTCAAACACAGGAAGAAATGTTGGTGTATGTTTGGGTCACAAGTAATTTGCTGGACTACACCAACATACCAATTAATATAACATCAACCCTAACAGAAAAAGACAAAAATAAAACAAATTATAAAATGCTATAGAAATAAATACCAAAAATTAGGAACAACACTTTCCATACAAAATAAGAGCAGTATCCTCCGGTCTAGTAATATCTTAAATGAACACAGCTACTAAACCAAAAGAAAAAAAAATGGACAAACTCGTTAATAAAAATTTACATACAGTGGAACCTTGGTATACGATCAGTTCCTTACTCGAACAAAGCTCACCACTCAACCAAACAAATATGACCTGCCAGAACTTCGCTGTAAACTATTTCATATTTCTTCGCATTTTTTTTTTTCGTATTTGTATAAATAAGTCACCATGGGGCCTATGACTATTAGTGATAACAGCCAACCAAACAGAAAATAGGTTGGGAAGAACTTGTTCGATACTCAAAAAAAAAAAAAAAAACTCATCACTGAAAATGCAAAGACTCCAGTTAAACATGAAAAAATAAGGTAGCCTATGAAGCAAGATCAAATCCGCAGATGCTTAATCAAAATCCCCAATGGAATTGCCAGCTTCTTTATACATTAGCACAATAAGGTGTCATGTATGAGGCACTACACACTGGTGCTAAATACGGATTTAGATTAATGGAAAAGAAAAGCTAGGTCCTTGTCAAGCAAAATTACTACACACTGGTGCTAAATATGGATTTAGATTAATGGAAAAGAAAAGCTAGGTCCTTGTCAAGCAAAATTATATTGTATTATTTTTCTGGTAAAGTATCCTTAGTTATTACTTAATCTAAGTGTCAAATTAGTGGGGAAGATGGATCTTCTGCCTAGAGATGCGTGATGAAACTGACTGAAAAATCTAGACTTACTTGCACACTGTGGACTTCATTTCGTGGGCCATAAGAAAGCCACTGATATGGTGCCACAGAAGACTATTTTGCAAACTGAAGAAACAAGTATTGATAACAAAAAAGACATTAGAATAGAGAAAAACTTAAACAATAAACAGATACAATGAAGGATGACGTGTCAAGATGGGAAAGGGTCAGTACTGGGCCCGACATTACTTCTAGTGTACGGTTTACAAGTTACATTGGAGCCATCACCTCTCTCCAAGATACTAAGAAGCCACTGTGTGGGTAAATATAAAGACACGTGTCAGGATACATAACTACCCTGGTAACTCCTGGTAAATACACGAGAGCAGTCTCTAAACCTAACTGCAATGACCAGACTGCAGAAGCCAAAACATGTGATTGATTTCAATTCTTCTACTACCCTTGCAGCTCAGACTAAGATCAGGGTTCTTTTTTGTCTGGTCAAACTAATCTGTTGCTGCCAAGAGTCCAAAGGCCCATACAACCATCACAAGTTGGCTAATCAGGTACTTGCTGAAGATGGTCCAGTTTTCCCTTGAAAATTTCTACCTTTGATTGTTTATTTTTTTTTTTTTACCATATCTGCCATGTGCCACCAAAGTAAGGTGTCCTAAAAATTAATCTTCACCATTATTCATTCAATAGCTATCTGCTGGAATATGTTATGCCCATAAAGAATGTAGGACCAGTGTGGAGCCTCCACTTGATCAGGTATGAACAGAAACCTAAACAGGTTTAAATAAATGCAAACAAACCAAGTACCAGAACTGAGAGAATTGCAATGAGTGTGAAAGGACAACTCCTGAAAACCTCGACAAAAGAAACTAGGGAAAACAAAATTTGAAGATAATTGATAAATTATTTAAATCAAAATAAAGATGGACAAGGGAACTTGCTGAAGCTAAAAAAATAGATGAGCCATAGAGATGCTGAGTCAAGTACTATACTTTACTCTCAAAGACATACAAAAATTTAATTAAAAGGAAAGAATGGAGGAGCCATGTACTACACCTACTAGCTAGATAGGTCCCTTCTCACATCCAAAGTTAACTTACATTAAAATTTCACGATAAGGTCCATGAGGCCAGAAACAGAAAGGACAGTTGAAATAGTCTAAAAAGTTGAGGTCAAAATTTGCAACTTAATCCCCTCTCCCCATAAACACAAATCAGCGAGTACAGAATAAATATACATTTATCACCTCAACACAACCTTAATAAACTTAGTGTCTGTGCTAAAGCACAGGCCTTAGTTTAGTATCCAACCTCAACAGAAACTTGATCTTGCAAACCTGATCATCCCATTTCCCAAATAAAAAGGAAGACATTATTTATCAAGCAAAAGGACTACAAGCCCACCTACTATGTTGTGACTGTAGCAGAACACTTGTGGCTAAGCTCTAAAGAGCCCCCAAAATTGAAGAGTTGTATACTAAATACTGCACTCCAATAAAATGTAAAGAAGAATATTTAAGCATAGAGTGCAGGTAGAAGTCTACCTCATCACCTGAGTGGCTGAGTGTGTCAGCAAGGTCAGCAGGACGTCAGTAAGGATGTCTGAGGCTGTGTTACAACGTTCAGTGTTACAGAAACAAGTCTTGTAACGCTCTCTTCCCTTCATCTCTGAGATGCATTTAGCTTCCACTGTATCATCCAGACAACTACGTTCCTCATTCCCACCTAACTCAGGTAAAGAGGTGGTACATGATCCCATACAGTCAATATCAGTTACACAGTCTCCAGTACAGTTGTAACATTAGTTACGTAACATTAGTTGTGACACTATGAAATTATATTTAAGAAATACGTATATACAAGTGTACACGTGCTGATATTTATCACCATTCTTGAAATATTTAATGTTATCAGTAATGAAAAAAATTGCAATAAATTAATGTAATGTAAAATCAAACATGGGCACATTAACCCTTTGATTGTCGCAAGCCCCTTTCTGAAACTGTCATTATATGTCGCAAAATTTTTTGGGAAAAAAAAATTAATTTTTCTCATGAAATGATAGAGAATCTTTTCCTGATTGCAATGACACCAAAAGTACAAAATTTGGTCGAAAACTCGCGGAATTACCCTCCCGCGAAGTTAGCGGTCTCGGTGACATATATGCATCGGCGATTTCGCCAACTGAGCCGTGTTTTTGGCCAGTTCCGTTGTTCCAGTTGACCGAACTCGTAGCCATTTCTTCAGAACTTCATTTTTTCTATCAGTTGAGTACAAGAAACCACCCATTTACCGATTTAAACTACCCAATAAAGAGAGTGCAAAAATTATAGGGGGATAAGTTTGTTGAGTATACCTGGTAAAGTGTATGGTAGAGTTATTATTGAAAGAATTAAGAGTAAGACGAAGAATAGGATAGCAGATGAACAAGAAGGCTTTAGGAAAGGTAGGGGGTGTGTGAACCAGGTGTTTACAGTGAAACACATAAGTGAACAGTATTTAGATAAGGCTAAGGTCTTTGTTGCATTTATGGATTTGGAAAAGGCGTATGACAGGGTGGATAGGGGGGCAACGTGGCAGATGTTGCAGGTGTATGGTGTAGGAGGTAGGTTACTGAAAGCAGTGAAGAGTTTTTACGAGGATAGTGAGGCTCAAGTTAGAGTATGTAGGAAAGAGGGAAATTATTTCCCAGTAAAAGTAGGCCTTAGACAAGGATGTGTGATGTCACCGTGGTTGTTTAATATATTTATAGATGGGGTTGTAAGAGAAGTAAATGCGAGGGTCTTGGCAAGAGGCATGGAGTTAAAAGATAAAGAATCACACATAAAATGGGAGTTGTCACAGTTGCTCTTTGCTGATGACACTGTGCTCTTGGGAGATTCTGAAGAAAAGTTGCAGAGATTGGTGGATGAATTTGGTAGGGTATGCAAAAGAAGAAATTAAAAGTGAATACAGGAAAGAGTAAGGTTATGAGGATAACAAAAGATTAGGTGATGAAAGATTGGATATCAGATTAGAGGAGACCAGTATGGAGGAGGTGAATGTATTCAGATATTTGGGAGTGGACGTGTCAGCGGATGGGTCTATGAAAGATGAGGTGAATCATAGAATTGATGAGGGGAAAAGGGTGAGTGGTGCACTTAGGAGTCTGTGGAGACAAAGAACCTTGTCCTTGGAGGCAAAGAGGGGAATGTATGAGAGTATAGTTTTACCAACGCTCTTATATGGGTGTGAAGCATGGGTGATGAATGTTGCAGCGAGGAGAAAGCTGGAGGCAGTGGAGATGTCATGTCTGAGGGCAATGTGTGGTGTGAATATAATGCAAAGAATTCGTAGTTTGGAAGTTAGGAGGAGGTGCGGGATTACCAAAACTGTTGTCCAGAGGGCTGAGGAAGGGTTGTTGAGGTGGTTCGGACATGTAGAGAGAATGGAGCAAAACAGAATGGCTTCAAGAGTGTATCAGTCTGTAGTGGAAGGAAGGCGGGGTAGGGGTCGGCCTAGGAAAGGTTGGAGGGAGGGGGTAAAGGAGGTTTTGTGTGCGAAGGGCTTGGACTTCCAGCAGGCATGCGTGAGCGTGTTTGATAGGAGTGAATGGAGACAAATGTTTTTTAATACTTGACGTGCTGTTGGAGTGTGAGCAAAGTAACATTTATGAAGGGGTTCAGGGAAACCGGCAGGCCGGACTTGAGTCCTGGAGATGGGAAGTACAGTGCCTGCACTCTGAAGGAGGGGTGTTAATGTTGCAGTTCAAAAACTGTAGTGCAAAGCACCCTTCTGGCAAGACAGTGATGGAGTGAATGATGGTGAAAGTTTTTCTTTTTCGGGCTACCCTGCCTTGGTGGGAATCGGCCAGTGTGATAATAAAAAAAAAATAAAGTGGTCAGAAATTGGCAATTTGGCCAATTTCACACAAAATAAAAAAGATGCCAATTTCAAAATAGGGTTCAGAATAAACAATGTAGACATTCTTGGCACTAAAATAACATTCTCTGTTCATTAGTCATCCATTCATTAGTCATTAGTCTCTAGGCCCCTCTTATATTACTATTGCTTTCTATTTTTATCGTAGGGGTTCTTAAATGGAGATATCGAGGGTTGAAGGTAGACACACTTGTTGGATGGTAACGATATATTGTCAGACTCTGATGATGGGAAATGGAGCCCAGCCTCTGCCTGTCCTAGCCTGGATGTCTAACGCCGACTGAGGCCGAGGCAGAGGTACGAACGTACACATGCGCATCCCGTGACGTCACACAAAGTCACAGGCCTAAAAGGGATCTCCTATCTAAAGCACATGGATGATACTGATATGCTATACAACACAGGGATCAGCAACTATGCTGACATTTTGACTTTTTATTCATACAAAAAATACAAAATTTACTGTTATGCAGACTACTGCATTATATTAGTGCACTAGTGAAAGAATATTAGACTCCCATTTGATGTGTGGTGTGATTTGCTTACTCTTGAACATTGGTAAAAATCGAACATTTCCGCTACTTTGAGCTCAATTTCAAGTTCGTTTTCATCGAGAAAGTAATCAAAATCATGTCTATTTCTGTAATGTGTTTTCCATTTTATCACGTGAGACCATGAAAACAAGAATACAATGATAAATACTATACGAAAATACACCTCAAAGTCGTCATTTTAATCCAAAAAAAGTAAGTTTTTTTCTCATTATGCACTGCGTGCTGCCGGATTTTTTTTGTGGTGCACACTGGCCACACAGACCCATTCTCTCACATGTGGGCCTACCAGCATTCTCCTGCTTGATTTGAAGCTGCTAGAATTTACACGTTCAAATACGTCTGAAACAGTGGTGCGTAAGACGTATATATACGACCGAAAAAGTCAAAGGGCTTAAGAAGCAAAATAAACAAGAAAAGGCAACACATCAGCTCTAGATCTAGCACTGTAAAAAAAAGAAAAAGTAACAAATGGTTTACCTTTAATTTCCTTTAGAAATTTGAAAAATAAAATAGCTGACAACATGAACCCACTAAGAAAGTGGTCATTCTATCAAAAATGTAGTAGTGTAATATACACTGAGCAATGGCTTAACAAGATCATAAGGAGATGATGAAACACCAGTCCTTTCATCCAACTGCTGAACAGGGCCTTGTACAAGGTTGAAATACAAGTACTCTCTCTCTCTCTTATATTGTGGATTACACTCCTGAAATCAAAGCTATTGTACACAAATTTACTATATATAGAGAAAAAGGCTATGTCTTTGCTTATTGATTTAGAAATGTGTGGCCCTACTAGGCCTAATTGGATGTGGTAAGGTAAATTTAGACAATCATAAACAAGTGTAATAAATCAGTGTTTGGTAATAAAAACACAGGTAGCAAAGGATCCTTCTAATATATTGTTTTACCCAAGGTTGGGCTATATCAAGTACATAGAAGTCAGCACCATGAGGTCAGGCTCGGAGAAAGACATGTCACATAAAAGGTCACTGTGAGAGCACTGACCTCATATGACCTTATAACATATCTTTCTCCAAGCTGATCTCGTGGTGCTCATTTGCCTTCTAAGGCAGTGTATTTGTTCATTCCTGTGTACTTGATAAAGCCCAGCCTTAGGCAAAATGTATTAAAAGGATCCTCTGCTACTAGTGTCTTTATTCCCAACTGTCAGCTTTTGCCACTGTCTTCTTACATAAGTCTTTGACTGTTGGGTTATCCTACATAAAATCTGCATAATATACCTCTTATGTGCCCATAAAATGTGCTCCACCAAGACCATTGTAAAAGAAAAAATTATGTTATGTCCCCATTCATGGCATTAAAAAGTGTCACTAAGATCACATTTTCTTAAATTAGACAACTTTTTCTAAAAACCACAAAAAAAGAAAGTTTCAAGTGAGACACAAGGAGCATAACAAATCCAAAGTAACAACTGTAATTTGGTCTACAAAGAAGAAACTGGCAAGGGTCTTGGGACCAGGATAACTAGGCACAAGTGCTCAGTCTTATACAGTCAAGAAAACTCAGCACTGTTCCAAAATGTCAAGAATTCACAATACACCATCTACTGGGCCAGCATCAACGTCATCTACAAAATAAAAGGCCCATATGAACAGAAACCAATTAAAGCAACACTAAATGAAACCATACAAAAATTTTAATCTTTCAAAAGGAGATTTCAAACTGGATGAGATAACCAAATATGCACTAAAGAAACACCTCCCAACACCAAGTTTACCAGACATCACCCAGCATCGGGAAATAAGCACAATATAGTGCTCCATAGAAACAACATTATCACATGTGGACAAGCTAATATGAGAAGTCACATTCTCAAAAAGGCTGCCACTAAGAGATGTAATCTACACACCTTCACAAATCTGAAAAATGTTAGCCATTACATATACAATAACCTGATGATCTATGAAGCTCTGCCTCTACTCATCAATAACTATAAATGTGCACTCTCCTCAGAATTTAATTTTCTGTTGAAGAGAACACTCAGCTTGAAGATAAAACATACAGAGTACAAATCTTCCTCTTTTCTGTCTCTAGTGGAATCTCCTCACTCACCCGCTAAATAAACTTACGTAAGGAAGACCTGGGGAAACCTGCTTTTTGACACAGTAAACTATGTATTTCCTCCACAGAAAATAGACAGGGTGCTCCTTCCAGAGAAAAATGATAGTTCAATACATCACCCATGACCACTGTAATTTTACTACACAATTTTCTCAAATTTAAAATATGCTGAAATTACAATAAAGAATTTTTATACCATAAATTTCTTATTCCTCGACAAACAAGATGTAAAGTTCCTGCAGTCACTTTGTAACACAATTATACCTTTCCTTACACAACTTTCCCCCTCTATCTTTTTTAATTATGCAGACTTTCCAGCTCATTCACCTTCTCAGCACCTCCAGCATCATCGTAATCCTTTTTTTTCTGGTACCATGGTTAATATACAGGCATGAAAAAATGGAGTAACAAACACAAGTGTGTAGGTCTAGTCTTTACAGCAGTTAGCCAAGCTTGGCTACCTGCTGTAAAAAAAAAAACTCCCCAGGCATAGAGAGGTTATTCCCATGTAACAACCACAGCAATTTAAATTTATATCATATATTGCTAATGTGAGTTGTGTAGAAGGGGAGGATTGAAAAAAAAGAAAGGAACAATTAGAGTGCAAGAAAATAAATTATCATGATTTAAGGCAATATTTCAGAGAAACAAATAAAATATAAAGTGAAGAAAAGCAAGACAGAGCCAAACCTTTAGACAAAACCTTAGATATATTATTTTTATTAACACATTGGCTGTCTCCCACTAAGGCAGGGTGGCCCAAAAAAGAAAACCTTTCATTTACTCTATCACTGTCTTGTCAAAGGTGCACTTTCACTACAGTTATAAAACTGTAACATTAACACCCCTCCTTCAGAGTGCAGACCCTGTACGTACTTCCCATCTCCAGGACTCAAGTCCGGCCTGCCAGTTTCTCTGAATCCCTTCATTAATGTTACCTTGCTCACACTCCAGCAGCACATCAAGTCCTAAAAAACATTCGCTCCTATCTAACACGCTCACGCATGCTTGCTCGAAGTCCAAGCCCCTCACACACAAAACCTCCTTTACCCCCTACCTTCGACCTTTCCTAGGCTGATCCTTTCCCTGCCTTCCCTCCAATACAGAATTATACACTCTCAAAGTCATTCTATTTTGTTCCATTCTCTCTACATGTCCGAACCACCTCAACAACCCCTCCTCAGCCCTCTGAATAACAGTTTTGGTAATCCCGCACCTACTCCTAATTTCCAAACTACAAATTCTCTGCATTATATTCACACCACGCATTGCCCTCGGGCACGACATCTCCATTGCCTCCAGCATTCTCCTTCTTGCAACATTCACCACCATGCTTTGCACCCGTATAAGAGCATTGGTATAACTATACTCTCATACATTCCCCTCTTTGCTTCCATGGACAAAGTTCTGTCTTCACAGGCTCAGAGTACCACTAACCTATTTCCCCTCACCAATTCTATGATTCACTTCATTTTTCATAGACCCATCTGCTGACACATCCAATCCTAAATATCTGAATATGTTCACCACCTCCATGCTCTCCTCCCCCCCCAATGATATCCAATCTTTCATTACCTAATTTTTTAATCCTCATCACCCTACTCTTTCCTATATTCACTTTTAATTTTCTTCTTTTACATACCCTACCAAACTCATCCACCAACTTCTGCAACTTCTCTTCAGAATCTCCCAAAAACACAATGTCATCAGCAAAGAGCAACTGTGACAACTCCCACTTTGTGTTAGACTCTTTACCTTTTAACCCCACACCTCTTGCCAACACCCAAGCATTCATTTCCCTTACAACCCTATCTATAAATATATTGAACATCACACATCCTTGTCTAAGGGCTACTTTTACTGGGAAATAATCTCCCTCTTTCCTACATAATCCAACCTTACCCTCAGTATCCTCATAAAAACTCTTCACTGAATTCAATAACCTACCTCCTTTTCCATACATCTATAACATCTGCCACACTGCTCCCCTATCCACCATGTCATAAGTCTTTTCCAAATCCGTAAATGCCACAAAAACCTCTTTACCCCTTATCTAATTACTGTTTACCTATATGTTTCACTGTAAACACTTGGTCTACACACCCTACCCTTCCTAAAGCCTCCTTGTCCATCTGCTATCCTACTCTCCATCTTACTCTTAATTCTTTCAATAATAACTACCATACACTTTACCAGGTATACTCAACAGACCCCCTATAATTTTTGCACTCTTTTGTTCCCTTTGCCTTTATACAAAGGAACTATGCATGCTCTCTACCAATCCCTAGGTACCTTACCCTCTTCCATACATTTATTAAATAAAAGCAACAACCACTCCAAAATTATATCCCCACCTGCTTTTAACATTTCTATCTTTATCCCATCGATCCCAGCTGCTTACCACCTTTCATTCTACCCACTACCTCACGAACTTCCCCCACACTCACAACTGGCTCTTCCTCACTCTTACAATATGTTATTCTGTCTTGCCCTAAACACGAAATCACAGCTTCCCTATCTTCAACTATTTAACAATTCATGAAAATATTCCCTCCATCTTCCCAATACCTCAAACTCTCCATATAATATTTCTCCTCTTTCATTTCTATCCATATACTCCTCCCTCCTTGCATCACTTCAAAAATGAATCGCTAAAATGGAGGGCAGTGAAATATGAGGTGGTGGTAAAGTTGGATGTTGGGGGAGGGAAAAATATCAACATAACCTGACAAGAGCACACCATGGGTTTCCACAGAATGTCTTAATGCACTAAGTTATCCACTCAGGAATCCAGGAGGAAGACATCCTGTACAAAAAAAAGCTAAGTGACATATAAATGGAATGACTCACTGACAATTGTTGTGAAAAGGTTGAGATCATTTTTAACCTACTGGGAAGGCTGGAGAACATTTTTAACTAAGAGGAAGTGATTAACCTATAACCTGTAGGATCATACAGCAACTGAGAGCCATTCAGGCTTGATTTAAGGATGAGGAGGTTAAGTCCAGTTCCTGGGATCAAAAGTCTCTCACCTGCATCACAGCACTTTTCTTGTGGTATTAGCAGATTGAGGGGGAAAAAAAATAGAAAGGCAGGAAAAGTAATAAGCTGGATAAAACATCTGGAGACCCAAAAACTTAACTAGTAAACAAGCTATTGCAAAACTCAGGAAATTATCAAAGAAAAAGAAGAGCAGACTGCATATATTCAGATTTCCAATGTGATGAAGTTCCTCGTGAATGACTTGTCTGAAAACTACAAAATGTAGCAAGAATAAAATGAAAATTTCAGGCACACAGATAATTTCTGTTGAAAGGAAAAGGTATTTAGAGAATAGAGGTAAAATATCCTCATGGGCTAATGTCAGCTATGGGATGACAAAAGGATCAGTGATTGCCTCTATGTCTAATTTTTATGACTTGCCATAGGGAATCAACTATACAAGCATGTTTACCCACGTAAAGATACTATGAAAAGTAAGAAGTAAAATTTATTTTAAATATCAGAAAGAATACTTGAAGAGGTTGAGTAAGTGCAGCATTAGACAGACAACAGGAGGGGTAGGGATATTTGCTGTTTGGAGGAACATCTGAACTGTCATATATCCATGCCTCTGGTAAGAGTGATAGTGTAAATGATGGTGAAAGTGTTTTTCAGGTCACCCTACCTCAGTGGGAGATAGCCAGTGTGCTTAAAAAAAAGCCCAGTGTAATGTAATGGAAAAAGGAACAAGAAAAAATCAGTCTTTCAAGTATCATTGAAAGACTTAGGAGTCGTTAACCCTTTCAGGGTCGAGAGGCCCTCTCCTAAACTTGTTCTCAGGGTCAAAAATTTTTGGGGAAAAAAAAAAAAAAAAAAAAAAAAAATCTTGTGAAAAGATAGAGAATCTTTTCCCGATCATGATGACACCAAATGTATGAAATTTGATGGAAAACTTACGGAATTATGCTCTCGCGAAGTTAGCAGTCTCGACGATGTTTATGCATCAGTGATTTCGCCCACTTTGAGCCCTATTTTCGTCCAATTCCAATGTACTAGTTGACAAAAATCATAACAATTTCGCTAGAACTCCAATTTTTTCTAAAGAATGAGTACAAGAAACCATCCATTTACTGATTTCAACTATCCAATGAAGTGATCAGAAATTGGCAATTTTGCCAATTTCACACAAATTTCAAAAGATGCCAATTTCCAAATACGGTCCAGAATAAACAAGACAGACACTCCTGGCACTAAAATAACATTTCCTCTGTTCATTAGTCACATCCCCAGGCCCCTCTTACATTTCTTTTGCTTTCCACTTTGAATTTTTATTCTCACAAAAAATAGAGGATTTACTGTTATGCAGACTACTGCATTAGTGTAGAAATGGTATAAATAACATCAGCGCACTTGTGAAAGAATATTAGACTCACCAGTTGACGTGATTGGATATGTAGCGTGATTTATTTACTTTTGAACTTTGGCAAAAATCAAACATTTCTGCTACTTTGAGCTCAATCAAAACCAATCAAAATCATCTCAATTTCTGTAATATATCTTCCATTCTACAAAATGTGACCAGGAAAACTAGAACACAGCCATAAATACCATACAAAAATACAGTGAAAAGTCGCTGTTTTAAACCAAAAGCACGGTCAAAGCTTTTTTTTTTTTCTCATTACGCACTGTGTGCTGCAGGATTTTTTTATACTGTGCACACTAACCACATAGACCCATTCTTTCATATGTAGGCCTACCAGCTTTCTCTCGCTAGATTTGAAGATGCTAGAGTTTAGGCGTACTAGTACATCAATAACGCTGGTGCGTAAGACATACTAGTATGTAGGAAACCCTGAAAGGGTTAAAGAAATCTTGAGAAATTCAGGACAGTGGCTTTAGATATATGGATATGGAAATATTGAAAAAAATTACAGCATTTGTTTAACCAAAATTGGAACGTGCAGCAGTGAGATGGTGTCCATACCTAAGAATAAATGTGCACAAGCTAGAAAAAAATCTGAAGCTAAACTACAAAATATGAGTTACAAAATAAGGCTAAAAGCAGAAAATATATACTCAGTGGCTGACAGAAAGAAAAGAGCAGTCATAAGAAAGTTCTTAACATCCTTAACAGGAAGAACAAGGGGCCATAGTTATAAACTAAGAAGAGTGTGGAAAAAATACCATAAAGTTTCTCAGTGGTAAACAATGACAGAAACACTGGTAAGTATTATAACCAATGAAGATTTAAAAACATTGTATGACTGAATACTGAAGAAACATTATAAGAATATCTGCTACTTTAAGAAAAAAAAATTGTAGTCACTAGACCTACTCTTCCTTCATTCCCATTCTGAGCAATCATATGCAGTATTCTTCTTCTCCCTCCCTCCCTCCTCTTTAACCCTTAAACTGTCCACACGTAGAACTACATTTACGTGTGGGAGGCTCCGAATGTAGATCAACGTTTTATTTTTCAATCCTTCAAATTTGGTGTGATAGGCCTGAGTCGCCTAGACATGAAAGAATGGGTCTGTGCACTCAGTGTGCGCAGTATGAAAAAAATCGGGGACTACTTAGTACCTCGTGGGAGCACCAGTTCAACTGAGTGCCAGCTAGAGCAAATAGCATGGCAATTACCAGGAATTCACTGATGTCATGTCATATTAACACTCACATTTAAAGAGGAAAGTAAAAATAGGTTAGTAGTTTGTGCTACTAGGTCAGACACTATGCTCCTTCCTTCAGTGGATGTGACTGACTTGGTGGGTCATTGGTCTAAGCAGGGGGTGGGTGGGGGGTGGGGGGGGTGACATGGACCTGCCTTGCATGGGTCAGTAGACCTGTTGCAGTGTTCCTTTTTTCTTATGTTCTAATGTATTCAGCTGGCAGGCTGGCTTTGGCTGTCTGTCTATATCTCTGTCTCTCACATGTACTCATAAGTACAGTTATTATACATAATGTAAATTACTCAGGATAACCCAAAAATTCAAGAGTAAGTGCTATACAGTGTTTGTAGATATAAGGCATAAATAAACATGACCACACAGAAGACAAAGACAGATAAGCTGAATTAGACACACAGATAAGCAGAGCTAGGCAAGACAGAGACAGATAGACTGACAGATATACAAAGACGTGTTTGTGAGCAAGAGTAAAAACATAAAAGGCAAGAACACCATTCTTCAAGGAGTTTCATACTCCAGCATGTCTAAAACATTGCTGGGATATTGGGATATTGGCAGTTTGGAGGGATATGTTGTGTATCTTTATACGTATATGCTTCTAAACTGTTGTATCCTGAGCACCTCTGCAAAAACAGTGATAATGTGGGAGTGTGGTGAAAGTGTTGAATGATGATGAAAGTATTTTCTTTTTGGGGATTTTCTTTTTTGGGTCACCCTGCCTCAGTGGGAGACGGCCGACTTCTTGAAAAAAAAAAAAAATATACACCTACCATCCGAATTACAACCTGCTCGACATACGACCATTCAACTTACAACCATGTTTTGTATGCTAAATTTCTGGGAAATAAACAACTGTTTGTATTGTACAAAGTGTTAATCCTAAACCTTACAGTATAAAATACAGTATTAACAGCATAAAAAGTAAAATAAAAAATGAAATACCAAAATAAAACAATAAAATAAAGTCATTACAAAAATGTGAAGTTGATATTCAGTAGTAAGGTTCGACTCACGTCCATTTCGACTTACAACCAGTTCCTCAGAACCGAACTCGGTCGCAAGCTGGATGGTACCTGTATTTCTAAACAGTTGTCAATGACCAAAGTAGGTGAAAATGTTCAGCTGTCAGTGTGATTGTTACTATTTGAGTATTATTTTAGTATATAGTATTAGTGTCAGAACAAAGATTGGCTATGAAATCACAATAACTAATGTAAATTGCAATTATCAGAATATAAATATTATATAAATTAAAAAAAGAGAGAAAAAGGTAAATCGCAACACATCTGCAAGCAGCAGGATTGGATGTTGCCATCAGGAGAGCATCCAGAGGCAAATTCACTGTCTTATATCTCAGTAAGTACAGGTCCTATTTTTTTTTTTTTGTCTTATACCACACAGACAATTGCCCTCTTTAATTTAAAAAAAAAAAAAATTTTTTATTTTTCAAAATATTCGGAGCTCAACACAGGTGAACATAGATCTAGATTTGGAGAGTTTATCCCTTTCAGGGTCCCCAGGCCCTCTCCCAGACTTGTTCTCAGGGTCGCCCAAATTTCAAAAAAAAAAAAAAAAAAAAAAAAAGAAAAAAAAAAGAAAAAAAAAAAGGAAAAAAAAAAAAAATTGTATGAAAAGACAGAGAATCTTTTCCCGATCATAATGACACCAAAAGTATGAAATTTGATGGAAAACTTGCGGAATTATGTTCTCGTGAAAGTTAGCGGTCTCGACAATGTGAAAGTGTATAAACTAAGGGAGGAGGAACTTCGGGTGAGATATAAGCGACTATTGGCAGAAAGGTGGGCTGGTGCAAAGATGAGTAGTGGGGGGGCTGAAGAGGGTTGGATGAGTTTTAAAAATGCAGTATTAGAATGTGGGGCAAAAGTTTGTGGTTATAGGAGGGTGGGGGCAGGAGGAAAGAGGAGAGATTGGTGGAATAATGAAGTAAAGGGTGTGATAAAAGAGAAAAAGTTAGCTTATGAGAGGTTTTTACAAAGCAGAAGTGTTATAAGAAGAGCAGAGTATATGGACAGTAAAAGAAAGGTGAAGAGAGTGGTGAGAGTGCAAAAGGAGAGCAGATGATAGAGTGGGAGACGCACTGTAAAGAAATTTTAAGGAAAATAAGAAAAAATTTTGGAGCGAGTTAAACAAGTTAAGAAAGCCCAGGGAAAGAATGGATTTGTCAGTTAAAAAAAAAAAAGGGGGGGGGGGGAGTTAGTAGATGGGGAGAGGGAGGTACTAGGTAGATGGCGAGAATATTTTGAGGAACTTTTAAATGTCGAGGAAGAAAGGGAGGTGGTAATTTCATGCACTGGCCAGGGAGGTATACCATCTTTTAGGAGTGAAGAAGAGCAGAATGTAAGTGTGGGGGAGGTACGTGAGGCATTACGTAGAATGAAAGGGAGTAAAGCAGATGGAACTGATGGGATCATGAGAGAAATGTTAAAAGCAGAGGGGGATATAGTGTTGGAGTGGTTGGTATTTTTGTTTAATAAATGTATGAAAGAGGGAAGGTACCTAGAGATTGGAGGAGAGCATGTATAGTCCCTTTATATAAAGGGAAGGGGGACAAAAGAGATTGTAAAAATTATAGGGGAATAAGTTTACTGAATATACCAGGAAAAGTGTACGGTAGGGTTATTATTGAAAGATTTAGAGGTAAGACAGAATGTAGGATTGCGGATGAGCAAGGAGGTTACAGAGTGGGTAGGGGATGTGTAGATTAAGTGTTTACATTGAAGCATATATATGAACAGTGTTTAGATAAAGGTAGGGAAGTTTTTATTGCATTTATGGATTTAGAAAAAGCATATGATAGAGTGGATAGGGAAGCAATGTGGCAGATGTTGCAAGTACAGTGGACCCCTGGTTAACGATATTTTTTCTCTCCAGAAGTATGTTCAGGTGCCAGTACTGACCGAATTTGTTCCCATAAGGAATATTGTGAAGTAGATTAGTCCATTTCAGACCCCCAAACATACACGTACAAACGCACTTACATAAATACACTTACACAATTGGTCGCATTCGGAGGTGATCGTTATGCGGGGGTCCACTGTATATGGAATAGGTGGTAAGTTACTAAATGCTGTAAAGAGTTTTTATGAGGATAGTGAAGCTCAGGTTAGGGTGTGTAGAAGAGAGGGAGACTACTTCCCGGTAAAAGTAGGTCTTAGACAGGGATGTGTAATGTCACCATGGTTGTTTAATATATTTATAGATGGGGTTGTAAAAGAAGTAAATGCTAGGGTGTTCAGGAGAGGGGTGGGATTAAATTATGGGGAATCAAATACAAAATGGGAATTGACACAGTTACTTTATGCTGATGATACTGTGCTTATGGGAGATTCTAAAGAAAAATTGCAAAGGTTAGTGGATGAGTTTGGGAGTGTGTGTAAAGGTAGAAAGTTGAAAGTGAACATAGGAAAGAGTAAGGTGATGAAGGTATCAAATTATTTAGATAAAGAAAAATTGGATATCAAATTGGGGAGGAGTATGGAAGAAGTGAATGTTTTCAGATATTTGGGAGTTGACGTGTCGGTGGATGGATTTATGAAGGATAAGGTTATCCATAGAATTGATGAGGGAAAAAAGGTGAGTGATGCATTGAGGTATATGTGGAGTCAAAAAAAGTTATCTATGGAGGCAAAGAAGGGAATGTATGAAAGTATAGTAGTACCAACACTCTTATATGGGTGTGAAGCTTGGGTTGTGAATGCAGCAGCGAGGAGACGGTTGGAGGCAGTGGAGATGTCCTGTTTAAGGGCAATGTGTGGTGTAAATATTATGCAGAAAATTCGGAGTGTGGAAATTAGGAGAAGGTGTGGAGTTAATAAAAGTACTAGTCAGAGGGCTGAAGAGGGGTTGTTGAGGTGGTTTGGTCATTTAGAGAGAATGAATCAAAGTAGAATGACATGGAGAGCATTTAAATCTGTAGGAGAAGGAAGGTGGGGTAGGGTTGGAAGGAAGGGGTAAGGGAGGTTTTGTGGGCGAGGGGCTTGGACTTCCAGCAGGCATGCATGAGCGTGTTCGATAGGAGTGAATGGAGACGAATAGTATTTGGGACCTGACGATCTATTGGAGTATGAGCAGGGTAATATTTAGTGAAGGGATTCAGGGAAACCGGTTATTTTTATATAGCCAGACTTGTATCCTGGAAATGGGAAGTACAATGCCTGCACTCTAAAGGAGGGGTTTGGGATATTAGCGGTTTGGAGGGATATGTTGTGTATCTTTATACGTATATGCTTCTAAACTGTTGTGTTCTGAGCACCTCTGCAAAACACGCACCCGTCTGGGTTTTCTTATATATTCTTACTAGTTCTTGTTTATTTTCGCTTATCTCCATGAGAAAGTGGAACAGAATTCTTCCTCCGTGAGCCATGTGTGTCATAAGAGGCAACTAAAATGCCAGGAGCAAGGGGCTAGTAACCCCTTGTCCTGTATATATTACTAAATTTAAAAGAAGAAACTTTCATTTTTCTTTTTTTTGGGCCACCCCACCTTGGTGGGATACCGCTGGTGCATTGAAAAAAAAAATTAACATACTGAATATTAACACCTTGACTGTTGCAACCCCAAATCCTAAGGTGTCTCCTGGTGTCGGAAAATTCCCCCCCCCCCCAAAAAAAAAATTACTTTTTTCTCATGAAATGACAATCTTTTCCCGATTGTAATGATACCAAAAGAACGAAATTTGATGGAAAATTGACTTCCCAATCCAAAACTAAAGCCTAGATAATCAGTTTTATCCCGAATACCTTCATAAACTTTACCTTGCCCACACTCCAACAGCACATCAAGTCAATAAACCACTTACCTACACCTACTCTTGTCTAACATGCTTGCACATCCCTGTTGGATGTTCAAGCCCCTGGCATACAAAACCTCCTCTCTCTAACCTTTCCTGGGAGGACCCTTATTCCTCCTCCCCTCCACTGCAAATTTATACACCAAAGTCATCCTATTTTGCTCTATCCTCTCTAAATGTCCTAAGAACTTCAATAACTCCTCCTCAGCCCTGTGGATAATACTGTTAGTAACCTCACACCTTCTAATCTCCCAATTATGAATTCTCTGCATAATATTCGCATCACACAGTGCCCTCAGACACATCTCTACTGCCTCCATCCACCTTGCTGCAAGGTTTAAAAAAACCATGCTTCACACCCATTTAAGTGATGGTACTGCTCTGCTCTGGTACATTCCCCTTTCTGCCTCCGTGGATAACATTCTTTGTCTCAAATGAATCAATGCACCACCTACATTTTTCCTTTGTCAATTCTATGGTCCACATAATCTTACGTAGACCCATCCACTGACAAGTCAACTCCAAAATACCTGAACATATTCACTTGCTACTGGCATGATAAAATAACAATTACGTGAGTTATAATCACAAAGCAAACAAAACTATTCACAGTCTGTTTTTCACATTCCAAATGTCAGTAAATTTGGACGAAGAGGAAATAGCCCCACTATTAATGTCCAAAGATATGCTGGGTTTTTATGCTGGCAAGCACCCTATGGAGAGAGTGGCACTCCACTCGAACCTAACCACTACCACCACATTCGCTTCTGCTTTTAAGGACAAAAAAAAAAAAAAAAAAAAAAAAATAAGGAAAAACTGTTCTCATGAGAATAATGTTGCTGGGATCCCACATAAATCACTAATAACCAAAATAATTTTTCTAATTTAAATAAAATACAGTACCTGCCTGAAGTAATAAAAATCTATATTAATGTGTGTATGTCAGAAAAATCCTATGCAAAATAAGTAATAAAATTTACTGTCAATCAATACTGGAAAACCCGGATAAACTAAACAAATGGAGCAACAGACATATGATGGAACTTAAATTTAGAAGCATTTTAAAATAGCCATCAGGTGTAAAAGTGGTAAAATACTAAAAATGCTATAGACAATGTTAGACTAGATACATATAAAAGAAAATTCACACACAAAAATAATCTTGGAAGAGAGAAATGAGTTATAACAATATCAGCACTGAAAATGCCCTTCTTGATGGATTAGAAGAAAAAAAAATCGATACGATAAAAAAACACGCATGATCATAAGATAATATGCATAAATTTTTTTTAGTGCCATCAACCAAAATACAAAGTTATAAAAACAAATAGCAGAAAATTTTTTACAAGGATACAAAATTTTCACAAAAAATAATGAAAACAATATAAAAATGTGAGAAAGGAGGTGGTAGAATATACAACAACCAACGAAAGCTTCAAAAACTATTTGACAAGCTAAACACTGAACACTATATAAGCAAAGAGAATAACTTTCTATAAATACAAGTAGTTATCTCCTATTCACTCTTATCAAAATAATCATAGGCACAACTCTAACCTAATTTAGCAGAGAGTAAAATATCTAAATTAAAAGGAGTGCATCTAGACTAGTGCCAAGTTGGTAGAAATGAGCCATGAGGAAATAATACTCTCAGGCTTCTTGTCTTCAAAAGAATGAAAAGCCAGAAAGAAAATAATAGACAATACTCTGGGGCACAGACAAAACTGACACGAATAGGATTTTTACAAAAGAAAACAGAACAACACACAGACATTATACCCAAATAAGACCAAGGATATTCAAAGTGGTAGGACCTGGGCAATGGTACTGAGGTTAATACCTTACAGAGTTTCAATAGTTAAGACAACTGTAACAACTGTCAGTTAAAAGTTAATGTGTGGGACCATGAGCTAGAACTTCTCCCCATTCTTGTAAATTACACAACTGCATGCACACACAATACACCTACACTGTGTGAAGTGTATTGGCTCCTCTAGGTTAATTTGGAGAGTATACACAAGCAATGAAAGCAAAACCTTGAGTAGAACCCTCAAAATATTATAGCTGCATATAATGTGCACTATGCTGATAGTCGCCTTCTGAATGTAACATGGTATGAATTATAATGTAATTTTTCCAGAACCAAATATTTTCTACTCTTAAAAACAATGATTTGCTAAGGTCCTGTCTAGGTATAAACCATTCCTGTGATACAAATAAACATTTACAGAAGTCTATACTGTACTTGCAAAAACGAAAACTCCAAATTTGGCTACACATACATATTCAAGAAACTAGGAATACAGCATTTATAGAACCTATAATTATTTCATCTTGTTACAAATACATTGAGATAGTGTATACATAAAGAAAAATAAAATTAAAACAAATACTGCTTTAATATGTGATAAATAATTCGAGGTTAGCAGGAAGCACTGGCAGAAGATCCTGACAGGTAAATAATGCACCTTATCCACTCACCTGGTGAAGACCCTGTACAGGAGAAAAAATACAAACTTGTTGCCACTTACCTCAAATGGAGATCACTCACTGCTTAAGCCTTCATGCCCTGTTCATCCACCTCGCCTCTCCACGTCCCCCTCTCAGTTTCCTCCCTAAGCCCTGTTGCCATCAGTAGTCACGTGGTCGTATGTGCCCTATGGTGCACGAATAAAATCAATCGATAAGTAATCACCATCAGTAATATTCTCTGCAAAGCAGACATAATACTGTATATGGATATACGACAAGATGGCTACAAAACTCCTTTCCCTCCCTCTACCCCCCCCCTCTCTCTCTCTTAGTAAATACGTACATCATAATTTACTTCAGTGCTTCACCTCACTAATTTACCAGGATTGCAGACTTAATTACATCATACGCCTTTAACACAAGTGATGTGTGTGTATCCAATGTACTAGCATGCACAATTTTTCATGCCTTCAAATTTGCCACCTCCCAATATTTTTAACCTCAGCACAACTCTTTAGGTCTTCTACAATTTCTTCATACCTCTAAAAAAAAAAAAAAAAAAAAAAAAAAAAAAACTAAGGCACGAAGAGTCCACACAGTACATCATGGTCCACTGCACAAGTGATGACTGTGTCCAACATTACACCCAACTAGCATTAGTAAACAATGAAATCAGGATCTGCTGTTCCACCACTGGCTAACAGGGTGTGCAAGTAGCATGAAGATGACTCATTTATTCCAAATTAATTACCATTTCATGATACTAACAGTAGAATTCTACCACAAAGCACACTAAGTTATGGAAAACTGTATTACAAGTATTCCTTATACACAGTGTTAGAAGACCAAAGTAGTACAACAAATATAATAATTAATTACATCACCAGTAAATACTGTTTATTCCCGGTAGAGTAATGTCAGGCTATTATTATCCCATGTCTGAAGTGCTAAAACATCTTGAAACACGCCTAATATTACAGTGGTACCGTGAGTTTCGTACAGTTCCCAACTCGAACAATTATGTAAGTGTATTACTGCAAGTGCTTTTGTAAGTGTATTTTCGGGGATCTGAAACGGATTAATCTAATTTACATTATTCCTTATGGGAGCAAATTCGTTCAGTAACAGCACTCGAACAGCCTTCTGGAACGAATTATGACAAACTCGGGATACCACTGTATAAGCAATGTGTGTACATAGTGTTAAAAATTAAAAGCAATTACAAAATGAAAAAAATCATAATTTGGCATTAACCCTTTGACTGTCGAAGGGCCAAATCCTGAAGTTGCTTCTGGTGTCGCAAAATTTTCGAAAAAAAAAAAAAATTATTTTTTCTTATGAAATGATAGAGAATCTTTTCCCGATTGTAAAGACACCAAAAAAACGAAATTTGATGGAAAACTGATGGAATTACGCTCTCGCGAAGTTAGCGACTTTGGCGATATTTAAAAATCGGCAATTTCGCCCACTTTGAGCCCTATTTTTGGCTAATTCCGTTATTCCAGTCAATCAAACTCATAACTATTTCTTCAGAACTCTATTTTTTCTATCGATTGAGTACAAGAAACTGCCCATTTACCGATTTCAACTACCCAATAACATGGTCAGAAATTTGCAATTTGGCCAATTTCACGAAAATTAAAAAATATGACAATTTCAAAATAAGGTCCAGAATGAACAATGCAGACATTCCTGCTCTAAAATAACATTTTCTTTGTTCATCAGTCATGTCTCCAGGTCCCTGTGATATTACTCTTGCTTTTTATTTTGAAATTTTATTCAAACAAAAAATAGAAGATTTACTGTTATGCAGACTACTGCAATACTGTAATAATTGTAAAAATTACATCAACCCATTCATGACTGCGTATTAGAATGGCTATTTGGACATTTATTGGACAATGACATCATTTGTTTACTTTTGAACATCGGCAAAAATCAAACATTTCCTGTACTTTGTGCTCCATTTCCAGGTTCTTTTTATAGTAAAATTAATCAAAATTACCTCCATTTCTATAATATAGTTTCCATTCTATCAAATGAGACCAAGAAAACGAGAATACAACCACAAATACTATACGAAAATAGACCACAAAGTCGGCATTTTAATTAAAAAAAACGGTCGGAGTTTTTTTTTTCTCATTATGCACTGCGTGCTCCAGGATTTTTTTTATGTGGTGCACACTGACCACACAGACCCATTCTCTCACATGTGGGCCTACTAGCTTTCTCCTGCCTGATTTGAAGCCGCTAGAATTTATGAGTATATATACGTCAAACACGGTACCTCGCAAATGTATATATACGGCCGCGACAGTCAAAGGGTTAATAAAATATAAAACAAATATTTCTAGCACATTCCACTGTTGTCAATGAGTGTCTTTTTCTGCCAACTTCAATACACCATAAAATCATGTTTTTATCAGATTCCACTAATTTTAGTCTTATTGAAATGATAAAAATGCACTCTTTCATTCTATAAGAATTTTTTTCAAAACCTTGCTCCATATAAAAAATTTTTTCCATGAATGCCACAGTTAACCCTTTCAGGGTCCAAGGCCAAAATCTGAAGTGGTGCCCCAGTGTCCAAGAATTTTCAAGAAAAAAAATTGTTATTTTTTCTTATGAAATGATAGAGAATCTTTTTGTGAATGTAATAAAACAAAAAGTACGAAATTTGATGGAAAATTGACGAAATTATGCTCTCGTGAATTTTGATGTGTCAGCGATATTTACGAATCGGCGATTTTCCCGACTTTGACTCCGATTTTAGGTCAATTACATTATTCCAGTCGACCAAGTTCTTAGCTATTTCACTAGTATTACTTCTATTCTATCGATTGAGCACAAGAAATCGCCAAGTCAACTGTTTCAACTACAAAATAAAGTGACCGGAAATTGGTGATTTGGCCAATTTAACACAAAGTTCAAAATATTCCAATTTCAAAATAGGGTCCAGAATAAACAATGTAGGTATCCCTGGCACTAAACTACCATTTCCTCTGTTCATTAGTTATGTTTTGAAGCTTTACAAATGAATTCCATTTTGATTTTTTATTCACATAATGAATTTTTATTCACACCAAAAAATAGAAGATTTACTGTTATGCAATATTGTAATAATTGTATAAATATCATCACCACATTTGTGAATGTATATTAGACTCACCAGCTGGTGTGTATTAGACGTGTGAGGTCGTTTGTTTACTCTTGAACATCAGCAAAAATTTAACATTTCTGCCACTTTGAGCTCAGTTTCAAGCCATTTCCAGTGCTAAAACCAATCAAAATTATCTCTATTTCTGTAATATTTCTTCCATTCTATCAAATGAGACCAAGAAATCACAAATACAACTATAATAAACATACGAAAAAACACTACAAAGTCGCTGTTTTAATCGAAAATCACGGTCTCAGTTTTTTTCCTCTCATTATACACAGTGTGCTGCAGGATTTGTTTTATGTGGTGCACACATACCACACAGTTGTATTCTCTCATATCTAGGCCCAAATTTACCACTCACAGTTTATCAGAGTGAGCTGAGCTCATGACGTAGATCTACGGTTTGGACCCTGAACGTAAAGCCGCAGATCTACGGGACGGACCCTGAAAGGGTTAAGGGGCTAAAAGAACACTGGATGCCATAATCAGTTGAATACGTTCAGAAATGATACAAAGAAAAACAGGCTCATCTATTAACTGTTATACGAAAGAATTAGCCTTTTTGTAGTTAATTAAGACACAATATTGTATCAAAACTCATAAAAGAAAAAACACATTTTTGTGCCTAAATTAAACTGAGAAAATAGAAAGTGACAATACCTACACCAACCATCTACTGTACCTAAGCATGTGGCATGTGTGACTCAGTTCTCCTCACTTCACTAAATACAGCCAAACCTCGGTTATCAAATGAATTACTTTTCAAATACAGTGGACCCCCGGTTAACGATATTTTTTCACTCCAGAAGTATGTTCAGGTGCCAGTACTGACCGAATTTGTTCCCATAAGAAATATTGTGAAGTAGATTAGTCCATTTCAGACCCCCAAACGTACACGTACAAACGCACTTACATAAATACACTTACATAATTGGTCGCATTCGGAGGTAATCGTTATGCGGGGGTCCACTGTAAATCAGTTTTTAAATGAGGTGTTCAAGAAAAAACGTCCTGGCTCTCGTACGTTCTCCTGGATGTCGACAGACAAGTTTTCAAGTGTACAGAATGGGACAAAGTGGCTCAGGTCACGTGCTCACAAAATGCACACTGGACAATGGGGACGATGTGCCCATTGCACTTGTCAATGAAATGTGTGCTAATGGTGTGAAGTGCAGGAGTTTGCTGAAAAATACCATCCAAACAAACCAGTGGCCATCCATCTCTCTAACACGTACCGTAACAGTGTTACGTCTTAATTTAGACAAGTGTTTAAATGGAAACTGAAACAAACCTCACTGCACAGGTTTTTAGTGAGACAAAAGAACCAGAGAGCCAGAACAAGGTGTTACTGGGGGAGAGAGAGAAAGAGAAACAACACCAGAAGGACAGTCGCCTGACATATTAATAGGCGACTCTCCTTCCAAGCATTAACATCCCCCTCCTCTCCTCCACCTCCTGCTTTCAGTATGCCATTAGCTCTACTCTTGACAGGTAAGGGGCAGTTACATTTTCATTTACTGTACAGTATTTCAGTTAAATTTCCATTTAGTATTAATTTTTACTTTCCCTGTGCTGTATAATTTTATACATTGTTTTATGTAGTAGTTAGTACATTATTAATATATTATATGTACTGTCATTTGGGGTTTGGAATGAATTAATTCTATTTACATTATTCTCTATGGGAAAAATTGCTTTAGTTGTCGTCGATTTTGGTTGTCGAATTGACATCTAGAACATCGTGTGAATACATTACTGATGCAACCAAAATTAGCAGAGTAGCCAACACACTACAAAAAAACTAATCAAGTTCTCTACCTCCCATTTATTTTTCAAATACAGTGGTAGATAAGACTCAAAATGCAGTAACAGAGGTTACAGAGGGCACAAGACAAAAAAAATAAGAGTAAGTGGGGATAAAAACATTGTATTTTTGTGGAAAGCAGTAAATGACATACCAGTGAGTGATGTGGGCTAACATTTCCCCTCTCCGTTGATTACTGAATTATCAGCCCGCTCACATAATATGAAGTTGTACAAACAATTCAGAGGTATCAAGTGGTGTGAATAAATGGAGAAAGTGGTAGTGTGCAATAACGAAAGCAGGAAGGCAGGAAGCATGAAAGATAGGCTAATAACAGTGTTTAGTAGAGTGAGCCAAGACTATCAGGCATACCAAATGCATTAGTCTTAGTGTTAACCTTACCCTCCTCTCTAACACACTGCCTCTCCCCCCACCACCCTATCAAATCCATTTTATTTTTATTATTTATTAACACACTGGCTGATTCCCACCAAGGCAGGATGGCCCGAAAAAGAAAAACTTTCACCATCATTCACTCCATCACTGTCTTGCCAGAAGGGTGCTTTACACTACAGTTTTTAAACTGCGACATTAACACCCCTCCTTCAGAGTGCAGGCACTGTACTTCCCATCTCCAGGACTCAAGCCCGGCCTGCCGGTTTCCCTGAATCCCTTCATAAATGTTACTTTGCTCACACTCCAACAGCACGTCAGGTATTAAAAATCATTTGTCTACATTCACTCCTATCAAATACACTCGCGCATGCTTGCTGGAAGTCCAAGCCCTTCGCACACAAAACCTCCTTTACCCCCTCCCTCCGACCTTTCCTAGGCTTACCCCTACCCCGCCTTCCTTCCACTACAGACTGATACACTCTTGAAGTCATTCTGTTTCGCTCCATTCTCTCTACATGTCCGAACCACATTAACAACCCTTCCTCAGCCCTCTGGACAACAGTTTTGGCAATCCCACACCTCCTCCTAACTTCCAAACTATGAATTATCTGCATTATATTCACACCACACATTGCCCTCAGACATGACATCTCCACTGCCTCCAGCCTTCTCCTCGCTGCAACATTCATCACCCATGCTTCACACCCATATAAGAGCATTGGTAAAACTATACTCTCATACATTCCCCTCTTTGCTTCCAAGGACAAAGTTCTTTGTCTCCACAGACTCCTAAGTGCACTGCTCACCCTTTTCCCCTCATCAATTCTATGATTCACCTCATCTTTCATAGACCCATCCGCTGACACGTCCACTCCCAAATATCTGAATACATTCACCTCCTCCATACTCTCTCCCTCTAATCTGATATCCAATCTTTCATCACCTAATCTTTTTGTTATCCTCATAACCTTACTCTTTCCTGTATTCACTTTTAATTTTCTTCTTTTACATACCCTACCAAATTCATCCACCAACCCGTCGCGTTAGACACTAGACCAGCTAGCCACAATAAGATTCGTCCACCAACCTCTGCAACTTCACTTCAGAATCTTCCAGGAGCAGTGTCATCAGCAAAGAGCAACTGTGACAACTCCCACTTTATGTGTGATTCTTTATCTTTTAACTCCACGCCTCTTGCGAAGACCCTCGCATTTACTTTTCTTACAACCCCATCTATAAATACGTATACTGAACAACCACGGTGACATCACACATCCATTTCTCTTTGATAAATGACTGGTGAAGCTGTGTTTGGTTCTTATTTGTTAGGTACAATTTAGTCACAAAATGTGCACTGCTGAAGAATTAAAGTCACAACAGAGTGGCTGAAAAACTCTACAACCAACCCGTGCTTTGAAAATGAAACTGATCCTCGATGTCCTAGGTGATTATCAAGTCGGTACTGGAATTGTGACTTTGCAACTGCCCAGGCTATACAGAAATGCTGTCTAAAGTTTCCTACTTAATGTATGGTACATTTGTGAATATCTAGTAAACAGTAATTTTAAAAATACAGGTACAACATTCCACCAACAAGAGGGCTGTATCACTAATGAGTTAAACACTGTACAGCATCAATACAGATCACTGAATTACATGTCTATTCACCCCAGGATTTTTATTTAGATTTTGTAAATAAAAAATATTTTAGGTTTACATTGATTTTCTGAGGTGGTTTGGACACTTAGAGAGGATGGAACAAAACAGGATGACTCGAGTGTATAATTTGTAGTGGAGGGAAGGCAGGGAAGGGGTCAACCTAGGAAAGGTTGAACGGTTAAGGAGGTTGTGTGAGGGGCTTGAACATCTAGCAGGATTGTGTGAGAATGTTTGACAGTAAGTGGAGGCAAATGGATATTGTGGGAGTGAGATGAAGGCAATATTTTGTAAAGGGATTCAGGAAAACTGGTTAGCCCAACTCGAGTCCTAGAGGTGGGAAGTACAGTGCCTGCACTCTGAAGGAGGGGTGGGGATATTTAGAATTTGTAAGAGCATCTAAACTGTAGTGTCTGCATGCTTCTAGCAAAACAGTATTAGAGTGAATTATGGTGAAAGTGTTTACTCTTTTTTGGGTCACCCTACCTCAATAGGAAATTGTTGGAATGTTAAAACAAAAACAAAAAAATCTTAACAGCATTTTCTTCCTTTTGAACTTCTCTATTTTGCATAAAGAGCATTTTAGTTTCCTATCTCTGTTATTTGTCTGTGAAGGGTGTCTCGCCTCTGGTCTGGTCAAGACAATAGTTTAGCGACTGATTTAAAATCTTCAGTGTTCTCCTTACCTTTGATCATTTTTATCAATTCTCAATAAAAAAAAAATGCCTTCCAGACTCTGTACGAATATGCAATCAGCTTTTCCAAGTATTGTTCTGGAGTTAGGAAACTAGCCTGAGGTCACTAAGATAAGGGCAACAGTTTTTTACCTTTCAACTGTTTACCCTTGGTTTACCACGTGATATATCTGTATTGCAAATATTTATTCATGGGATGCACAAATTTCCCTATCAATCATTGGCAAATCTTGTATATTAATTGCTCAAATAAAATGTTAGTAGCCTCTAGTAATACATCCCTCTAAGAAAATAAATTTCCCTTACAACAATGAATCATTTGGTTAACTAAGGTTCAGTTAATTAAGGTTCTATAATAAATCACTGGAAAAATGGTATTGATTAATTTTTTTTTCTAGTAAGATTTGGATACGAAAGTTTATTTTTCCAGATTTATTAGAAGCTGCTATAGCAATGATGAACCACTAGAAAAGACTGCTAACCCACAGACATATTCTAAGTGAAATTATTACCTTGTTCATGTACAGTCACTAAGAAAACTTGCACTTTGCAAACACAATAAGCAGGGCATATCTGTACTGCACTTGATGGTCTGCTGCTCAAGTTTACAAAAAATAATATATAAATTGATGACTGACGATCTTAAAGAGAGAGATTACTATAGAAGTAAAATGTCACTAATAATAACTTTTGTCTGAAAAGCTAATAATCACCAAAGGAACAGAATGGGGAACCAAAGAAAGAAAAACATATTGCCAAGACAATAATAATAATAATATCTTTATTTCTCCTGTAACCGTTTTACAGTAGACCGTTATATTACACAGTGGCTACATTCCTGAGAATGCCATGCTAGGTTAAAAACTGTTAGATAAACTGAAGAACTTAAGGAAAAAATAGGGTTATGTTCCTAGGAGACCCCAGAAAGCCAAAACTTTTTTTTAGACTAAAAGATCTTACAAAAATAAAAGTCAGTACATAATTGTAGTTCATTATCAGGATATATTTTGTTTTTACTGCTTAAGACTACAAATGCAACAGAAATAATAGTATTTCTTACCTTAAATTGTGGGAGCAGGTGCATGTGGATGATTGTGAAGAGAATGGAGATGCATGGTTTGGCCCTACTGAGCTGAGGTGGATGGTTGTTGGTTCTCGGCAGAAATAGATGGTAGAGGCTATGGTACTAAAGTTGATGGTTGTATTGGAGTGTGCATAAATTCTGTAATGGATCTCTGGGCTCTATTACCCTGCAGTTCTTTATACAGCTGACGATAATGCATCATCAGCTGGTCTAGACCCCATTTCAAAGCACATGGAACTGCTCAAGTAACTATTGCAATGTTAACTGTTTTTCTTCAGGATCTTCTTCATCTTCTTCTGTTATGTGGTTCCCTTGTATCTGTGCATTGAGCTCTGCAAACATTTCCTCTGGACTCTCGTCGTCGTCATCACCACCTTCTAAGAGCTTATTCACATCATTTTCATTCATATCTTCAAAACCATCACCTGGTAATCTCCTTCCCAGGTGAACAACTTCCTGAACCTAACTCTCAAGCAAGGAAAAACCACTGAAAAAATCAACTACAGAAGGCCAAAACTTTCCCCAGCCATGATAGCTTACCAGATACAAGATATGGCAATTAAGTGATTTAAGCTCAATCCCCCATTGACTCAATGGACTAACCCATAGCCAGGTAGAGGCCTGAGATGGGGAAGTATCCCACAGGCGATGCTCCAAATTTTTTCTCCTCCCACCAACCAAACTGTGTTAAGTTAATATTACGAAGTGTTGTATAAAATTGTGTTGCAATTTTTCAATGGTGCGGTAACTAAAATGTGCCAAATAAAACCATGTAATATAACGGTCTACTGTATATGATGGTAGGACTGCTGGTGTCTTTTTTCTGTTTCACAAACATGCAAGATTTCAGGTACATCTTGCTGCTTCTACTTACGTTACACTACACATGCATGTACAGTGGTACCTTGAATTACGAGTGCCCCAAGTTACGAGTTTTCCAAGTTACAAGCCATCACTCGGTCAATTTTTTGCTTTGAGTTGCAAGCCAAAATCTGAGTTATGAACAAAAATTTTTTTACTGAAAACAAAAAAAAACATTTACTGAAAATGACATTCAGCAAGAACCCCAGCCTAAATGGCACAATGAAAAGTGGTTTTGGTACTTGTAATATAATGCTACTGCAGTGTTCTCACTGGAGGTAATCGTGTAATTATCTTTATTCTAAAAAAAAAAAAAAAAAAAAAACTTGCTAAGTTTTTGACATTTGCAAAATATCTTGCCCTTTACTCCCACACAAATCCCAAAATATATGGAATGTTTCCAATATTCTGCAAGACAACTGTAGAACAATCATTTTTTTTTTATGATTCCTGTCAATATTATTCCATTTACTTCAATAATAAATGGTGGGCTTCATGAAATAAGTCAATAACTTATTTACGAGATCTTCATATATCACTGCAATAGTGATCTAGTGCAGTTAGCCTCTCAAAACCTCTGTTTTCCCTTACCCAGGACCAAAGAACACGTTACAGGAAGGAGCAGTAATGATTTTATGTGCCATATTATGGCCTATTTTATTCATTCTAGAGTATATACTGAATCATGTTTCTGTGTTACTTACAGTATTTATTATGTAATATCAGATCAATTCTGATAGATAAATAAGCCGAAGAGTTGACATTGGCATTACAATGGAGTACTTTCTCCTGCCTCTGGGGTGTTTTTTTTTGGGGCTGGAACGGATTAATGACTTTTCAATGAGGAAAATTTATTAGATGGGTAGGCTCCAGGATGTACATGTTTATAGAGGGGCAACTGATATATCAGATCATTATTTAGTTGTAGCTTCAGTTAGAGTAAGAGGTAGATGGGAAAAGAGGAAAATGGCAACAACAAGTAAGAGAGAGGTGAAAGTGTACAAACTAAGGGAGGAGGAAGTTCGGGTGAGATATAAGCAACTATTGGCAGAAAGGTGGGCTGGTGCAGGTATGAGTAGTGGGGGGTTGAAGAGGGTTGGAATAGTTTTAAAAATGCACTATTAGAATGTGGGGCAGAAGTTTGTGGTTATAGGAGGGTGGGTGCAGGAGAAAAGAGGAGTGATTGGTGGAATGATGAAGTAAAGGGTGTGATAAAAAGAGAAAAAGTTAGCTTATGAGAGCTTTTTACAAAGTAGAAATGTTATAAGAAGAGTAGAGTATATGGAGAGTAAAAGAAAGGCGAAGAGAGTGGTGAATGCAAAAGGAGAGCAGATGATAGAGTGGGAGAGGCACTGTCAAGAAATTTTAATGAAAATAAGAAAAAAACTTGGAGCGAGTTAAACATGTTAAGAAAGCCTAGGGAACGAATCGATTTATCAGTTAAAAAAAAGGGGGGGGGGTGAGTCAGTAGATGGGGAGATGGAGGTTTTGGGTAGATGTCGAGAATATTTTGAGGAACTTTTAAACGTCGATGAAGAAAGGGAGGCGGTAATTTCATGCACTGGCCAGGGAGGTATACCATCTTTTAGGAGTGAAGAACAGGATGCGAGTGTGGGAAAGGTGCGTGAGGCATTACGTAGAATGAAAGGAGGTAAAGCAGCTGGAACTGACAGGATCATGACAAAACTGTTAAAAGCAGTGTTGGAGCAGTTTTTTTTTTTTTTCAACAAGTCGGTCGTCTCCCACCAAGGCAGGGTGACCCAAAAAAGAAAGAAAATCCCCAAAAAGAAAATACTTTCATCATCATTCAACACTTTCACCACACTCACACATTATCACTGCTTTTGCAGAGGTGCTCAGAATACAACAGTTCAGAAGCATATACGTATAAAGATACACAACATATCCCTCCAAACTGCCAATATCCCAAACCCCTCCTTTAAAGTGCAGGCATTGTACTTCCCATTTCCAGGACTCAAGTCCGGTTGGTATTTTTGTTTAACGAATGTATGAAAGAGGGGAAGGTAACTAGGGATTGGCAGAGAGCATGTATAGTCCTTTTATATAAAGGAAAGGAGGACAAGAGAGATTGTAAAAATTATAGAGGAATAAGTTTACCGAGTATACCAGGAAAAGTGTACGGTAGGGTTATAATTGAAATAATTAGAGGTAAGACAGAATGTAGGATTGCGGATGAGCAAGGAGGTTTTAGAGTGGGTAGGGGATGTGTAGATCAAGTGTTTACATTGAAGCATACATGTGAACAGTATTTAGATAAAGGTAGGGAAGTTTTTATTGCATTAATGGATTTAGAAAAGGCATATAATAAAGTGGATAGGGGAGCAATGTGGCAGATGTTACAAGTACTATATGGAATAGGTGGTAAGTTACTAAATGCTGTAAAGGGTTTTCATGAGGATAGTGAGGCTCAGGTTAGGGTGTGTAGAAGAGAGGGAGACTACTTCCCAATAAAAGTAGGTTTCAGACAGGGATGTGTAATGTCACTATGGTTGTTTAATATATTTATAGATGGGGTTGTAAAAGAAGTAAATGCTAGGGTGTTCAGGAAAGGGATGAGATTAAATTATGGGGAATCAAATACAAAATGGGAATTGACACAGTTGCTTTATGCTGATAATACTGTGCTTATGGGAGAGACTCAAGAAAAGTTGCAAAGGTTAGTGGACGAGTTTGGGAGTGTGTGTAAAGGCAGAAAGTTGAAAGTGAACATAAAAAAGAGTAAGGTGATGAGGGTATCAAATGATTTAGATAAAGAAAAATTTGATATCAAATTGGGGAGGAGGAGTATGGAAGAAGTGAATGTTTTCAGATACTTGGTAGTTGACGTGTCGGCGGATGGATTTATGAAGGATGAGGTTAATCATAGAATTGATGAGGAAAAAAAGGTGAGTGGTGCATTGAGCTATATGTGGAGTCAAAAAAAGTTATCTATGGAGGCAAAGAAGGGAATGTATGAAAGTATGGTAGTACCAACACTCTTATATGGGTGTGAAGCTTGGGTTGTGAATACAGCAGCGAGGAGGTTGTTGGAGGCAGTGGAGATGTCCTGTCTAAGGGCAATGTGTGGTGTAAATATTATGCAGAAAATTTGGAGTGTGGAAATTAGGAGGTGTGGAGTTAATGAAAGTATTAGTCAGAGGACTGAAGAGGGGTTGTTCAGGTGGTTTGGTCATTTAGAGAGAATGGATCAAAGTAGAATGACATGGAGAGCGTTTAAATCTGTAGGGGAAGGAAGGCAGGGTAGGGGTCAACCTCGAAAAGGTTGGAAGTAAGGGGTAAGGCAGGTTTTGTGGGCAAGGGACTTGGACTTCCAGCAGGCGTGCGTTAGCATGTTCGATAGGAGTGAATGGAGACGAAAGGTATTTGGGAACCGACAATCTGCTGGGGTGTGAGCAGGGTAATATTTAGTGAAGGGATTCAGGGAAACCGGTTATTTTTATATAGCTGGACTTGAGTTCTGGAAATGGGAAGTACAATGCCTGCACTCTAAAGGAGGGTTTCAGGATATTGGCAGTTTGGAGGGATATGTTGTGTATCTTTATACGTATATGCTTCTAAACTGTTGTGTTCTGAGCACCTCTGCAAAAACAGTGATTGTGTGTTAGGTGAAAGTGTTGAATGATGAAAGTATTTTCTTTTTGGGAATTTTCTTTTTGGGTCACCCTGCCTTGGTGGGAGACAGCCGACTTGTTATTAACCCTTAACCCTTTGACTGTCGCGGCCGTATATATACGTTTGTGAGGTACCGTGTTTGACGTATATATAGTCATAAATTCTAGCGGCTTCAAATCAGGCAGGAGAAAGCTAGTAGGCCCACATGTGAGAGAATGGGTCTGTGTGGTCAGTGTGCACCACATAAAAAAAATCCTGGAGCACGCAGTGCATACTGAGAAAAAAAAAACTCCGACCGTTTTTTTTAATTAAAATGCCGACTTTGTGGTCTATTTTCGTATAGTATTTGTGGTTGTATTCTCGTTTTCATGGTCTCATTTGATAGAATGGAAACTATATTATAGAAATGGAGGTGATTTTGATTAATTTTACTATAAAAAGAACCTGGAAATGGAGCACAAAGTACAGGAAATGTTTGATTTTTGCCGATGTTCAAAAGTAAACAAATGATGTCATTGTCCAATAAATGTCCAAATAGCCATTCTAATACGCAGTCATGAATGGGTTGATGTAATTTTTTACAATTATTACAGTATTGCAGTAGTCTGCATAACAGTAAATCTTCTATTTTTTGTTTGAATAAAATTTCAAAATAAAAAGCAAGAGTAATATCACAGGGACCTGGAGACATGACTGATGAACAAAGAAAATCTTATTTTAGAGCCAGGAATGTCTGCATTGTTCATTCTGGACCTTATTTTGAAATTGTCGTATTTTTTAAGTTTCGTGAAATTGGCCAAATTGCAAATTTCTGACCATGTTATTGGGTAGTTGAAATCGGTAAATGGGCAGTTTCTTGTGCTCAATCGATAGAAAAAATAGAGTTCTGAAGAAATAGTTATGAGTTTGGTTGACTGGAATAACGGAATTAGCCGAAAATAGGGCTCAAAGTAGGCGAAATTGCCGATTTTTAACCCTTTCAGGGTCCAAGGCCCAAATCTGGAGTCACGCACCAGTGTCCAAGAATTTTCAAAAAAAAAATTTGTTATTTTTTCTTATGAAATCGTAGAGAATCTTTTTGTGAAGGTAATAAAATAAAAAGTACGAAATTTGGTGGAAAATTGACGAAATTATGCTCTCGCGAATTTTGATGTGTCAGCGATATTTACGAATCGGCGATTTTGCCGACTTTGACTCCCATTTTAGGCCAATTACATTATTCCAATCAACCAAATTCTTAGCTATTTCACTAGTATTACTTCCATTCTATCGATTGAGCACAAGAAATCGCCAAGTCAACTGTTTCAACTACAAAATAAAGTGATCAGAAATTGTTAATTTGGCCAATTTAACACAAAGTTCAAAATATTCCAATTTCAAAATAGGGTCCAGAATGAACAATGTAGGCATTCCTGGCACTAAACTAACATATCCTCTGTTCATTAGTTATGTTTTGAGGCTTTACAAAGAAATTCCATTTTGATTTTTTATTCACATAATGAATTTTTATTCACACCAAAAAATAGAAGATTTACTGTTATGCAATACTGTAATAATTGTATAAATATCATCACCATATTTGTGAATGTATATTAGACCCACCAGCTGACGTGTATTAGACGTATGAGGTCGTTTGTTTACTCTTGAATATCGGCAAAAAATTTAACATTTCTGCTACTTTGAGCTCTGTTTCAAGCCATTTCCAGTGCTAAAACCAATCAAAATCATCTCTATTTCTGTAATATGTCTTCCATTCTATCAAATGAGACCAAGAAATCGCAAATACAACTATAAAAAACATACGAAAAAACACTGCAAAGTTGCTGTTTTAATCGAAAAATCATGATTTCATTTTTTTTCTCTCATTATACACAGTGTGCTGCAGGATCTGTTTTATGTGGTGCACACATACCACATAGATGTATTCTCTCATATCTAGGCCCAAATGTACCACTCACAGTTTATCAGAGTGAGCTGAGCTCATGGCGTAGATCTACGGTTTGGACCCTGAACGTAAAGCCGTAGATCTACGGGACGGACCCTGAAAGGGTTAAATATCGCCGAAGTCGCTAACTTCGCGAGAGCGTAATTCCGTCAGTTTTCCATCAAATTTAGTTTTTTTGGTGTCTTTACAATCGGGAAAAGATTCTCTATCATTTCATAAGAAAAAATAATTTTTTTTTTTCGAATATTTTGCGACACCAGGAGCAACTTCAGGATTGGGCCCTTCGACAGTCAAAGGGTTAAACAGTCCAAACAAATCGACGTTCAAATTTATAGTGCTACAAAAGTGGATCCACTTTTTTTAACATATTTTCAAATGTAACAAAAAAAAAAAGTAGATAAAAGGTTTTTTTTACACGTTTTCAAATGTAAAACAAAAAAGATGATCTACATTTTTTTACATACTTTCAGATGTTGAAAAAACGTATACATACGTTTGGACCATTTAACGGTTAAAAAAAAAAAATTTGAGTTACAAGCTCGGTCATGGAACGAATTAAACTTGTAAGTCAAGGTACCACTGTACAAGCATACATATACACAGCCCTCTGAGATTTCTTCTATTTTCTTACTTCTTTCTATTCTTTATTTTCTCTTATCTCCACGGGGAAGTGGAACAGAATTCTTCCTTCGTAAGCCACGTATGTCATAAGAGGCGACTAAATTGCCGGGAGCAAGGGCTAATAACCCATTCTCATTTATACATTACTAAAGTTAAAAAGAGAAACTTTTGTTGTTCTTTTTGGGCCACCCTGCTTCAGTGAAGATCTTTATTTCTACACGTACATGTACATGGTATGCAGGCCTAGCTAGCATCAATGACGTACTACTATATAGAAAGCAGCTCTTTATGCAGAGTATTTTGGGCAAATTAGGTCAGTTTTATTCCAGGATGCGACCCACACCAGTCGACTAACACTCAGGTACCCACTTTACTGATGGGGAACATAGACAACTGGTATAAAGAAACACGCACAGTGTTTCTACTCTTGCCATGTGAAGCAAGAGCTTTAGCCACCAGGCCACAGGGCACCTTAACCCTTTCAGGGTCCAGAGGCCAAATTTCGAAGTGTGCGCCAGGGTCCAAGAATTAAAAAACAAAAATTTAATTTTTTCTTATCAAATGGTAGAGAATCTTTTTCTGAAGGTAATAAAACAAAAAGTGTGAAATTTGATGGAAAACTGACGAAATTATGCTCTCGCGAATTTTGATGTGTCAGCGCTATTTATGTATCGGCGATTTTGCCGACTTTGACTCCGATTTTAGGCCAATTACATTATTCCAGTCTACCAAATTCTTAGCTATTTCACTAGTATTACGTACTTCTATTCTATCGACTGAGCACAATAAATCGCCACATCAACCGTTTCAACTACAAAATAAAGTGATTGGAAAATGGTAATTTGGCCAATTTAATGCAAAGTTCAAAATATTCCAATTTCAAAATAGGGTCCAGAATAAACAATGCAGGCATTCCTGGCACTAAACTAACATTTCCTCTGTTCATTAGTTATGTTTTGAGGCTTTACAAATTAATTCCATTTTTATTTTTTATTAACATAATGAATTTTTATTCAAACCAAAAAATAGAAGATTTACTGTTATGCAATATTGTAATAATTGTATAAATAATATCACCACATTTGTGAACGTATATTAGACCCACCAGCTGGTGTGTATTAGACGTGTGAGGTCATTTGTTTACTCTTGAACACTGGCAAAAATTTAACAGTTCCTCTAATTTGAGCTCAGTTTCAAGCCATTTCCAGTGCTAAAACCAATCAAAATCATCTCTATTTCTGTAATATATCTTCATTCTATCAATTGAGACCAAGAAATTGCAAATACAACTATAAAAAACATACGAAAAAACACTGCAAATTCGCTGTTTTAATTGAAAATTACGGTCTCAGTTTTTCTGTCATTATGCACTGTGCTGCAAGATTTGTTATATGTGGTGCACACATACCACATAGATGTATTCTCTCATATCTAGGCTCAAATTTACTGCTCAAAGCTTATCAGAGTGAGCTGAGCTCATGGCGTAGATCTACAGTTTGGACCCTCAACTCAAAGCCGTGGATCTACAGCACAGACCCTGAAAGGGTTAAAGGACAGCTTTTGAACAAACGAAGATGAATTTTTCATTCTGGGTCACCATCACTTTGATGGCATGGCTGTGGTAAAAGAAAATTATGATATGCAAAAAGTTTTCCAAGAAATTATAATTTTCAAAGAAAATATGAACTCCTCAGCATTGAATTTTAAATAGTACAACCTACTTAATAATTACCATTCTCCTCCCTGTATCTCCTACGGTCATGTTCACGACTACGTGATCGATGATGTCTGAAAGAAAACAAAAAGGATTATGCTAATAAATTCTCTGTTCTATTAATGACTTGACATGCTGTTGGAGTGTAAGCAAAGTAAGATTTATGCAGGGATTCAGGAAAACCAGTTAACCACACTGGAATCCTGGAAGTGGGAAGTACAGTGCCTAAACTGAAGTTGGGGGTGGGGATATTGCATTGTGGAGGGGCATTTGAGCTGTAATGTCAGCATGCCTCAGGCAAGACAGTGATAGTGAACTTTTTTTTTTCTTTTCTAGGTCAACATTCCTTGGTGGAGACAGCCAGTGTTAATATTACCAATACTTATAATTATCTTAAACCACTCTTCAAACATATCCACTTCCACACAAAAAAAAAAGAAAATAATCATAAGCTATAGTGATCTATATATTCCCAATAGAGTGCAGGTGGATGCCTGAGCAACAGAACATTCATGATCCCGCACAAAAAAGTAAAGTCGAAAAATTTAAAGGGAAATAGCTAAAAACCTTTTAATTATAAAAGGAAAGGGGAGGGGGGAAAAAAGGCCAGGGGGGGGAAAAAAAGGGGAAAAATAAAGGAAGGGATTAAGGGAAAAAAAAAGGGGGGGGGAAAAAGGGGCAGGGGGGGGGAAAAAGGGGGGGGGAAGAAAGAGGGGGGAAGAGGGGGGGGAAAAAAAAAGGGGGGGGGGAAAAAAGGGGGGGAAAGGGGGGGGAAAAAAAAAAAAAAAAAAAAAAAAAAAAGGGGGGGAAAAAAAGGGGGGGGGGAAAAAAAAGAGGGGGGGGGAGGGGGGGGAAAGAAAAGGGGAAGAAAGAAGGGGGAAGAAGAGGGAAAGGGAAAAAAGGAAGAAAAAAAAGAAAGGAAGAAGGAAGGAGAGAAAAAAGGAAAAAGGAGGAGAGAAAAAGGGGGAAAAAAGGGGAAAAGAGGGGGGGAAAAGAGAGGGGGAAAGAGGGGGGGAGAAGAGGGGGGGAAGAAGAGGGGGGGGAGAGAAGGGGGAAGAGAGGGGGAAGAAAAGGGGGGAAAGAGAAAAAGGGGGAAGAGAGGGGGGGGAAGAAGGGGGGGGAAGAGAGAGGGGGGGGGGAGAAGAGGGGGGAAGAGAGAGGGGGGAAGAGGGGGGGAAGAGAGGGGGGAAGAGGAGGGGGGGAAGAGAGGGGGGGGAAGAGAAGAGGGGGGAGGGGAAAAGGGGGGAAAGAGGGGGGGGAAGAGAGGAAAAGGGGGGGAAGGAGAGAGAGGGGGGGAAGGAGAGAGGGGGGGAAAGGGGAAGGAGGGGGGGAAAAAAGGAGGGGGGGAGAAGGGGGGAAAGGGGGGGAAGGGGGGAAAGAGAGGGGGGGAAGGGGAGGGGGGGGAAAGGGAGAGGGGGGAAGAGGGAGGGGGGAAAAGGAGAGGGGGGAAGGGAGAGGGGGAAGAGGGGGGGGGAAGGGGGGGGGGAAGAGGGGGGGGGAAGGGGGAAAGGGAGGGGGGAAAGGGGAAAAAGGGGGGGGAAGGTGAGGGGGAAGAGGGGGGGGGGGGAAGAGGAGAGGGGGAAAAAGGGGGAAGGGGGGGGAAGAGAGAAAAAGAGGGGGGAAGGGAGAAAAAGGGAAGAAGAAGAGGGGAAGAGGGGGGGGGAAAAGAGGAGGGGGGGGAAAGAGAGGGGGGAAAGAGAGGGGGAAAAAGGAGAGGGGGAAATGAGAGGGGAAGAAGAGGGGGAAAGGGAGAGGGGGGGAAAAGGGGGGGGGAAGAGGGGGAAAGGGGGGGGGGGGGGGGGGGGGGAAAAGGGGGGGAAGAGGGGGGGGGGGAAGAAAAAGAGGGGGGGAAGAGAAAGGGAAGGGAGGGGGGGGAAAGAAGAGAGGGGGAAGAAGAGAGGGGGAAAAAAGAGAGAGGGGGGGGGGGGGGGGGGAAGGGGGGGGGAAAAAGGGGGGGGGGGGGGGGGGGAAAAAAAAGGGGGGGGGGGGGGGGGGGGGGGGGGGGGGGGGGGGGGGGGGGGGGGGGGGGGGGAAAAAAAAAAAGGGGGGGGGGGGGGGGGGGGGGGGGGGGGGAAGGGGGGGGGGGGGGGGGGGGGGGGGGGGGGGGGGGGGGGGGGGGGGGGGGGGGGGGGGGGGGAAAAAAAAAGGGGGGGGGGGGGGGGAAAAAAAAAAAAAAAAGGGGGGGGGGGGGGGGGGGGGGGGGGGGGGAAAAAAAAGGGGGGGGGGGGGGGGGGGGGGGGGGGGGGGGGGGGGGGGGGCCCCCCGGGGGGGGGGTTTTGGGGGGGGGGGGGGGGGGGGGGGGGGGGGGGGGGGGGGGGGGGGGGTTTTTTTTTTTTTTTGGGGGGGTTTTTCCCCCCCCCCCTGGGGGGCCCCCCCCCCAAAAAAGGGGGGGGGGGGGGGGGGGGGGGGGGGGCCCCCCCCCCCTTTTGGTTTTTTTTTGGGGGGGGGGGGGGGGGGTTTTTTTTTTGGGGGGACCCCCTCCCCTTTTTTTTTCCACTCCCCCTTTTTTTTGACCCCCTTTTTCCCCCCCCCCCCCAAAAACCCCCCCTTCCCCCTCTCCTTCCTCTCCCTCCCTTTTTTTCCCTCCCCCCCCCCTAAAAAGGGGCCCATCCCCCGCAAAGATTCCTGGCCCCGCCCTTTTTCCCCCCACAACCCCCACCATTTTTTCCCTACGTTGCCCTAAAAAAAAAAATTTTTCCCCAATGGATAGGAAAGCCAAGTTGTCCAAAAAATGGTCCTTTAACCGTAAATAGTGCAATAAAAAAAACCCTTAACCGTAAACCCTTTAAAAAAAAAAAGAAGGGGGAAAAAAAAAGGGGGAGGAAAGAAGGGAAAAAAAGGGGGGGGGGGAAAAGGGGGGAAAAAAAGAGAGAGGGGGGGAAAGGAGAGGGGGGGGAAAGAGAGAGAGGGGGAGGAAGGGGGGGGAAAAGCGAGGGGGGGAAGAGAGAGGGGGGGAAGGGGGGGGGGAAAAGGGGGGGGGGGAGGGGGGGGAAAAAGGGGGGGGGGGGGGGGGGGGGGGGGAAAAGGGGAGGGGGGGGGGGGGGGGGGGGGGGGGGGAAAAGGAGGGGGGGGGAGGGGGAAAAAGGGGGGGGGGGGGGGGGGGGGGGAAAAAAAAAGGGGGGGGGAAAAAGGGGGGGGGGGGGGGGGGGAAAAGGAGGGGGGGGGGGGGGGGGCGGGGGGGGGGGGTGGGGGGGGGGGGGGGTTTGGGGGGGGGGAGGGGGGGGGGCCCCCCCCGGGGCCGGGCCCGGGGCCCCCAGGGCCCCCCCCACTTCACCCAAAATCCCCCCCCCCAAAGCCAAAACGAACACCTGAAGCTTGAGTCCTAAAAAACCCCAAAGTGGCCCCCGTGGCTCCGCCATTCTTTCCCTTCTTAAATTTCAAAACAAAAAAGCTTTAAAATGAGCTGATTAGGTAACAGCTTTGCAAACAAAAAGTAGGGAACCCCTTCACCGTAAATAGCTTGCCCAAAAAACTAGGGTTTTAACCAACTTGCAAACCAGGGAAAAAAAAAAGAGAAGGGAGGGGGGAGAGGAGGGAGGGGGGGAAAAAAGAGGGAAAGTAGTAATAAGGGGAAAAACTTAAATTTGTTACCCCTTTTTTTCACAATGTTTCACCCATTGTATAGGGAAATCTTTTTAAAAAAAAGATACCTAACGTTTACGTGGTCCCCACTTAGCTCTTCATATTAATACCTTATGATTAGCCGTAAAAAAGCATTTGTTAGATTATGTTTGGTGGATAAAAGGTGTGGGAGCTTCGGATATACAGTTATAGGGGCACTGATATTCCAACACTAAACCCCCCCTGCTTTTAACATTTTTTGCATGATCCCCCAAAAAAATTTTTTCCGCTGCTTTCCCCCCCTTTTATTCTACATATGCCTCACCCCCCCCCCCACACCACATCCCGCTCTCTCACTCCAAAAGATGGTATCTTCCTGACCAGGCATAAATTACTGCCTCCCTTTCTCACGCATTTTTAAAATTCCCAAAATATTCCCGCCACTACCCAATACCCCCAGCTCCCAATTTTTACAACTCCCCTACTCTGTTTTTTACTGACAAATTCAATTCATTTCCCCAGGGTTTCCTAACTTGTTTATCTTAATCCAAAATTTTTTTTTTTTTCATAAAAATTTTTGACGGTGCCCCTCCCCCCTATATTGCTCTCCCTTTTCCTCTCTCACCTCTCTTCCCTTTCTTTTACCTTTATATACTTGCTCTTTTTTTAACACTTTTCATAAGCTCCTTTGCTCTTTTTTCCCCCCCTTTACTTCATTATTCCACCAATCACTCTTTCCTCTTGCCCCCACCCTCCTATAGCCAAATTCGCCCCACATTTAAATACTGTTTTTTTTTAAAAATATTCCCAACCCTCTTAACCCCCCCACACTCATACTTTCACCACCCACCTTTCTGCCAATATTGCTTACATCTCGCCCGAAAATTCCTCCTTCATATTTTTTTAAACTTTTCCCCCTGTCTCATCTACCCTTTTCTAACCCGTAGCACAAAATAAAAAATTTTCAATATAGGTGGGAGGGCACGTCGAAATTTTAATGAAATAAGAAAAATTTTGGGGTGAGTTTTAAAAAAATTAAGAAAGCCTGGGGAAATATGGATTTTTTAGTTAAAAAAAAAGGAAGTGGGGGGGTTAGTAATGGGAAGAGGAGGGATTAGGGAGATGGTGAGAATATTTTGAGGAACTTTTTAAAGTTAAGGAAAAGGGGCGTAATTTCATCCTGGCAGGGAGTTTCCCTCTTTAGGAGTGAAGAAGGCAGAATGTAAGTGTGGGGGGGGTACGTGAGGCATTACGTAAAATAAAGGGGGAAAAACACTGGGAAATATGGGTCAGACAGAAAAGTTAAAAGCAGGGGGATTAGTGTTGGGGTGGTTTGGTACTTTTGTTTTTTAAATGAGAAAGGGGGAAGGTACCAGGGATTGGCGGGGGAGCATGTATTGTCCCTTTATATAAAGGGAAAGGGGACAAAAGGAAATGTAAAAATTTTTAAAAGGGAAAAAGTTTTGAGTATACCAGGGAAAAATGCACAGTAGGGTTATAATTTAAAAAAATTAGAGGAAAAAGAAGAATAAGGAATTTTCGATGACAAGGAGGTTTTGATGGGTTTGGGGGATGTGTAAAAGTGTTCATTGAACATTAGTGAAAAGTTTTAGATAAAGGGAGGGGGGGTTTTTATTGCATTTTAAGGATTTTTGAAAAGCATAAGATAAATGAAAGGGGCAATGTGCAGATTTTCAAGTAATGGGAAAGGGGAAGTTATTTAAAAACGTAAAAAAGGGTTTTTTGAGGATAGTAGGCTCAGGTTAGGGTGTGTAAAGAGAGGGAGACACTTCCCCGGTAAAAGTAGATCTTAACAGGGATGTGTAATGTCACCATGGTTGTTTAATTATTTTGGAAGGGGTTTAAAGGAAGTAAAGCTAGGGGGTTTCGGGGGGGGGGATTTAAAAAATTTTTGGGGAATCAAATTCAAAATGGGAATTGCACGTTACTTTTGTGATGTTTCTGTGCTTATGGGGATTAAAAAAAAATTTCAAAGGTTAGTGGGGAGTTTGGGAATGGTTAAAGGGAGAAAGTTTAAAATGAAAACAGAAAAGAGTAAGGTGATGGGGGGTCAAATGTTTTGATAAAGAAAAATGGGATATCAAATTGGGAGAGGGTAAAGGAAAAGGAATGTTTTTAATTTTGGGAGTTTTAGTGCGGCAGGGGGATTTATGAAGGATGAGGGGTTTAAATTTAAAAATTTTTGAGGGAAAAAAGTGATGGTGCGTTGAGGTAAGTGGAGTCAAAAATGTTATCTTGGATGAAAAAAAGGGAATGATGAAAGTATAGTAGTACCAACACTCTTATAAATTTTAAGGGGGTTAAATGAAGCGGAGGAAGGTTGGGCGGGAGGATTTTCCTGTTTTAAAAGGGGCAATGGTTTGGTAAAAATTTAAGTTGGAGTGTGGAAATTAGGAAAAAGGGAGTTTAAAAGTTTGTAAAAGGGAGAAAGGAGGGGGTTAAAAGGTGGTTTTGGTTTTAGGAGAAAGGAAAAAAAGGTGCATTTGAAAGCAATAAATCATGGGGAAAAAGGGGGGGGGGGGGGTTTTTGGGTCGCCTCGAAAGGGTTTTGGGGGAGGGGTAAAGGAGGTTTTGGGGCAAGGGGGTTGGGGCTTCCACAAGCATGCGTAGGGGTTAGGGGGAATGGGGACAAAAAGGGATTGGGTTCTATGATTTTGGGGTGAGAGGGTAATATTTAGTGAAGGGATTCAGGGAAACCCGGTTATTTTCATTAGTCGGACTTGAGTCCTGGAAATGGGAATACAAGCCTGCCTTTAAGGAGGGGGTTTTTGGGATATTGGGGGTTTTTTGGGGGTATTTGTGTCTTTTAGTGTATGCTTCTAAAAATGCTGATTCTGGCACCTCTGCAAAAACAGTGTAAGGCGAGTTGGTGAAAGTGTTGAAAAATGATGAAAGTTTTTCTTTTTGGGGGTTTTCTTTCTTTTTTTTTGGGGCACCCGCCTCTGGGAGACGGCCGATTGTTGGAAAAAAAAAAAAAAATCATTGCCCCTCTATAAACGTGTACATCCCGGAGCCACCCATAACCTTTTATCCCCAATAATAATCTTAAACTACTTTCATTTCGTGTTGTATCATACCTTGTATATTTATTTATCCTCTTTTTCATAAAATATGTATTACCTATTACCAAACCTCTTTCTACACATAGCTCAATTAAAGGCTCCCCATTTACATTTACCCCTGGCACCCCAAATTTACCTACTACTCCCTCCACAACATTTTTACCCACTTTAGCATTGAAATCCCCAACCACAAGTACTCTCACACTTGGTTCAAAACTCCCAATGCATTCACTCAACATTTCCCAAAATCTCTTTACACTTCTCTCTTCTCCAGGTGCATACACACTTACTATAACCCACTTTTCACATCCAACCTTTATTTTACTCCACATAATCCTTGAATTAATACATTTATACTCTTTTCACGCCATAGCTTATCCTTCAACATTACTGCTACTCCCTCTTTAGCTCTAACTCTATTTGAAACCCCCTGACCTAAACCCATTTATTTCTCTCCTCTGAAGCTCTCCCACCCCTTTTAGCTTTGTTTCACTTAAAGCCAGGACATCCAGCTTCTTCTCATTCATAACATCCACAATCATCTCTTTCTTATCATTTGCACAACATCCACGCACATTCGGACATCCCACTTCGACAATTTTCTTATTCTTTTTAGTAATCATTACAGGAAAAGAGGTTACTAGCCCATTGTTCCCGGCATTTTAGTTGACTTTACAACACACATGGCTTAAGGAGGGAAGATTCTTATTCCACTTCCCCATGGATATAAAAGGAAAAGTAATAAGAACAAGAACTATTAAGATAAAATCTAAGAAAACTCAGATGAGTGTGTATAAAAAAATGTGTACATGTATGTGTAGTGTGACCTAAGTGTAAGTAGAAGTAGCAAGACATACCTGTAATCTTGCATATTCATGAGACAGACAAAAGACACTAGCAATCCTACCATCATGTAAAACAATTACAAGCTTTCATTTTACACTCACTTGGCAGGACGGTAGTACCTCCCTGGGTGGTTGCTGTCTACTGTAATTTAATGATCTATAGATATAACAGACACAGTAATATGAGTGCATATTTCGTATATTAAGTTCAATCTCTTCAAGAGTGGAGGGGCGTGTTGTCTGGTGCAGGAATGGGTAATAATCTGCACAGCAGCTTATTGTTAGGTTATTAATGGTTTGAGGCGATTAGTCACAGTAGATCCCCAAGCACAAATACCATAGGTGAGGTAAGGGCAGATAAGAGAGTGGTATAGTGCAAGTAGTGCCACCTGGGGTACATAGTATCGTATTTTGCAAAGGATGCCTATGATGCAAAACACTGTAGATGTTACACGTATTACTAATACTAGACATCAAAAATGGAAAGATAATGTGAAAAAGAAATTCATATTTATTTACGATTTAATATTATGTCTAAGTTTGTTTACATCTCTCTTAACCGCAAATGGAACATGTATGATCTGTGATAATAATTTTTTCTAACACACTGACCATCTTCCACCAGGGCAAAAAAAAAAAAAAAAAAAAAAAAAAAAAAAAAAAAAAAAAAAAAAAAAATCATTCACACACATCGCTGTCTTTGCAGAGATGCACAGATATGACAGTTCAGATGTCACTCCAAACAGCAAGTATCCCATACTCCTCCATTAAAGTGTAGGCATTACACTTTCTACATCCATGACTCGAGTCTGGCTAACCAATTTCCATGAATCCCTTCAAAAAATATGACCCTGCTCACACTCCATTATATTATATTATTGCATCTTGACGTTTGTTTATGTTTCTCTCAACTGTGAATGGAACATGTACAATCTGTAATTGGTTATGCATAAATTTTGATAAATTTTAATAGATTTGTGTATATTTTATGATTGTAAATGATTAAATAGACTAGTATCTACATATATTTTATGCATTCATGAAATACAGGAGGGCCCCACTTTACGGTGTTTCACTTTACGGCGTTCCGCTAATACGGTCATTTCAAATTATGACCAAAACTCGCTATACGGCTCCCCCCACCTGACTTTCTAATACGGTCTCCGCGCCCCACCCTGTTTGTTTACATTCTTCGTGAGCTCAGTAAGCACTAAGTCTGTCCATTTTGTCTGGAAACTCCAAAATTTCAAATGTTTTTAAAAGTTATTTCATATTTTATATATACTCTGATAATTATACTTATGTATACCTGTACTTAAATAAACTTACATACTGTGCTGGCATGCAGGTACACATTAAAATCAGTAAGAGTGTCTTATGTCTCCAGACGTCATATTAGTAATGATAATAATAATCGTCGAGTCTCATTTAAATGTCGTATATTACGTTAAATACACATTTTCATTAATCCATCTAAGATATTTTTTCAAAAATTATATAATAAACACGATAATAACATAAAAAGATGATAATACACCCCACAATAGATAAATAAACATAAATATGAGATGTGGTAGCAGACGACTTGCACAAGTGACGCCATATTAGAAATGATAATAATAATAATCACCGAGTCTCATTAAATGTTGTATATTACGTTAATATACACATTTTCATTAATCCATCCATGATATTTTTTTCAAAATTATACAATAAACACGATACATAACATAAAAAGATGATAAATACACCCTACAATAGAATAAATAAACATAAATATGAGATGTGGTAGCCAGATAACTTGTACAAGTGATGCCAAGAATAACATTTTCTCTAATCTAACATAATAGAAAATGTGTTACTGGGGGTAACTGTAGAAAATTATTCCTTTCGTATGTATGTAAGTTTATTCAGGTATACACAAATACATAGATTATCATACATAACAACATATGTGTAGAGAACCTAGGATAACCTAAAAAAGTCAGAGCGACTTATTTCCATTGCCTTCACTCAGAGCATCATTTCTTCTCAAAATGATGTTACATGAGAATGGGAGTGTTCTTCTTTATTTATTCTACCGTATCAATGTAGAGACAACCTGTACACAATGTAACTTGTACACAAACCAGACATGTACACTTCGTTTACAAAACTTACCTTCGCCTGGTTTGTTTACATAACTCTGCGCCTGTCCTCTCTCATGCACTCATTCTTTCTCTCTCTCATTTATTCGTTTTATCTCATTTACTTACTCCTGACCCTAAATTAAGACTACAAATATTTTAAGGTAAGTAATGAGTGAACTGTATATACATTTTATCGCTCTGGGATGCTTAAATGTAATAGAATATTATGTGTAGGTGGGTTGGGCCCGGTATGGTAGCCCGGCTGACTACCATACATACCACACTTGATTTTTTACAATAAATTCTACTCATCTCACCCTATATTTTAAGGTAAGTAATGAGTGAACTGTATATACATTTTATAGCTCTGGGATGCTTAAATATCATAGAATTGTATGTGTGGGTGGGATGGCATGGTATGGTAGCCTGGCTGACTACCATACATACCACACTTGATTTCTTACAATAAATACTACTTGTCTCACCCTAGATTAAGACTATAAATATTTTAAGGTAAGTAATGAGTGCACTATGTGTGTATTGTACATTTTTATTGTTTTTTTATGCCTGGTTCTATTGCTAACTTAATATATGTTAGTGTAAACTTGTTATCTAGTGTTTGTATGCATTTGTAAGTGGAAAAAAAGGGTGTTCCACTTTACGGCGGTTTCCGCTTTACGGCGGTAGCCTGGAACCTAACCAGCCGTATAAGTGGGGCCTTCTTTCAGTTGCGAATCTTCAAAAGTTTTTACAATATTTTTATTGAAAGAATCTGTGTATAAGTGGACCCACACAGTTCAAACCTGTGTTGTTCAAGGGTCAACTGTACTATTCATTTTTTAATATATTTAGATAAATCCATCCTATAACAATAAACCATTTGTCCAGTGAAGTGTTTATGTTTAAACCACAGTACAGGTGGGGTTTAACTTATAGCAGACGAGTTCTAACCCCACCCGTACCATGGTTTGTTTGCAATCGTGTTATTTCAATTTCACGAGTCTTGTTTGCTTAACCCTTTCAGGGCCCAGAGGCCAAATTTCAAAGTGCGCACAAGGGTCCAAGAATTTTCAAATAAAAAAAAAATGATTTTTTCTTATGAAATGGTAGAGAATCTTTTTCTGAAGGTAATAAAACAAAGTACAAAATTTGATGGAAAACTGACGAAATTATGCTCTCGCGAATTTTAATGTGTCAGCGATATTTACAAATCGGCGATTTTGACTGACTCCCATTTTAGGCCAATTACATTATTCCAGTAGATCAAATTCATAGCTATTTCACTAGTATTACTCCTATTCTATCGATTGAGCACAATAAATCACCCAGTCAACTGTTTCAACTACAAAATAAAGTGATCGGAAGTTGGTAATTTCGATAATTTAACACAAACTTCGAAATATTCCAATTTCAAAATAGGGTCCAGAATAAACAATGCAGACATTCCTGGCACTAAACTAACATTTCCTCTGTTCATTAGTTACGTTTTGAGGCTTTACAAATAAATTCCATTTTGATTTTTTATTGTTTATTATGTTATATTAACACACTGGCCGATTCCCACCAAGGCAGGGTGGCCCGAAAAAGAAAAACTTTCACCATCATTCACTCCATCACTGTCTTGCCAGAAGGGTGCTTTACACTACAGTTTTTAAACTGCAACATTAACACCCCTCCTTCAGAGTGCAGGCACTGTACTTCCCATCTCCAGGACTCAAGTCCGGCCTGCCGGTTTCCCTGAATCCCTTCATAAATGTTACTTTGCTCACACTCCAACAGCACGTCAAGTATTAAAAACCATTTGTCTCCATTCACTCCTATCAAACACGCTCACGCATGCCTGCTGGAAGTCCAAGCCCCTTGCACACAAAACCTCCTTTACCCCCTCCCTCCAACCTTTCCTAGACCGACCCCTACCCCGCCTTCCTTCCACTACAGACTGATACACTCTTGAAGTCATTCTATTTTGCTCCATTCTCTCTACATGTCTGAACCACCTCAACAACCCTTCCTCAGCCCTCTGGACAACAGTTTTGGTAATCCCGCACCTCCTCCTAACTTCCAAACTACAAATTCTCTGCATTATATTCACACCACACATTGCCCTCAAACATGACATCTCAACTGCCTCCAGCCTTCTCCTCGCTGCAACATTCATCACCCATGCTTCACACCCATACAGGAGCGTTGGTAAAACTATACTCTCATACATTCCCCTCTTTGCCTCCAAGGACAAAGTTCTTTTTCTCCAGACTCCTAAGTGCACCGCTCACCCTTTTCCCCTCATCAATTCTATGATTCACCTCATCTTTCACAGACCCATCCGCTGACACGTCCACTCCCAAATATCTGAATACATTCACCTCCTCCATACACTCTCCCTCTAATCTGATATCCAATCTTTCATCACCTAATCTTTTTGTTATCCTCATAACCTTACTCTTTCCTGTATTCACTTTTAATTTTCTTCTTTTGCATACCCTACCAAATTCATCCACCAACCTATACAACTTCTCTTCAGAATCTCCCAAGAGCACAGTGTCATCAGCAAAGAGCAATTGTGACAACTCCCACTTTATGTGTGATTCTTTATCTTTTAACTCCACACCTCTTGCCAAGACCCTCGCATTTACTTCTCTTACAACCCCATCTATAAATATATTAAACAACCACGGTGACATCACACATCCTTGTCTAAGGCCTACTTTTACTGGGAAATAATCTCCCTCTTTCCTACATACTCTAACTTGAGCCTCACTATCCTCGTAAAAACTCTTCACTGCTTTCAGTAACCTACCTCCTACACCATACACCTGCAACATCTGCCACATTGCCCCCCTATCCACCCTGTCATATGCCTTTTCTAAATCCATAAATGCCACAAAAACCTCTTTAGCCTTATCTAAATACTGTTCACTTATATGTTTCACTGTAAACACCTGGTCCACACACCCCCTACCTTTCCTAAAGCCTCCTTGTTCATCTGCTGTCCTATTCTCCATCTTACTCTTAATTCTTTCAATAATAACTGTACCATACACTTTACCAGGTACACTCAACAGACTTATCCCCCTATAATTTCTGCACTCTCTTTTGTCCCCTTTGCCTTTATACAAAGGAACTATGCATGCTCTCTGCCAATCCCTAGGTACCTTACCCTCTTCCATACATTTATTAAATAATTTCAAAAAACCACTCCAAAACTATATCCCACTGCTTTTAACATTTCTATCTTTATCCCATCAATCCCGGCTGCCTTACCCCCTTTCATTTTACCTACTGCCTCACGAACTTCCCCCCCACTCACAACTGGCTCTTCCTCACTCCTACAAGATGTTATTCCTCCTTGCCCTATACATGAAATCACAGCTTCCCTATCTTCATCAACATTTAACAATTCCTCAAAATATTCCCTCCATCTTCCCAATACTTCTAACTCTCCATTTAAAAACTCCCCTTTCTCCTTTTTTTAACTGACAAATCCATTTGTTCTCTAGGCTTCCTTAACTTTTTAATCTCACTCCCAAAACTTTTTCTTATTTTCAACAAAATTTGTTGATAACATCTCACCCACTCTCTCATTTGCTCTCTTTTACTTTTGCTTCACCATTCTCTTAACCTCTCTCTTTTTCTCCATATACTCTTCCCTCCTTGCATCACTTCTACCTTGTAAAAACTTCTCATATGCTAACTTTTTCTCCCTTTATATCATCATTCCACCAATCGCTCCTCTTCCCTCCCGCACCCACTTTCCTGTAACCACAAACTTCTGCTGAACACTAACACTACATTTTTAAACCTACCCCATACCACTTCGACCCATTGCCTATGCTCTCTTTAAAGCCCATCTATCCTCCAATAGCTGTTTATATCTTCCCCTAACTGCCTCCTCTTTTAGTTTATAAACCTTCACCCCCTCTCTTCCTGATGCTTCTATTCTCCTTGTTCCCATCTACCTTTTACTCTCAGTGTAGCTACAACTAAAAAGTGATCTGATATATCTGGGGCCCCCTCTATAAACATTAATCCTGAATTACTCACAGTCTTTTATCTACCAATACATAATCAACAAACTACTGTCATTTTGCCCTACATCATATTTGTAAACTTATTTTCCCTCTTTTTCTTAAATATGTATTACCTATAACTAAACCCTTTCTATACAAAGTTCAATCAAAGGTTTCCCATTATCATTTACACCTGCACCCAAACTTACTACCACACCTCTCTAAAAGTTTTTCCTACTTTGCATTCGGGTCCCCTCCACAATTACTCTTCATTTGGGTTCAAAGCCCTATACTTTCCTTTAACATCTCCCAAAATCTCTCTCTCTCCTCTACATTCCTCTCTTCTCCAGGTGCATACACGCTTTTTATGACCACTTTTCGCTCCACCTTTACTTTAATCCACATAATTCTTGAATTTAACACATTCATATTCTCTTTTCTCCTTCCATAACTGATCATTCAACATTACTGCTACCCCTTCCTTAGCTCTAACTCTCTCAGATACTCCAGATATAATCCCATTTATTTCCCTCCACCGAAACTCCCCTACCCCCTTCAGCTTTGTTTCGCATAGGGCCAGGACATCCAACTTCTTTTTATTCACATAATGAATTTTTATTCAAACCAAAAAATAGATTTACTGTTATGCAATATTGTAATAATTGTATAAATATCACCACATTTGTGAATGTATATTAGACCCACCAGCTGGCGTGTATTAGACGTGTGAGGTCGTTTGTTTACTCTTGGACATTGACAAAAATTTAACATTTCTGCTACTTTGAGCTCGGTTTCAAGCCATTTCCAGTGCTAAAACCCATCAAAATAGTCTCTATTTCTGTAATATATCTTCCATTCTATCAAATGAGACCAAGAAATTGCAAATACAACTATAAAAAACATACGAAAAAACACTGCAAAGTCGCTGTTTTAAGAAAAAATCACGGTCTCAGTTTTTTCTCATTATACACTGTGTGCTGCAGGATTTGTTATATGTGGTGCACACATACCACATAGATGTATTCTCTCATATCTAGGCAAAAATTTACCACTCACAGCTTATCAGAGTGAGCTGAGCTTTTGGCGTAGATCTACAGTTTGGACCTTAAACGTAAAGCTGTAGATCTACGGCACGGACCCTGAAAGGGTTAATATGTTTCCACCTTCCTGAACTTATTCTGAGGTTTTATTAAGTACTCAGGTTCACCTTTGGTGGTAAAACATTATTGTGTTACAGTAACTGCTATTATGGCTTGCTTACATACAGGTCTGTCACTGATGCAGACTGTAGTATCCACTGCAATGGCACATAAAAAAAAATTAGTAACATTGTTTCTTTAGAAATACTATATTTAATGCAATGGCTTGGACATACAGCAGGCATGTGTCATGGTGTTGGATAGGAGTAGAGACAAATTGCTTTTGGAACTGATGAACTGTTGGAGTGTAAGAAAGGTAATATTTTGTGAAGGGATTCAGGTAAACTGGTCAGCTGGAGAGTCCTGGTGGTGGGAAGTACAGTGCCTGCACTCTCAAGGAGATGTCTGGAATACCTGCAGTATAGAGGGACATATAAAGTGTCATATCTGCATGCCCCTGGCAATACAGTGATAATGTAAATAATGGTGATGATAGTATTTCTTTTACAGGTCACCTTGACTCAGTGTGAGATGGCCAGCAGAAAAAAAAAAAAGGCTAAATTAACATAATATAAAACTCACTTGAGTCCTGGAAATGGGAAGTACAATGCCTGCACTCTAAAGGAGGGGTTCAGAATATTGACGATTTGGAGGGATATGTTGTGTACCTTTATACGTATATGCTTCTAAGCTGTTGTGTTCTGAGCACCTCTGCAAAAACAGTAATTGTGTGTGAGTGAGGTGAAAGAGTTGAATGATGATGAAAGTATTTTCTTTTTGGGGATTTTCTTTTTGGGTCACCCTCCCTCGGTGGGAGACTGCCGACTTGTTAAAAAAAAACTCACCTGTCTCTCTCTCTATCTCTTCTATCTCTGTCCTTGGAATTAGAGCTTCTGTAACTCCTTTCTCTGCTGCGAGAGCGTCTACGGTCTCTGCTGCGAGAACGTCTCCTGTCTCTGCGGTCGCGGTCTCTATCACGATCCCTCATTCTATCACGATCTCTGTCTCGACTGAGATCTCTCCTTTCCCTTTCACGGCTAGAAAGAGATAAACCTCATTTTTATTATGATAGTACAAGCATTGGATATTTTTGATGCTACTAGTATCAGTTTAAAATTGAGTATCAATATTGCCTAATTTTGTGGGTACATATTTGAATTAGCTTAAAATTAAGTACTGGAATCGGTAAACATTTTGCTATTGTCCAATCACTACCTATGAGCACAAAGTAAGGTTTCCCTGCAGGAGCAACTGGGCAATCAGTATCTGATGGTGACAGGAGCTAAAATTCCAGCCCTCTGCCCTCTAATTTTGGTAACTAGAAAAGGAGGTAGGTGGCAGCATAAAATTTAGTCAATACCAAGAGAAAATCCACATGTAAACAGCAACCATCCAGGAAGGTACAGTATTCCTTTATTGTTATCCATGTGTGAAGTGGAAACTTGTTAAAAAAATTTCAATTTAGCAGGATTCTGCACCCCCCTTTTTTTTTCTTTTGTCATGAGCATTTATGATGGCCCTCCAAACTGCAAATATCTCCACCCCCTCCTTCAGAGAACAAGCATTATACTTCCCAAATCTGGCTAACCCACTTCCCTGAATCCCTTTACAAAGTGATACCTTGCTCACACTCCAACTTGTCAGATCCCAAAAACCATTTGCCTACACTCATTCCTATTTAGCACACACACGTCTGTTGGATGTCCAATCCCCTCCATCCAACCTTTCCTTGGATGACCCCTACCCCACCTTCTCTCCGTTACAGATTTATACACCCTCCAAGCTCTCTGGATAACACTTTTAAGAACCTCGCACCTCCTCCTAAACTCCAAACTATGAATTCTCTGCACAATATTCACACCACACATTGCCCTTACACATCCCAACTACCTCCAGCCCCTAACATTTAATACCCATGCTTTACATCCATAAGAGTTTGGGTACTACTATACTCTGATACATTCTCTTTTGTTGCCTCCATGGATAATGATCTTGTCTTCACAGATGCTCACTAAACTGCCCAGCTTGTTCCCCTCTTCAATTCTATGGTTCACTTCAGCATTCACAGACTCACTCACTGACAAATCCACTCCCAAATACGTATCTGAACACACTCACTTCCTCCATACTTCTTCCTAGTCCGATATCCAATCTTATATTACCTAAATTTTTTTTTGTTACTCTCGGCATCTTGCTCTTTCTTAAGTTTGCTTTTAATTTCCTTCTTTTACATACCCTTCCAAACCCGTCCACTAACCTCTGCAACATCTTTTCAGAATCTTCCAAAGGAACTGTCTCCTCAGCAAAAAGCAACTGTGACAACTCCCAATTTGTATATGATTCTTTATCTTTGAACCCTTAAACTGTCCAAACGTAGGTCTACGTTAGCACTGCTAGCACTCCAAATGTAGATCAGTGTTTTGTATTTCCTGCCTCCAAATTTGGTACGATTAGCCTGAGATGCCTGATTAGTACAGAATGGGTCTTAACACTTGGTGTGCGCATGTTGATAAAAAAAACGGGGACCACTTAGTACCTTGTGGGAGCACCAGTTCAATTGAGTGTCAGCTAGAGCAATTAGCATGGCAAATACTAGGGATTCACTGATGTCGTGTTGTATTAACACTCCACTTTTAAGAGGAAAGTGATGTTGACACAGAGTTTAATGGCTCTGAGATTAATGTGGCCACAAGTGGTCGAGGAAATATCAAAAAACCTCGATAATAACCCATGAGCAACATTTGTGTAGCATCCTTTCATTTTCGATACCACTGGTAGTGTCATCATACCAGAATGTCCTATAACCTATGCCCTACGTAAAGAGAAACAATTCTGGAACGTGTAATATGTATTTGGCTGGCTGGCAGGCTGGCTGACTTTGGCTGTCTCTCACAGGAACACATAAGTAGTTATACATAGTGTATATTGCCTAGGATAACCCAAAAATTCCAGGCAGTGCTATGCAGGGCTTGTAGATACAAGGCATAATAAGCATGACTGGCAAGTTATACGCATTTTCACTTGATCAGGAATCAGATGTGACAAATGCATCGTGTGTAATACCTATTGATTTAAGAGTTGCTCTCTGAGACAGAGAGAAACAGACGGAAAAACAAACAAGCACACACAGGCAGACAGAAAAACATAAGCAGAGCTAGACAGACATACATACATGTTTGTGTGTAACAGTGAAAACAAATAAAGTCAAAGTTTCCTAGAGCAGTGCACATTCAAGTATCACTCCACTGCTGCAATGTCAGCAGTTTAGTGACACTCATCTTAACACCATGCTTCAAAGAGTTTCATATATACTCCGGTATGTCTAAAACATTGCTGAGACCTATAAATACTTTGTATATATTTCTAGACAATAGTAAATGACCAAGGCAGGTGAAAATGTTCACCGTCAGTGTGTTTGTGGCTATCTGAGTACTATTTCAGTACCTAATATTAGTGTCAGAACAAAGGTTGGCTATGAAATCACAAGAGCTATTATAAATTGTAATTATCAGAACATAAAAAAGCAGGGGGGGAGGGGACAGTGTTGGAATGGTTGATATTTTTGTTTAATAAATGTATAAAATTAAATGGATAAAATTAAATTATACTGGTCGCTGTTGCCCAGCGGTGAGAGTAGCGACTCTCATTGCTGAGGTCCAGGTAATAAATTATGGCGTGCATGAGCGTGTTCAATAGGAGTGAATGGAGACGAATGGTATTTGGGACCTGACGATCTGTTGGAGAGTGAGCAGGGTAATATTTAGTGAAGGGATTCAGAGAAACTGGTTATTTTTGTATAGCTGGACTTGAGTCCTGGAAATGGGAAGCACAATGCCTGCACTCTAAAGAAGGGGTTCGGCATATTAGCAGTTTGGAGGGATAAGTTGTGGATCTTTGTACGTATATGCTTCTAAACTGTTCTGTTCTAAGCACCTCTGCAAAAACAGTGATTATGTGTAAGTGCAGTGAAAGTGTTGAATGATGATAAAAGTATTTTCTTTTTGGGGATTTTCTTTCTTTTTGGGTCACCCTGCCTCGGTGGGAGACGGCCGACTTGTTAAAAAAAAAAAAAATGTATAAAACAGGGGAAGGTACCTAGGGATTGGCGGAGAGCGTGTATAGTCCCATTATATTAAGGGAACGGGGACAAAAGAGATTGTAAAAATTACAGAGGAATAAGTTTACTGAGTATACCAGGAAAAGCTTACGGAAGGGTTATAATTGAAAGAATTAGAGGTGAGACAGAATGTAGAATTGCAGATGAGCAAGGAGGTTTTAGAGTGCGTAGGGGATGTGTAGAACAAGTGTTTACATTAAAGCATATATGTGAGCAGTATTTAGATAAAGGTAGGGAAGTTTTTATTGCATTTATGGATTTAGAAAATGCATATGATAGAGTGGATAGGGAAGCAATGTGGCAGACGTTGCAAGTATATGAAATAGGTGTTAAGTTACTAAATACTGTAAAGTTTTTTTTTGAGGAGAGTAAGGCTCAGTTTAGAGTGTGTAGAAGAGAGGGAGACTATTTCCCAGTAAAAGTAGGTCTTAGATAGGGATGTGTAATGTCACCATGGTTGTTTAATATATTCATAGATGGGGTTGTAAAAGAAGTGAATGCTAGGGTGTTCGGGAGAGGGGTGGGATTAAATTATGGGGAATTAAATACAAAATGGGAAGTGACACAGTTACTTTTTGCTGATGATACTGTGCTTATGGGAGATTCTAAAGAAAAATTACAAAGGTTAGTGGACAAATTTGGTAGTGTGTGTAAAGGTAGAAAGTTGAAAGTGAACCTAGAAAAGAGTAAGGTGATGAGAGTATCAAATGATTTAGATAAAGAAAAATTGGATATCAAATTGGGGAGTAGTAGTATGGAAGAAGTGAATGTTTTCAGATATTTGGGAGTTGACGTGTCAGCGGATGAATTTATGAAGGATGAGGTTAACCATAGAACTGATGAAGGAAAAAAGGTGAGTGGTGCATTGAGGTATATGTGGAGGCAAAAAAATTTATCTATGGAGACAAAGAAGGGAATGCATGAAAGTATAGTAGTACCAACACTCTCATATGGGTGTGAAGCTTGGGTTGCAAATGCTGCAGCAAGGAGGCAGTTGGAGGCAGTGGAGATGTCCTGTCTAAGGGCAATGTGCGGTGTAAATATTATGCAGAAAATTTGGAGTGTGAAAATTAGGTGTGGAATTAATAAAAGTATTAGTCAGAGAGCTGAAGAGGGTTTGTTGAGGTGGTTTGGTCATTTAGAGAGAATGGATCAAAGTAGAATGACATGGAGAGCATATAAATCTTTAGGGGAAGGAAGGCGGGGTAGGGGGTCATCCTCGAAAAGGTTGGAGGGAGGGGGTAAAGGTGTTGTTGTGGGCGAGGGGTTTGGGCTTCCAGCAAGCGTGCGTGAGCGTGTTAGATAGGAGTGAATGGAGACAAATGGTATTTGGGACCTGACGAGCTGTTGGAGTGTGAGCAGGGTAATATTTAGTGAAGGGATTCAGGAAAACCAGTTATTTTATATAACTGGACTTGAGTCCTGGAAATGGGAAGTACAATGCCTGCACTCTAAAAGAGGGGTTTGAGATATTGGCAGTTTGGAGGGATATATTGTGTATTTTTATACGTATATATACTTCTAAACTGTTGTATTCTGGGCACCTCTGCAAAAACAGTGATTATGTGTGAGTGAGGTAAAAGTGTTGAATGATGATGAAAATATTTTCTTCTTGGGGATTTTCTTTCTTTTTGGGTCACCCTGCCTTGGTGGGAGACAGCAGACTTGTTGGAAAAAAAACAAAAAAAAATTACACAAATCAAAATAATAATGAGGAACAAAGGTATATCGGCAACACTTCTGCAAGCGGCAGGACTCAATGTTGCCGTCAGGTAAGCATCCAACGCCAACTTCGTGGGCTTATATTTTGGTAAGTACTGATCCTAATTTTGTTTTTATCTTATAAAGAGTAGAATAATGTCCTCTTCATTTAATTTTTTTTTTTTCAAAATATTCAAAGTGCTGGGCGAGTGAACGTAGATATCTACATTTATGGTGACATCACGCAACTGTCTGAAGAATACTTACCAGAAAATAATTTCCTTCTCTTCTACGTAAACTAACCTGAACCTCTCTTTCCTCACAAACTCTTAACTAATTTAAATAACTTACCACCTATTCCATACACTTGCAACATCTACCACGATGCTTCCCTATCCACCCCACCACATGCCTTGTTTAAATCCATATTTGCAATATTAAGTTCCTTCTCTCTATTTAAATACTGTTCACTTAAATGCTTCAATGTAAACACATGGTCTTGACGTCCCCAATCATTCCTTTAACCCCCTTATTCATCTGCAATCCTGCTCTGTCTTACCTTTAATTCTTTCAATAATAACTACCACACACTTTACCTGTTATACTCAACAGGTTTATTTCAAAACGATTCTTGCACTTTTAGCCCCTTTTCTTTCAAACAAACTATGCGTGCACACTGACAATCCCAAGGTACCTTTCCCCTTTTACATATTTACTGAACAAAATCACCAACCAATCCAAATCTATATCACCACCTGCTTTTAAAATTACATCTTGATCCCATTCTAGGTAGTAGGTTGGTAGACAGCAACTGCCTTGGGAGACACTACTGTCCTGCCAAGTGAGTGTAAAACAGAAGCCTGTAATTGTTTTACATGATGGTAGGATTACTGGTGTCCTTTTTTCTGTCTCAAACATGAAAGATTTCAGGTACCTTTTGCTACTTCTCCTTACACTCACTTCACACTACACATACATGTACAAGCATATATATACACACATCCCTCTGGGTTTTCTTCTTTTTTCTTTCTAGTTGTTCTTCTTTATTTCCTCTTATCTCCATGGGGAAGTGGAACAGAATTCTTCCTCTGTAATCCATGCTTGTTGTAAGAGGCGACTAAAATGCCGAAAGCAAGGGGCTAGTAACCCCTTCTCCAGTATAAATTACTAAATTTAAAGAGAGAAACTTTAGTTTTTCTTTTTGGGCCACCCCGCCTCGGTGGGATACGGCCAGTTTGTTGAAAGAAAAGAAAGATCTTGATCCCATCAATCCTAGCTTCTTTAACCTGTTCATTCTACCCACTGCCTCATGCACATCCCACATGCTCACATCTGGCTCTTCCTCACTCTTGAGATGTTACACCTCCCTACCCAATACATGAAATCAATGCCTCCCTTTCTTCAAAATTTAACAGCTTCTCAAAATATTCCTTCCATCTTCCCAATACCTCCACCTCCCTATCTAATTTGCACTCCCTTTATCTTTTCAACTCCTTCACCAATCTCTTAACCTCTCTTTTACTCTCAATATATTCCACCCTCCTTGCATTACTTCCATTTTGTAACAACACCTGACACTAGCTTTTTCTCCTTTATCACTCAACTTCATCATTCCACAAATCACCCTTCTTCTTTTCTGTACCCACCCACCTATACCCACAAACTTCCGCTACATATACAAACGCTGTACTCTTATATCTATCCCATACCTCTGACCTCATTACCTATACTCTCAATGGCTCATCTCTCACCCAACAGTTCCTTATATCTTACCCTAACTTCCTCTAGGCCAGAGGGTGGCATGGACCTGCTTAGCATGGGTCAGTAGGCCTACTGCAGTGTTCCTTCTTTATGTTCTTAATTTATAAACTTTTACTTCTCTCACTGATAACATTCTCTTTGTACCCCATCTACCTCTTACTCTGTGTAGCTACAATTAAATAATGATCCAATAAAAAACACATATTCAAAAGTCCACCAATCAACCTTCTTTTCATTTGATGGCTCTGGATCATTTTGAGTTCCTTTTTCCCATAGCTAAGTAAATGAAGTCTGTCACTATTGAACATTAAAAAAATTTTACTCGCCCATTAGAAAACTTTGGGAAACCATAACAAAAATTCCAACAAACACGTACTTGCCAACAAAGTAAGAAATAATACCAATTTAAAAAATGAGTACTTAACACAATAGTGTTAAATGATAATACTGTATCCAATAAGGACTTAGAGAGGCATAAACTGTAATAATTACCTTATGCGCCTTCTTTCTTCTTCTTTCTTCCGTCTATCTTCTCTTTCCCTTTCCTTGCGTTTCTCTTCTTCTAACAATGCTTTACGTCTCTCATCTCGTTCCTTTTCACGAAGTAATTCTCGATCAGTTCTTGCCTTATCTCGACTCTGTTGAATCTTCCAAGAATCAAAATTGTATTTCACACACACACACACACAAAAAAAAAAAAAAAAAAAAAAAATTAGCCTCCATAACGAAGTGTCAACAAACAACGTTACCAGTACCGAGACAACCTGGGAAAGCAAGCTAACTTAAACCTGTACAACACACACTGTCGTCCAATAACCAAACAAATCTCAATCAAAAGACTGGACAACCCTTGGCTCACTGGCAGCATGTTTAGATAAACTGACAAGAAACACGACTAAGTATCAGACACTCTAACACCAGTTAATCATGTAGTTAAAATTCTACTATTAAACCAAATTAAAAACCCACTTTCCAAAAAAAGACAACCCTACCGTCTCAGGAAGCTACAGGTCCTGTTTTAGAAAACAAAAGACTGGTACCCTCTGAGGTAATTCCAACTTAAAACACCCTTGCTTATGTCCTTGCTTTTATGACCATGCAACCGAATCCCAGGAATGAAACCTAAATTAATAACCATAGAATATAATGGCTTAACATGCAAGGACACAACTAACAATGGCTGTCATAGAAACAATCAGGTTTTAGTACCCCAGAACAAATTACCAACCAATTAATTTTTTTTTAGTATTGCCACACATTTTCACATTGCTCTACCGAATTTCAGGCTTTCCTAAACTTTTAAGATCCGTGCTTAACCCTTTCATGGTCCAAGGCCAAAATCGGAAGGGGTAACACCAGTGTCCAAGAAATTTTTGAAGAAAAAAAAAAAAAAAAAAAAAAAAAAAAAAAAAAAAAAAAAAAAAAAAATCTTGCAGAATTAAAGACTATTTTTGTGAAGGTAATAAAACAAACAAACAAATTTTCTGATCAGTACTTACCGAGGGAAGTTGACCCAAAATGACCGGGTGGCGGCAACATCAGTGACTTCCGCAAAAATTTACGTTTTTATACTTTTTTCTTTTCTTTTCTAATTTTTTTCTTTTTCTAGTAACATTTGTGACCTGTGAGACCAATATAATGTATATTGTGTAAGTGTACACTCATTGTATTCAACACAATAACTGCACTAATTTGTTTATTACATTGCTTACAAAACTTTACAAGTTTATTGTAAATAAAATGACGAAAATATTAGTGCAGTTATTGTGTTAAATACAATTGTACAATATAGTACCATATGGTACAATGGTGCCATAGGGTGCAATGGTACCATGTAGTACAATTGTACATATGGTACAATGGCACCATATGGTACTATGGCACATGATACAATGGTACCATATACTACAATAGCACCATTTGGTACAATGGTACCATATACAATGGTACCATATTGTGCAATGGTACCTAATGGTACCATATGGTGCAATGGTACCTTATGGTACTATATGGTGCAATGGTACCACATGGTACATTGTACCATATGGTACCGTTGTATTCAACGCAATAAACACACTAATATTTTCATCATTATTTTGTTTACAATAATTGTTTACAACAAAAATATGCAAAAATGTTGTATATTAGTAATGTTCTACTATATATTTACAAATGTACAGGGACTCGACATGTTCCTTGAGGTGGATGACAAAGTGCTTTGTCTCGGAAACTGCAGTCAGTAGCTAGCTTGCATTGCCACTCACTCAAGTCTTGGCTGGTCTCTCCTGCCACCAACACCTACTGACCATATGGTACATGGTATCATATGTTAAAGGGTACCATATGGTACATTGTATTATATGGTATAGGGTACCATGCAGAACAGGATAACATATTGTGCAGGGTACCATATGGCACAGGGTACCATATGGCACAGGGTACCATACAGTACAGGACACCATATGGTACAGATACAGGGATCCCTATGGAAATAAGTCACCCTGACTTTTTTGGGTTATCCTAGGATTTTACACATATGCTGCTATGTATGATAATCTATGTAATTGTATTTCTGTACACCTGAATAAACTTACTCAAGTGCATGTGGCATCATAAGTAAGTTTATTTAGGTATACACAAAGTTACACAGAATATCATACTTAGCAGCACATGTTTGGAGAACCTAGGATAACCCAAAAAAGTCAGACAGACTTATTTCCATTAGGGTCCCTGTACCATATGGTATAATGTACCATATGGTACAATGTACTATATGGTGCATGTGCCATATGGTACCATTGTGCCATATGGTACCATTGTGCCATATGGTACCACTGTGCCATATGGTACCATTGTACCATATGATACCACTGTATGACATGGCATCATTGTACCATATGGTACCATTGTACCATATGGTACAATGGTACCATATGGTTCAAAACCATAGAATTCTTCTTCAGCTCCGCTTCCATCAGTCTTAGAACTGTAAGTTGTGAAGAGGAGAGTCAGAATTCAGCCAGAGTGTGAGTGGGGAGTGAGAGCTTCCTTGCCTCAGGCATGGCGAACAAAGCTACTTTACCAGCGTTCCCACAATGTCATGCGGGCCTCCAGATTTTTTCTATAGTGTGCACACTGACCACCCAGACCCATTCTCTCAGATGTAGGCCTACCAGCCTTCTCGCGCTAAATTTGATGCCGCTAGAATTTTGGCATAGATCTACGGTTTGGACCCTGAAAGTAAAGCCGTAGATCTACGGGACAGACCCTGAAAGGGTTAAAATAAGCACATATTATGCAACCCATTTTCCAATCTGCATTAAGATATTCACCACATGTAATATATTTTTTTTAACACATTTGCCATTTCCCACTGAGGCAGGATGACCCAAATGGAAAGAATAACCCAAAAAGAAAGCAAAAACTTTCATCATCTTTCCAACACTTTCACCATCATTCATATATAATCACTCTCTTTGTAGAGGCACTCAGATACGACAGTTTAGATGTCCCTCCAGACAGCCAATATCCCAAACCCCTCCTTGCAAGTGCAGGCATTGTACTTCCCACCTCCAAGACTCAAGTCCAACTAACCAGTTTCCCTGAATCCCTTCAAAAAATATTACCCTACTCAAACACCTAAATGTAGAGAATCATTTATTTGAGTACACAAATAACCTGCATATAGGAGACAAACTTACAACAATGTTTCGAACTAACATGGACCATCAACAAGTATGACTAGTTAATGGTCCAAGTCGGACCGAAACACGTTTCAGTCTTCCATTTGCAAGATATTGTGTATTGCTCTAATCACAATATTGTCATTTTATTCTTCTTTATTCAAATAATGTGTAATTCTTGCTAATACATGTACACACAGATGACTGACAAATAAAACACAACATTCATTTTATATTTATGGAGAAGCACAAAACTCAAAGGAGTCTTAATGTGTATGGGGAATGGGAGGTATTTCCAGTTCCTTGGACCAGGAACCTTTCACCAGTATAAGGAAAATCCCCTTCTAAGATCTATATTCATAACTTTTCTGTTTTCTCTGAAGATGTTGAAGACCCCCTTAAAAGAACAAAATATACCAAAACACTGAACCAAGATAATATTTCACAGGAAACAAACTACAAACACAAAATATTAAAATATAACTACTTCCCTAATAACCAATTCCCAATTCTGACTTACTAAGATAAAAGAGATGGTGACGAAGCCTCTTGATTTAAAAAGTAAATTCCAAGATAATTACAAATTTTCCTTACATATAACATGCATGTTACTGTATTATTTCTTAAATGGATAAAAAGCACATTTAAGAAATCCAGTGTTATACAGTATTAGCATGAACACAGAAGGGGACTTACATCTCTGATCTCCTGGATGGCTTGGCGAAGCCTAGCAAATCCGACATGCTGTTTACCGGTCAGGTGGTCATCAATCCGCTGCTGAGCATCACCTACGATTAGAAATGCACCACACACTTCACACACCTCCATCTGTTTCTCCTGAGATGCTGCCATCTCTGCAGCCTGTTGGTCATAGATGAAAAAGTGAAAACTACGGTTCATCTCCACCAAAACAAATAAAAGGGAGGCAATCATGGCTACATTAATAGTTAAAAGGAACCAATTGATTTCATTGAAAATGTTAAAGTTGTATTAATAATGTAATACGTACATGTTAAATCTAAAATTTTATTTCAATGAAAGTTTTAAACACCTGAATATCACTAACTCTCATTGAAATATCTATCAATATATAAGATAACAGTTTTGAAAACATGTTTTTTATTAAGAGAGTTCAGCCTGATTGGTTTGTTTATTCAGTAAAGTACAATGTATAAAAATAATCCCATGCCAAATATGCCAAGTGAACCAAACAAGCCAAACTATTAATATTAAGATCTCGCGTATTGATAGGTAAATACGGTGTGTGTTTGTGTTACAAACACTGGCCTTATGCTGACAGGTAAACACAGTGAAATAGTTCCTTTTGTTGTTGGTCACCATTTTTATTTCGCTTCAGGGAAATAAACCAAGTGTTTTAATTCCGATTTTAATAAATCTATATTTGAATATTAGTTCTGAGAGATAGGTGAGACAAGGTTCATCTAGCATATGGGAATCTTTATTTCAGATTTATAATTTCGCACACAGTTTCATACTTTAAATACGTAGTACAAAAGAAAGGCTAGAGGAGGAGGTTTGTAGACACTAGTCATCTCCATAGCGATATTAAAGACATACTAGTTCATGTAGGTTGTGAAAAAGCCAGGGAAGTAACGTCGGCTTATAATACGAAGTGTATTGTTATGAGTTAATGAACGAGGCGGATCTTAGTGGTCACCATCACAGCAGATCGTACAGGTAGTCTTGTCCTCAAGGTTGAACAGCGTTGAAAATTCTTTAAACAGATCCCTGGCTCAGTGTCTGACATTGTTGATAATGTTTTGTAAAAACCCTAAGTGGGAGTTGAGACATTAGAGCATTATGGTAACTTATTCGTTGAAACGGTTCGCCACACAATGCTCAGCAGTCCAATGACAAAGACTATGCGTAATGAGAGGAGTAGAAGGTAACATTCCCTTCCCTTTTGGCGACTGCTTTCGTGCCATCAATGCTTGTGTGAATGTACAGCAATAAGGACTGTTTAGTGGCTTAATATATTTGAATAGCAACTACTTGAAAGTCAATGGACAATCTCATGAAGTGGTTACCATTTCACTAGTCGAAGTAGTCTTTGTCCAAAGTTTGATAGCAAGCTTGAAAGTATCTTTGTAAGAAGATCCCATGATGCTAGCAGTGTGACAGTTGTGATCGAATGGGTTGAAAGAACGCGCATGGAGATTGAGACAATGCAGATAGGGAACTTTATCATGGACTGTTCACCACACAGTGGCTTCATCAGTCCATACAAAGAGGAAGGCGTAAGGAAGGCAGGAGTATGAGGTAATCAGTCCCTCAGCCTGGAGTCGATGTGTTCAGTCCATCAATCTTGTAGAATGTACAGCATAGGGCCGTAGACGTGCTTATATACTTGTATTGGACTGATGAAGCCACTGTGTGGCGAAACGTTTCCTGAATAAAGATTCCCATATGCTGCATAAGTGTCTCAATCTCCAACTTGTCGGTTTTTCAAACCATTCATCACAACTGTCAGACACTGCAGCATCATGGGATCTTCTTACAAAGAATTCTTCAACGCTTTTTCAACCTTGACAAAGACCTACTTCGACTAGTGGATGGTACCACTATGAATCCGCCTCCGTCTGCTTCAAGTCACCTCACTACAGTATATAAGCCACGTCTACGGCCCTATGCTGTACATTCTACAAGATTGATGGACTGAACACATCGACTCCAGGCTGAGGGACTGATTACCTCATACTCCTCCTCTCCTTACGCCTTCCTCTTTGTATTGGACTGATGAAGCCACTGTGTGGCGAAACGTTTCCTGAATAAAGATTCCCATATGCTGCATAAGTGTCTCAATCTCCAACTTGTCGGTTTTTCAAACCATTCATCACAAGTCCTCTCGTACTTTGTAACTAAATTAGATATTAATTATGTTAGACATTTAGTCTAGAAGGAAGCACCTAGGGTGTACCAAGGTTCAACTTATGACGATTTTTGACACTTCTTCCTGATCTTTATTCAATTTGTATACTCTCTTTTCATACTTAGTAAATACGTAGGTAACACATTAAAATCCCATACTCATAGGGAGGTTATGTGACACCTTGTGATACTTCACATACGATGAATTTTAAAGAACATAACTATGTTTATCTAGGTAGTAGGTTGGTAGACAACAACCGCCCAGGGAAGTACTACCGTCCTGCCAAGTGAGTGTAAAACGAAAGCCTGTAATTGTTTTACATGATGGTATTATTGCTGGTGTCTTTTTTCTGTCTCATAAACATGCAAGATTTCAGGTACGTCTTGCTACTTCTTCTTACACTTAGGTCATACTACACATACATATACACACATCCCTCTGGGTTTTCTTCTATTTTCTTTCTAGTTCTTATTCTTGTTTATTTCCTCTTATCTCCATGGGGAAGTGGAATAGAATTCTTCCTCCATAAGCCATGCGTGTTGTAAGAGGCGACTAAAATGCCGGGAGCAAGGGGCTAGTAACCTCTTCTCCTGTATATATTACTAAATGTAAAAGGAGAAACTTTCGTTTTTCCTTTTGGGCCACCCTGCCTTTGTGGGATACGGCCGGTGTGTTGAAAGAAAGAAGAAGAACTATGTTTATGTTCATACAAATATTTAAATAGCCAAACTCCAAACAATCCATCAATAGTGACAATCCCGTACGGAAAGGAAAACTAGTTACTTACTTTCGAGAAACAACAATCTCTTACAGGGATTACTTAAGCTAGCAACCTCTCAGATTAATAGTCAATCGTCTCATGCAAGAGATTTTGAATTCTACAGAAAAGTAACTACGTAACCGAGTGCTAGAGAGAGCTATGCGCTCTGGGCTGAGAACCTGAACCTGCTCAGAAGAGTGTATGAGCCTACTGCTTGTGTCAGCGACCAGTAACTCTCACGTCAGGTTGGTCACGTGACAAGCTTTGACTCCAGCTGGTAGCATAACTAGCGGCCGGGCTTTTAACTAGCAATTCCATCGTCTTTCTCTATTACTATACATACATAAATATTAGCATTAACCATAAATATTTGCATTAACATACATATAAAATTAAAGAGTAATAAATGTCGGGCATAACCCGCAACAGTGTGAATTAACAAAATAGATCTTTGAAATTTGTCCATAATCAGAAACTGACTTATACTATTTCCAATGACAAGCTCCATACATTGAGAATGGATTATTTTTCTTTTCTGAAGTGAAATACTTGTCTTGTTTCATTAACTGAACTGCTAAAAGCAGAAAATAATTAAATGATGTCCGAAGTTCAGAGAGCAACTATTTTAGTGCACTGGCAATTACAAGTGCACCACTGATTTTCCAGAAGTGATAGCCCAGAACTTCGTTTTGTCTGGGCAAAATTACAAGGGCACCTGAAATTCACACTACTGCCATACTAGCTTACTGTGTGATCACTGATGATGCTGTGTAACACACACTCACCTATATTCTTTACACTACAAGTGGTGGTGGTGATCCCTTGATTATGTGCAATTCTTAACTTTATTTTGCTTACATTTAAACCCACCTATGGCAAATGTCACTGGTATAGTTGAAAAATTTGATAAAGTACTCAGTGTCCACACTTCTCAAAAAATAATAATAATAAAAATCTTCCGAAATCGCAGAGAATCTTTTGTTGAAGGCAATGACACCAAAAATACAAAATTTGATGGAAAATTTATGGAATTAAGGAGGTGTAAAGTTAGCATTCCAAGAGCATTTTACGCCTAAGCAATTTTGCCAAATTTGCACCTTATTTGAAGCCAATTCCATTTCTCTATTTCACCAAATTCTTAGCTATTTCATTAGTTTGTCTTCCATTCTATCGAATAACTACAAGAGACCACACATTTGACTATCAAAACTACCCTATAAACTGCACAGAACATGGTAATTTGGCCAATTTTACACAGAATTTAAACAATTATAATTTCTTAGTTTTTTTAACACGTTGACTGTTTCCCACTGAGGTTGGGTTACCCAAAAAGAAAAATATTCTAAATATTCTAAAATAAACATTTGTAGACATTCCAGGCAGTAAAACATTTCCTCTGTGCAATAATCATGTCCCCAAGCCTCTCCAATATTACACTAGCCTTCCATTTTGAATTCACAAAAAATTAAGATCTACCCTATTACTCGGATAATAAAATATAACTAAGAATACATTATGGTTTACAGCATCCCAATAAGTGAATCAGACCTATCAACCCTTTCACTGTCGACACCCCTGCTCACAAATTTGCTCTCAGTGTTGAAGAATTTAAAAAAAAAATTATTTTTCTTATGAAATGATAGAATCTTTTCAAGAGGGTAATGACATCAAAAGTACGAAATTTGATGGAAAACTTACGGAATTACAGTCTCACGAAGTTAGTGGTCTTGACGAAATTTATGCATTGGCAATTTTGCCCAATGTGAGAGCTATTTTCGGCTAAGTCCATTGTTCCAGTCGACCAAACTCATAGCTATTTCACTAGAACTCCTTTTATTCTATCGGCTGAGCACAAGAAACTGCCCATTTACTAATTTCAACTACCCAATAAAGTGATAAGAAGTTGGTAATTTGGCCAATTTCATATGCAATTCAAGGAAGGCCAATTTCAAAACAGAGTCCAAAACTAACACTGTAAACATTCCTACTAAAGTAACATTTTTCTCTGTTCATCAGTCATGTCTCCAGGCCCTTCTTATATTATGCTTGCTTTCCATTTTGAATTTTTATTCACAAAAAATAGATTTACCGTTATGCAGACTACTGCATTATTGTAAAAATGGTATAAATAATATCAAAGCATTTGTGAAAGCATATTAGACCCACCAGTCGATGTGTATTGAATGTGTGATACGATTTGTTTACTCTTGAATATCGGCAAAAATCAAACATTTCCACTATTTCAACCTCAATTTCAAGGTACTTTTTGTCCGTAAACCATTAAAAATCATCTCTAGTTCTGTAATATATCCTCCATTCTATCAAATGAGACAAAGAAAACGAGAATACACCCATAAATACCATATGAAAATACACCGCAAAGTCGCTGTTTTAAACGAATAACACAGTCGGAGTTTTTTCTCATTATGCACTGCGTGCTGCAGGATGTTTTTTATACGGCGCACACTGACCACTCACACCCATTCGCTCATATGTAGGCCTACCAGCTTCCTCCCGCAAGAATGGAAGCCGCTAGAATTTTGGCATACTATTATGGGACCGAAAGTGAAAGGGTTAATACCCATGAAACAGAGGGTGCAGAGGAGGCCTTTCCTGTCCTCAGGAATGTTGGCAAAAATAGAATACTTCTGCTACTTTCAGGCCATTTCTAACTACTTCTGGTCCTGGAAACAACTAAAAATCATCTCCATTTTAGATTATGCTTTTCATACTATCAATGATGCCAAGAAATAGCCAATAAAAACATAAAAACCATCCTAGCAAAAGCCTCAAATTTGCTATTTTAAATCAAAACCAAGGTCAGTTTTGTTTTTCCCATTATACATCATGAGGCAGGATTATTTTTATGCTGTGTACACTCACCACAGACCCATTCTCACATATCTTGGCCAAAATTTATTGCTCACAGCAGAGTTGCACTCACAACACAGATCTACGTGAGGGACCCTGGTGTCAATGACAGTTCGACATGACAGATGAATTAATCAAAGGGATAGAACCACATATCTTCGAGAGGGAACAACTAATAAATCTTTTTGATGTATGAAAAATCACAGGGAAAGATCGAAGCACATCAAACAACTTCACTTGGATGAAATCTTGAGAGATTACTGTAGCTCCATAGTTCCAGTAAAATTCTAAAATCCGTCAATTTGGGAGTAGTGGTACTGTAACATTCCAATTAGAATACAGTAATTAATAAACCATGGAACTTTAGTCATAGGAATATAATTAGCATGTCAGAGGTGTATTGATGAATTACATCACGTAATATTATTTGATCTCTGTTGGTCTGTCAAAATGGATAATCCGGCAAAGCTTTAAAACCAAGGGTGCCCGAAAATCAGTGGTGTACTTTTACCAGGTATAAAAACAAACTTTCAAATTTTCTTAATTATAAAGAACTTCATACAGTATCTTCAAACTATTCATTCAGTTGTTCTGAACATTCTACATTAAAAAAAAATACACCTACCATCCGACTTACGACCGAGTTCGGTTCCGAGAAACCGGTCGTAAGTCGAAATGGACACAAGTCGAACTTTACTACTGAATATCAACATAACATTTTTGTAATGATTATTTTATTGTTTTATGTTGGTATTTCATGTTTTACTTTACTTTTTATGCTGTTAGTACTGTACTTTATACTGTAAGGTTTAGGATAAACACTGTGTACAACACAAACACTTGTTTATTTCCCAGAAATTTGGCATAAAAAACACGGTCGTAAGTCGAGTCGTCGTATGTCAAGCAGGTCGTAAGTCGGATGGTAGGTGTACATAGAAAGGTTTGACAAAAAAATTAGGGCCAGTATACAAGAATTAAAAATATCTACTGAAAAGCAAGTGGGTGGTAAAAATTCTTGATTTTACTATTATAATTATCATAGTAATGGGAAAGCACTAAACCCATAAGGTTCACACAATGCCTGAGAAATGGTACTTAAATTTGATCCAAGAGATGGATATTTCTATTTCCTAAATAAAAAAAAAACCTTCACCAGCATCAAGGCACCCTTTGAAGGGTCTTAGTAGATAGACAATGTGTGATGAGAAGCTCTGAGCCAAGACCTAAACCTTATAACCCAACAGTAATAAATACAACTATTAAAACAGTACAGTAAGCCTATTAACAAAAATAACTGTCATTAAAGTAACTTCACCTGATGCCACACTGAATTCTCACTACTTCGACGAAGCTGATCTCTTTCTTCACGTAGCTGATCACAGAGTTTTAGTAAACCCTGTGCTTCTTCGACATTTCCTTCACATCCTAAACGTTCGGCTTCACTGACCAATCCTGTTATTCTCTCAGAGAGAAGTTCCAGTTGCTCATCAACCCGTCCATCACCTGTAGTGCTACTATCCTGCAAAATATTTTTATACACTAAGTGCTAATTAGACACTACTGATTTTTTTTATTATACTTTTATTTTTACCTCATGAACTTCTTCCCACAAAGGGCGACCCAAAGTAAAATGTTAACTTTTTTCATAAACAAAACATGTGCAAATCTGATATCTTCGTTGCCAAAATGTTCTGCCTGAACAGAAAATTTTCTGTGGTTAAATATAGGAAAATATAACACAGGAGACAACAGAAATAATTTTGAGATAACCAGACCCTCAGTTAGAGGAACTGACAGTGATCACGTCAAAATTACTTCTACAGTTTCCAGTATTATATTTACCTGAATTCAACTGAAGAAATCTGTTGCATAGGCAAAACATTTCAGCAATAGATATCCAAATGTTGCACATGTGTTTTATTCAACAACTTGTCAGCACAGTATTATATACTGGACCATCATATACAGTGGACCCCCAGGCTACGCCGTCGTCGTCGGGTTTCGTAATACGTATTCGGAATAAGTAAATTTTTTTGTCAAAATATTGGCTCGGTAATAGTCATTCATCCCAAATGCATCCACACGGCACCAGTGGCCCGACACTCAGTGTGCCATTGTTTACCAGCCAGTGAGCACGATCCCACGCACTCGTACGATAAATTTCGAATTATTCCATTTTTTTAGTGCTTGCAACTGCTAAACAAACCATTATGAGCCCAAAGAAAGCTCCTAGTGCCAGCCAGCCCTTTGGAAAAGGGCTGAGAGAGAGGGGAGAATGAGCCTTTTTCAGCGATTCTGCAATATGTACGATACTAAAGCAGCAGGAGTCGATAAAGGCTATAGCGCCAGCCAGCGATAAAGTGTAGCATTAACAGTGTAGCAAGTAAGTTAAGCAATTAATTGATAGAAAAAGGACAGCACGAAACTGACTCATCCATTGTTGTTGGAAGTATATAGGGCTACTGACCAACACCGCCGCCTCTGCTACCGCCTTCACCACCACTATGTAAGGCTTATCTTTCAATGGCCCTTATACACCTAACAACAAAACACACCACCACTCGTGACATTCTTAATGCCATATTTTACTCATTCTAGAGTATATATCATGTTTCTATTTTATTAATACTGTTTATTATGTCACATTAGATGAATTGTGCTAGGTAAAGGTAGAAACTTGAAAGTGAACATAGATAAGAGTAAGGTGATGAGGGTATCAAATGATTTAGATAAGGAAAAATTGGATATCACATTGGAGAGAAGGAGTATGGAAGAAGTGAATGTTTTCAGATATTTGGGAGTTGATGTGCCAGTGGGTGGGATTATGAAGGATGAGGTTAACCATAGAACTGACGAGGAAAAAAAAGGCAAGTGGTGCGTTGAGGTATATGTGGAGACAAAAAACGTTATCAATGGAGGCAAATAAGGGAATGTATTAAAGTATAGTGATACCAACACTCTTATATGGGTGTGAAGCTTGGGTTGTAAATCCTGCAGCAAGGAGGCAGTTGGAGACAGTGGAGATGTCCTATCTAAGGGCAATGTGTGGTGTAAATATTATGCAGAGAATTCAAAGTGTGGAAATTAGAAGGTGTGGAGTTAACAAAAGTATTAGTCAGAGGGCTGAAGAGTTGTTAGGTGGTTTGGTCATTTAGAGAGAATGGACCAAAGTACAATGACATGGAGAGCATGTAAATTTGTAGGGGAAGGAAGGCGGGGTTAGGGTCGTCCTTGAAAAGGTTGGAGGGAGAGGGTAAAGGAGGTTTTGTGGGCGAGGGGCTTGGACTTCCAGCAAGTGCACATGAGCGTGTTTGACAGGAGTGAATGGAGACGAATGGTTTCTGGGACCTACGATGCTGTTAGGAGTGTTGAGCAGGTAATCATTTAGTGAGGGATTCAGGAAGTTCCAGTTATTTTTTTAAACTGGACTTGAGTCGGTGAAAAGAGAAGTACATATGCATCACTTTAAAGGAGGGTATTGGGATACTGGCAGTTTAAGGATGTGTAACAGGACAGTATATATATATATAATTGGGGCCCTGATATTATATTCTATATGGTTTAGTTTATTATATTATTTCAGGTCACTTTTTATATTTTATCTTTATTTATGCTTCTAAACTGTTGTATCTGGGCACCTCTGCAAAAACAGTGATTATGCATGAGTGAGGTGAAAGTGTTGAATGACAATGAAATATTTTTTGTTTTGGGGATTTTCTTTCTTTTTGGGTCACCCTGGCTAGGTGGGAGACAGCCAACTTGTTGGGATAAAAAAAAAAAGCCGTAGAGCTGATAATAGTTTCATACTGAAGAACTATCTTGTCCTGTCTCCCAACACAATTCCTAACATACGCCAGAAACAGACCTCTCGAATATTTTTTTGAGCGACGGGTCCAGTGACTCAAGCTGGTCCTAGTGGCATTAAAAAATAAAGAAGGGAAGTAACCCGGGATAAGGACTTGGCACCCGAAGTCTTCATGGAAGGGGATTCCCCTTCAAAACAAATGTAAACTCCTCCATCCTCTCCCCTCCTCCCATCATCCATACATCACCATGTCTTCAATAAAGGTAAATGTGATGTTATTATTGTTTTATTCTTCATGTATCATAGTTTTCTGTGTAGGTAAATGTATATTTCATGTAGAAAACATATTTTTTAATACATTTTGGGTGTCTGAAACGGATTAATTGGATTTACATTATTTCTTACGGGGAAAATTAATTTGGAAATCGTCAGATTCAGGTTTAGTCACTCTCTCTGGAACGGATTAATTACAAAAACCAGGTGTCCACTGTACTATTTTTTTTTTGTATGACTATCAAATTACTGCTGCATTATGTTAAAAATGGTATAAAATACCGACAAGCTGATGATTAAGATACCTGTGCAACAGTTGGGTATCTTTACTGTTCAAACGTTTCGCCTACATGACAGTATCTTGGAACAGAGGGCATCTTCCACACATCATCACTAATTACAAATGAGAAGGGTTGGATTCCAGAGGGACCAGCCTTCTTACTTTTACTAGTGAATCCCATCCCTACAATGTCTCAGAGATCTTCCACCTCACCTTTGACAGTATTTTTAAGAATCCAATCTCATGCTTCAGCTTTATATCAATCCAAACCATAGAGCTGAACTCTTCTCTAGGCTGAGGGACTGACCACCTCATATACTATTTCTTCAAGGTTGATGTACTGATTACATCATCATTTCACTATTACATCTGCTGAATCTGTAGTTGACTGAAGAAGCCTACTATGTAGATAAAACATTTCAATAATCGAGATGCCCAACTGTTGCTCATGTTTCTTAATCATCTACTTCTAGATTAAATACTATAATACATTTGAAAATGCACCAAATACATTTGTTTACCTTAACTTTGCAATTATAAACCTCCTAGTATTAATGACATATTTCTGCATAGTACACTCAAAAAACAAGAAGCATATACAACTTACCAAGGCATCCTTAACTGAAAGAGAAAGACGTTGTTTTCCCTTTCTAATTCTTTTATCTACATCAGTAAGCATTGATTCTGCATATCGAACAAATTCATCTTCAAAGGCAGTGCGGCGATAGGAATTAGAATTTTCAAACTCTCTCTTAAGATCCTCATCATGGATTGTCTGAAAAAATACACAAGATAAGTAAACATTTACAGACAAAGAAGGGGAATGCATCACAGTAGAGCACACTTATACTTCATACCAGCATGGGTGTGAAGTATAGGTTTTAAATTTTGCAGCAAGGAGGAGGATGGAGGCAGTGATGTGGTCTGTTGAGGACAGTGTGTGGTGTGAATATTACATAGAGAATTTGTAGTTTGAAGATTAGGTGGTGTAGGGTTGCTAAGAGCATTACCAAAGGACTGACGAGGGGGTTATTAACCCTTTCAGTGGCCATCCCCTAGGACAGGGGTGGGCAAACTGCAGCCCACCAAAGGTTTTCACAGTGACCCACCAAGATCAAGTCATATACTCTCATATATGCAGGGGAATGAGCAAAACTTTGTTCATTTTCCTCTGTTGAAAACACAAGCTGTTACACAAGCATTATCAGACAAGAACAGATCCCAGTTGATGCCTTTAGAAGTTTGCCCACCCTTGACCTAGGATTACATTATTGAGGCCAGTCTCTCTCGTGTGATTCTACGTCATGAGCTTAGCTCGCTCAGATGAGCTGTGAGCAGTAAATTTTTGCCTAGATTTAAGAGAATGGGTCTGTGCAGTGTGTGTAGACAGTATAAAAACATATCCTGCTCCACACAGTGCATGACAGAAAAAGAAAAATTCTCTAAATCTTTTTTTTTTTTCATTAACCCTTTCAGGGTTTCGGCCGTACTAGTACGGCTTACACCCCAGGGTTTTTGACGCACTAGTACGCCTAAATTCTAGCGCCCTCAAATCTAGTGAGAGAAAGCTGGTAGGCCTACATATGAAAGAATGGGTCTATGTGGTCAGTGTGCACAGTATAAAAAAAATCCTGCAGCACACAGTGTGTAATGAGAAAAAAAAAACTGACCGTGTTTTTGGATTAAAACAGTGACTTTGCACTGTATTTTCGTATGGCATTTATTGTTGTATTCTAGTTTTCCAGATCTCATTTTATAGAATGGAAGACATATTACAAAAATTGAGATGATTTTTGACTGGTTTTACAATGAAAAGTACCTTGAAATTGACCACAAAGTTGCAGAAATGTTCTGTTTTTACCAAAGTTCAAAAGTAAACAAATCATGTCAAGCGTCCAATACACGTCAACTGGTGAGTCTAATATTCTTTCACAAGTGCGCTGATATTACTTATACCATTTCTACACTAATGCAGTAGTCTGCATAACAGTAAATCTTCTATTTTTTGTAAGAATAAAAATTCAAAGTGGAAAGCCAAAGAAATATAAGAGGGGCCTGGGGATGTGACTAACGAGCAGAGAACTTGTTATTTTAGTGCCAGGAATGTCTTTCTTGTTTATTCTGGACCCTATTCGGAAATTGGCATCTTTTGAAATTTGTGTGAAATTGGCAAAATTGCTAAATTCTGACCACTTTATTGGATAGTTGAAATTGGTAAATGGGTGGTTTCTTGTACTTAAGAAAAAATGGAGTTTTAAAAGAGTTATGATTTTTGTCGACTAGTACACTGGAATTTCAAATAGGGCATAAGTTCGCAAATCGCGGATGTGAAAACATGTCGAAGACCGCTAAATCACGAGAGCTAATTCCATAAGTTTCCACAAATTTCATACTTTTGGTGTCATCATTTTGGGAAAGTAATCACTTTTTAAAAAATAATTTTTTTTTTTAAATTTGGGACCTTGAGAACTAGTCTCAAGAGGGCCTGGGGAACCCTGAAGGTTAAATTAAATGTTATAATATGTGAAATAATAAAAACCTACATTTAGTTACAGAATATGAGTTGTGACCAAATCCGATCATTTGTTAGCTTACTAAGGTTAAAACAGTAATATCCAGACGAGGGAAATCATAATGCTGAAGAAGAGGGAAATTAATATTAACCTTGTTTTATTAAATTCTCTTGGAATCTTGCACTGTTTTTTCTCAAATACCTAGTCGGCAACTTATAATAAAATACAAAAAGTTTTAAAATTCTACAATTTACAACTTTTACTCAAAACATTGTTTAAATTCTAGTAAAGTCGGATAAATTGCAATGAGTAGTGGGGGTGAAGACTGGAAACTTTTACACCCTTTCAATTTTGGGGGAATTGACTATTGGAGGGTGCGGTGCGGAGAAAAAGGAGTAACTCGTGGAATGTGATAAAGGGTGTGTCAAAAAAAATTTTAGTGGTTTTTACAAAGCAGAAGTGTTTAAGAAGAGAGAGTATTTTTTTTTTTTTCAACAGTCTCGTCTCCCACCGAGGCAGGGTGATCAAAAACAAAGCAATCCCAAAAGAAATGCTTTTCATCATCATCTTACACCATTACACTAATCACTTTTTGCAAGTGCTCAGAATACAACCAAGTTAGAAGCTATTGTATAAGATCAAAAATCCCCCAAAACTGCCCAATATCCCAAATCCTCCTTTAAAGTGCAGGATGTACTTCCATTTCCAGGACTCAAGTCCGACTAATGAAAATACTCCTTTATTTTATTATTTTATTATCTCACTGGCCGATTCCACCAAGGATCATTCCGAAAAGAAAACTTTATTCATCATTCTCCATACGTCTTGCCAAAAGGTCTTCACTACAGTTTTTAAACTGCAAATAACACCCTCCTTCAGAGAGGCATTTGGACCTCCCACTCCGGGCTATCTGTTTCCCGACCCTCTTCAAAAATGTTACTTTGCCTTCAACTCCAACAGCATGTCAAGAAACCATTTGTCTCCATTCACTCCTTCATAAACTCTCACGCAAACCCCACGCTTGCAGGAGCATCCCCATGCCCCAAACCCGTCTCCTCGCTCGCATTTCCACCAACTTCACACCCATATAAATTGTTTACTATTCTTTCATTTACTTCCTTCTTTCCTCCATAGTATGTTTTTTGATCCACATATACCTCAATGCACCACTCACCTTTTTTCCCTCATATTGTTTAACCTCACCTTCATAAATCCATCCGCCGCCATCAACTCCCAAGTTCTGAAAACATTCACTTTTCCATACTCCTCCCCCCATTGATATAAAATTTTTCTTTATCTAAATCATTTGATACCCTCATCACCATTACTCTTTTCTATGTTCACTTTCAACTTTTACCTTTAACACCATTCCCAAACTCATCCACTAACCTTTGCAATTTTTCTTTAGAATCTCCCATAAGCATAGTATCATCAGCAAAAAGTAACTGTGTCAATTCCCATTTTAAATTTGATTCCCCATAATTTAATCCCACCCCTCTCCCGAACACCCTAGCATTTACTTCTTTCACAACCCCATCTATAAATATATTAAACAACCATGGTGACATTACACATCCCTGTCTAAGACCTACTTTTACCGGGAAGTAGTCCCCACTCTTCTACACACCCTAACCTGAGTATATGGCAGAGTATATGGCGAGTAAAAGAAAGGTGAAGGGAGTGATGATAGTGCAAAAGGAGAGCAGATGATAGAGTGGGAGAGGCACTGTCAAGAAATTTTTATGAAAATAAGAAAAAATTTTGGAGTGAGATAAACAAGTTAGGAAAGCTTAAGGAACAAATGGATTTGTCGGTTAAAAACAGTAGGGGAGTTGGTAGATGGGGAGCTAGAGGTATTGGGTAGATTGCAGAATATTTTGAGGAACTTTTAAATGCCGATGAAGAAAGGGAGGTGGTAATTTCATGCACTGGTCAGGGAGGTATAACATATTTCAGGAGTGAAGAAGAGCAGACCTGAGTGTGGGGGAGATGCATGAGGCATTACATAGAATGAAAGGGGGTAAAGGAGCTGGAACTGATGGGATCAAGTGTTTACAATGAAGCATATATGTGAACAGTATTTAGATAAAAGTAGGGAAGTTTTCACTGCATTTATGGATTTAGAAAAGGCATATGATAGTGTGGATAGGGGAGCAATGTGGCAGATGTTGCAAGTATATGGAATAGGTAATAAGTTACTAAATGCTGTAAAGAGTTTTTATGAAGATAGTGAGGCTCGGGTTAGGGTGCATGTAGAAGAGAGGGAGATTACTTCCCAGTAAAAGTAGGTCTTACACAGGGATGTGTAATGCCACAATGGTTGTTTAATATATTTATAGATGGGGCTGTAAAAGAGGTAAATGCTAGGATGTTGGGGAGAAAGGTGGGATTAAATTATGAGGAATCCAAATCCAAATTGGGAGTTGACACAGTTACTTTTTGCTGATGATACTGTGCTTATGGGAGTATCTAAAAAAAAAAATTGCAAAGGTTAGTGGACAAGTTTGGGCGGGTGTGTAAAGGTAGAAAGTTAAAAGTGAACAAAGATAAGATTAAGGTGATGAGGGTATCAAATGATTTAGATAAAGAAAAATTGGATATCACAATGGAGAGAGGGAATATGGAAAAAGTGAATGTTTTCAGATTTTGGGAGTTGACATATCAGCAGATGGGTTTATGAAGGATGAGGTTAACCACAGAATTGATGAAGAAAAAAAGGCGAGTGGTGCATTCAGGTACATGTGGAGACAAAAAAACGTTATCTACGGAAGGAAAGAAGAGAATGTATGAAAGTACAGTGGTGCCAACTCTCTTATATGGGTGTGAAGCTTGGGTTGTAAATGCTGCAGCGAGGAGGCGGTTGGAAGCAGCAGAGATGTCCTGTCTAAGGGCAATGTGTGGTGTAAATATTATGATAAAGAGGGGTTGTTGAGGTGGTTTGGTTATTCAGAGAGAATGGATCAAAGTAGAATGACATGGAGAGCATATAAATCTGTAGGGGAAGGAATGTGGGATAGGGTTTGTCCTCGAAAAGGTTGGAGGGAGAGAGTAAAGGAGGTTTTGTGGGCGAGGGGCTTGGACTTCCACCAATCGTGCGTGAGCGTGTTAGATAGGAGTGAATGGAGATGAATGGTTTTTGGGACTGACGAGCTGTTGGAGTGCGAGCAGGGTAATATTTAGTGAAGGGATTCAGGGAAATCAGTTATTTTTATAAAGCCGGACTTGAGTACTGGAAATGGGAAGTACAATGCCTGCACTTTAAAGGAGGGGTTTGGGATACTGGCAGTTTGGTGGGATATGTTATATCTCTTTATATATGTATCTAAACTGTTGTATCGGGCACCTCTTCAAAAACAGTCATTATGTATGAGGTGAAAGTGTTGAATGATGATGAAAGTATTTTCTTTCTTTTTGGGTCACCCTGCCTCGGTGGGAGACGGCTGACTTGTTAAAAAAAAAATCTAGAACTGTAGCAACAAAACTGAATCCTCCATAGGACATATATATTCCAAATAGTAAGCACTTTAATTAAAGTAAATACCAATCCACTTACAAGCAACATCAATGCCAGGTGATAATCATTCTACGTAACTGCACCAAAAATGTTAGTAAAACATATTTCTTGCTTCAAAAAACTTTTTAATTTTGCACTTACTTTCTCACAAGGACCAAGATCTGATTTGGTATTTGTGAAGAGGTCATGTGGACAGAATTTTACTAAGAAGTGGCGGCAGACCTGCAAAACGGGAGAAAAGTAAATATATAATACAGAATGCCTTTAATTAAAATAAATACATATAATGTTCAGTACTAATCTTCAAAGCAAATTCCAAGTAACCACCATGGTCTCCACTGTGATCAAGGGCATCACCTGTAGAGGAGACAGCTACAGCACAGGTATACACAATCCCCTGCAACCACAACAATAAAATATGTATACATGGATGAGACATCCAGAGAACTCCACAAATGCATTTCTGCACACCAATACAATAGTTAAATTGACAACTTGGATAATGCCTATATAAATAACAAAAAAAAAAAAAAAAGGCACAATAGCATGACTGGAGCAATACACAAATAACCTGACACCAACAATGCTCTTTTCTGTCATGTCAGAGATCACAGTCATCCTACTGACTGGTCTTCTGCTAAAACCGTCTACCCTACTTCTAACTTTCAGTCGCCATCGGGTTGAATCCTCCCCTATACACAACTTTCCTAGTATGAATCTTAGTCCTGGCTTTGTCTCTGTAGATGCCTTCCTTTCCCATTACACTGCAATATGCTCCAAACTTCAGAACACCCATGACTTAACCTGATTTTTTTTCCCTTCTCCCTTTTCCCCCTTTCCTCTTTCTCCTTTGTGTCTTCTTTCTTCTGCCTTGGGTATTTGTCCTTTATTTTCCCCCCCTCTGTGTTCTTGCTCCTTCCCTCTGTGGGCCCCTAGCTCCTTTGCAGTGCTCCTCTTTCTTAGAATTTGACTTACTGACTGACTACTACTACTACTCCTACTAATACTACTACTACTAATACTACCACTACTACTATTACTACTACTAATACTACTACTACTACTACTAACTCTCTTCCTCCTTTCCTACTACCTCTCTCGTCCCGTCCCTGTCTGCTGCCCTATATGTACTCCCTCCTCTTCTTTTCGTTAGCGAGACTTTGTAAATGGTCCAAGTCGGACAGACACATCATTGTAAGCTCCTGTCTTCTACGTGCAGGTTATTTGCGTATAATGCCTATATTTCAAGCCTAAACTCCCACAACTAAATTAATTAAAACAGGGGGGAAGCACTACTCATTGTCAAGGACACTCAGACAGAATCAGTACTCTTCAGCATACAGTATCCAACAATTTCAACCAAAACAATAGCTTCTACAACAAAACTGAGCCACTCACCAGATGATGATTAGGTCATCTACCCATGTAGCAAAGGCTCAGGGAAACAATGCAACAGGCCTGCTGACCCAAGCTAGGCATTACCCCCCCTCTCCACACACTATTTGTCTGGCACCTAACCTCACACTCTATCTCACTGTGCTAACCTGCATATACTTAACCTCCCTCTCCAGGCTCATGTCCATGGCTCAATAAAGCCCAATGCCTGGAAAAACATCACTAATAAAAGATCACACTATGCTGCACTTCTCTCTCTAAGTGCTACCACTAATCCAAGGACAGTACCCATGCCTGTGAAGAAACAGGTGTGATAACTGATTATGATGGAAATCACTAATTACAGTAGAACACAACTATATGTAGCTGCAGGAGCATAGCTATGCTCAGTGCCTCATCTTCATTATGTTCATCATAAAAATGTTTAGATTCCCAATAGCTGTAGCACTTACTACCTCCTCTCAATTTATTCCATTCTTCTATCACTATTTGTAAGGAAAAAAATTCCCAGTACATGTATCTCATACATTCCCCATTTCTTAATTTATATATGGCCTTCTACTATCTCTGTTAAAAGTACTAAAAACACTATCTATTCTTCCATATCCTATTGTAACCTTACAGCTATAGTATCATATCTCCTCATTTCCTATCAGCCCACATGGGTGTCTTTCATCATAACTCATCATTTACCTCTGATTCATTTTGGAGCTCCTCTTTGGACTATCTAAATCTATTTTCTTTTTTCATGTGCAGACAATGCACACCAGATGCATAGTTCAATTCTGGTCCAACTGCACATAGCTTTTTTCGGCACTTCTACATTCATACATCTGACAGCTATTGTATAGTTAGCTACTATAATATATGCATTTCTCACAATTTCATTTATATAATCTTCAGTTTTTCAAGGTTAGACATTGCACACCAGATGCATAGTCCAATTCTGGTCCAATATACATATCCTGTACATAACTTTTTTCAGCACCTCTACATTCATATATCTGAAAGCTATTTTATAGTTAGCTACTATAATATATGCATTTCTTGCAATTTCATTTATATAATCTTCAGGTGACAATTTCTCATAACTCCATAACTAAAATGTGTAATAATGAACCTATCCCCACATGATTTTTGCCTTATCCCAATATAATTCTTGCCTATCAGGATGACTAGTAACATTGCTCCAGGGCATGAATGTTCAGTATTCAAAGACAATCTCTAGCATATTTATCTTGAAAATCATGTCTGTAAAACACACAAGAATAGCTACTATTATTACATATACGTGCATAAATATGTAAATTATATATTATATATGTTTTCTTTTTATTAACCCTGGAATGCAGGTGGGAGAGATACATGATTATATACACCTGGAAAATCCTAGAGGGACTAGTACCAAACTTGCACACGAAAATCATTCTCTCCGAAAGCAAAAGACTCGGCAGACGATGCAACATCCCCCCCCCAATGAAAAGCAGGGGTGTCACTAGCACGCTAAGAGACAACACATTAAGTGTCAGGGGCCCAAGACTGTTCAACTGCCTCCCAGCATACATAAAGGGGATTACCAATAGACCCCTGGCAGTCTTCAAGCAGGCACTGGACACGCACCTAAAGTTGGTACCTGACCAGCTGGGCTGTGGCTCGTACGTTGGATTGCGTGCAGCCAGCAGTAACAGCCTGGTTGATCAGGCCCTGATCCACCATGAGGCCTGGTCACAGACCAGGCCGCGGGGGCACTGACCCCCGGAACTCTCTCCAGGTAAACACATCCAGTTGCCTCCCACCAAGGTAGAGTGACCAAAAAGAGAAGAAACACTTACACCATCACTTACTCCATTATCTTGCCAAAAACACATGGATACTGCAGTTCAGATACCCTCCAAACTGCAAATATCCCTACCCTACTTTACACCTCCAAGACTCAAGTCCAGCTAACTAGTTTCCCCTGAATCCCTTCATAATGTTACCTTGCTCACACTCCAAAAGCATGTAAATCATAAAAACCACTTGCTTCCACTCCTATCCACATCACACCTGCTGGATGTCTAAGTCCTTAGCATACAAAAACCTCCTTTACCCTATCCCTCCAACCTTCCCAAGGGGTGACCCCTACCCTGCCTGCCCTCCGCTACATATTTATACACCCTCCTAATCATGCTATTTTGCTCCATTCTCTCTACATGCCCAAACCACCTCAACAACCCCTTCTCAGCCCTCTGGATAATAACCCAGCACCTCATCTCCAAACTATGAATTCTCTGCATATTCACACCACACTTTGCCCTCAGACATGACAACTCCACTTCCTCCAGCCTCCTCCTCACTGCAACGTTCACAACCAATACTTCACATCTATATAAGAGTACCTGGAGAGGGTTTCAGGGGTCAACTGTGAGAGTATATTGGTACCATATACTCTCTCATATATATACCCCTTTTTGCCTCCATAGATACATTATACACATATAATATATTATAAATTAAATTATAATTTCACCATTGTATAATTTCACCATTGTATACTGCCTACTCATGGTGCAGCAACAGTATTAGTCATCATGATTACAACTCAGTATCTCTAAGCAGCCAACAAGGAAAGGATAGTAACACATAAGTAGTACAACATGCGATATTCAGTGCTTTTGACAAAAAAAACAAAAAGGCACACCCACAAAACTCTCATACCAAAACTATCCTACAAAAATAGAAATCATCCACACTTATAATCACAGAACAAAAAAATGGATACCCTCACATATTCTAGCCAGTAAATAAAAAGGCTAATAAAAATTTAATTATCACTGTAGTACAAAATGACAAATACAATACTATCTATAAAAAAAAATTACTGACTTGTAATGAATTTCACTGTGCACCAAACTATTGCGGGCAATTCAACACCTGGAGTGATGGAAGCTAAATTCTCCAACAAACCCCACCCAGTCTTGCCCTTAAAAAGCTGATTTTATTGCCCCTATTAGTTCAAAACACTTTTTTACAAGTGATAATTTCCCCCTACTCAATGTTACTATAGGCATATTTTTAGTAATATTATGTTATTTTCCTCCTAACTAAAGTTTTCCTGATAAGGAATTCCTGATCTTCATCTATGAATTGGTTGATATTTTCTTTATTTTCTTTAACATGGGAGGGTAATTTTCTGCAGTAAATTTGTTTAAAGGGGAAAACCAGTTGTGATTCCTTTGCAATGCCTCTTAAGGAGACACAAAGACTGGGTTTAACTCTTATAAAAATGTAATCCCCGATCACCCCTTCTAAAACACTATACCCCTTTAAAATTTTTTGAACTGCTTATTTCATAAACCCTAATTGAATGATGATTTGGTAATGTTAGTAAAATGGCTGCCATTCCTAAGTTATCCTAAACAAATTAAATAGGAGGGTCAGACCCTCATCAACATTACATAATACCAATAACTTTTTTTCTTTTTTTTATTATCCTTTGGCCTTTCCCCACCAAGGCGGGGGGCCCTGAAAAAAAAAAAATTTCACCATATTCTTTTCCATCACTGTTTTGCAGAAGGGTGCTTTACACACGTTTTAAAACGCAACATTAAACCCCTCCTTTAAGGGCAGGCCTGTACTTCCCCCTCCAGGATAAGTCCGGCCTCCCGGGTTTTCCCCGAACCCCCTTCATAAAGTTACTTTGTCCCCCCCAACAGACGTCAAGTTTTAAAAAACCCTTTTTTCCATTCACTTATCAAACGCTCCCGATGCCTGCTGGAAGTCCCAAGCCCCCCGCACCAAAACCTCCTTTACCCCCTCCCTCCCAACCCTTTTCCCAGGCCGAAACCCCACCCCCCCTTCCTTCCATACAGACTGATACACTTTGAAGTCATTCTGTTTCGCTCCATTCCTCTAGGCCCAACCCCCTCAACACCCTTCCCCAGCCCCCCTGGAAACAGTTTTGGTAACCCGACCTCCTCCTAAATTTCCAAACTACGAATTCTCTGCATATATTCACACCCACATTTCCCTCCAAAAGACATCTCCCCTGCCCCCAGCCTTCTCCCCGCGCAACATTCATCACCCATGCTTCACACCCCTATAAGAGCTTGGTAAAACATCTCCATCATTTTCCCCCTTTGCCTCCAAAGGGCAAAGTTCTTTTTTCCCCGCTCTTTAAATGCACCTCACCTTTTTCCCCCCATCAAATTCTATGATTCACCTCATCTTTCATAGACCCATCGCTGACACGTCCACTCCCAAATATCTGAATACATTCACCTCCTCCATACTCTCTCCCTCCAATCTGATATCCAATCTTTCATCACCTAATCTTTTTGTTATCCTCATAACCTTACTCTTTCCTGTATTCACTTTTAATTTTCTTCTTTTGCATACCCTACCAAATTCATCCACCAATCTCTGCAACTTCTCTTCAGAATCTCCCAAGAGCAGTGTCATCAGCAAAGAGCAACTGTGACAACTCCCACTTTATGTGTGATTCTTTATCTTTTAACTCCACGCCTCTTGCCAAGACCCTCGCATTTACTTCTCTTACAACCCCATCTATAAATATATTAAACAACCACGGTGACATCACACATCCTTGTCTAAGGCCTACTTTTACTGGGAAATAATTTCCCTCTTTCCTACATACTCTAACTTGAGCCTCACTATCCTCGTAAAAACTCTTCACTGCTTTCAGTAACCTACCTCTTACACCATACACTTGCAACATCTGCCACATTGCCCCCCTATCCACCCTGTCATACACCTTTTCCAAATCCATAAATGCCACAAAGACCTCTTTAGCCTTATCTAAATACTGTTCACTTATATGTTTCACTGTAAACACCTGGTCCACACACCCCCTACCTTTCCTAAAGCCTCCTTGTTCATCTGCTATCCTATTTTCTGTCTTACTCTTAATTCTTTCAATAATAACTCTACCATACACTTTACCAGGTATACTCAACAGACTAATCCCCCTATAATTTTTGCACTCTCTTTTGTCCCCTTTGCCTTTATACAAAGGAACTATGCATGCTCTCTGCCAATCCCTAGGTACCTTACCCTCTTCCATACATTTATTAAATAATTGCACCAACCACTCCAAAACTATATCCCCACCTGCTTTTAACATTTCTATCTTTATCCCATCAATCCCAGCTGCCTTACCCCCTTTCATTTTACCTACTGCCTCACGAACTTCCCCTACACTCACAAATGGCTCTTCCTCACTCCTACAAGATGTTATTCCTCCTTGTCCTATACACGAAATCACAGCTTCCCTAACTTCATCAACATATCCACATCAATAACATGGGAAATGCACTTATCTGTTGTGGAAAATGCTACCTATCAAGATGTTAGCTATTAATAACAAAATAGTAAAATAATAATCATATTATAATCATAACTAAGTGCTAAACCGATAAGGGTCATACAGCAGCAATTATAATAATAATATAAAATAATATAAAATAATAAAAATAAAATAATAAATAATAAAATAATAAAATAATAAAATAATAAAATAATAATAAAATAATAAAATAAATAAAATAATAAAATAAATAAAATAATAATAAAATAATAAATAAAATAATAAATAAAATAATAATAAAATAAATAATAAAATAATAAATAATAAAAATAATAAATAATAAAATAAATAAAATAATAAATAAAATAATAAATAAAATAAAATAATAAATAATAATAAATAATAAAATAATAATAATAATAATAATAATAATAATAATTACCACCACCACTGTAGTGCAGTGAACCAGTGATCTGGTGTTGGGTTACCAGGTCACTGGTCATAATCTCAACAAATACCATCACTACTACACTATATTAACCCTTCCTCAATGAATTATTCATGTGCTTTCCCCTTCTACAGTACTGTAACATAATTTATTATTATATACTGGGTTATTTTTGGTTTAGCTGGTTGGCAATATATTTTATATTTCCACGACAAAAAACTAATCTGCAGTGCACATACACATCTATTCCGGACAAAGTAACCCATTAAAGAAATTTTTTCAACCCAAATGGAAACAACCTTTACACAAAAAACCCCGCACATAGAAAAGTTCGACGACGTTTCGGCCCGACTTGGCCCAAGTAAATGGTCCAAGCGGCCCGAAACGTCGTCGTAAGCTCCTCCCCTCTAGTGGGGGTTTATTTGGTTTTGTTCCAGTCACGGTAGGCCTTTTTTTTTTTTTTTTTTTTTTTTGTTTTTGGAAAAAGTCGTTTTTGTTTTTTTTACTGGTTACCCAAGGGAAAATTTACATACATGGATAATTGTAAGTTCCAAACGCACTATACTCACTCTCTACTTAATCTCTGACACTTTATTAATTATTTTATAGCAAGATATAATAGGACATTGGGGCCCTCCATATGAATTTTTGTGTACGAATTTGTTAAATAATTTGTATAATTGACAAATCTAATTATTTTATACTTAATTATACACTTTTTTATATTGGGCAGACAAATTAAAAATAATAAAGAAAATTTACTAAATTGTTTGTTTATTTTTTGTTGGTTGTTGGAGTATCTTATTCACCTCTTTGCCTGGACAACTTACCAACCGAGCTTATTTATCATGATTAGCCACCCCCGCCTCACCATCCCCCTCCCCCCTCACCAACCCCATCACCAACACTACCTCACACTCACCATACACACACAAAACTTTAAACAAAGGTTTAATAACACCCCCTAATCCCAGTAAAAAAATACACGGGAAAAAATACAAAATGACGACACTTTTGCTTTTTCCTTCGCCCCCTTTGCAATATGGCATCAAGGTAATACAAATACATGACTCAGTCGGGTGAATCCCACAAGAGATTATTTCTCTCCTCAGGTAGGACGTTTCTGGTCGCCCAAAAAGCTCGCGAGAAACGCAGCTGCCCCCCTGGCGCCATCTTGACCACACATGTCCACCAACATATTTTGGAACTTACCTCCCGCACTTATTGTACAATATTTACTCACTACCGAATTTAAACGATTTTTCCTCATTTATAAATACGCATTTATTACTTAATAACTTATAAAGCTGTAAAAACTCTTCAGACGGAAAAAAGTGTAGTTATTTTTAAATTTTTCCCTAACCTATTAATACCAGGTAGAAAAATTTCCCATATAATTAAAAATAAAATCAATGATTATAGGGCGGGCTTATATTGCCTAAATGTTTTGCATCCCATGGGGCTTCGATTATTGTTATTTTAAAAGCACAGTGTTTTTTTGAATAAAGAATTGTATTGTACCCCAAGCCTTCACGCAACGTTCTTCTTTACATCTTATAAAAAATTTTAAAATTAAGTAACCAAAAAGTAAAATTTTGGTTTCCTCCAAATTTTAAAGAACATATAAAAAATTTTAAAATTATTTACGAATTGTTTTGTAAAAAATCCCGACACATTTTTTCATTATATTTAAATTTAAAATTTTTCCCACTTTTTTTCCCTTTTCTTTTTAAATAAATTTTTGTTTGGAAAATGATGCTTTACTACCCGGGCCCCTTAGTACCTTGACTGTGAAGAATAAAAAAAAACACATTATTAGGCCGTGCTGGTGGCAAAAAAATCTCGCTTCCACGCGAATCCCAGCTCGATTCCCGGCGAGGGTAGAAACTTGGGCGTGTTTCTTTACATGGTTGTCATTTCACCCATCATAAAATAGTACCTGGGTGTTAGTCGACTGGTGGGGTTCATCCGGGCAAAAATGATCTAAATTTTCCGAAATACTCTACATAACAAGCAGCTTTCTAAAAGTAGTATGTCATGGATGTTAGCTAGGACCGTAACCTTGTGCAGTACTTGTAGTGCATAGAGATATGGGACGCAAACCCCTTTGGGATTAACAGTGCCTGTGGGGAGGGCTGGAAGGCATTTAGGGGGTTAAATCAGGGGAATGGAGCGCAGATCCAATTCACAGATCAAAAGTCCCTCACTAGCATCAAAAAAGCCTCCCCTTTGGGGGGTTTATCGTGGAAGAAAAAATCACCAAAAACCGCTTTAAGAGGAATTTTTTTGACGACGTTTCGTTTCCTCCTGGCCCACTGATTTAAAAGAGATAAAATTCTGCTCGGTTTTTTAACCCCCGGGAGTTTTTCATCCAGGACCCCCAAAAGACTGCGTCATCGGGGGATGTCTGCATATTTCCATTGGGGCCTTCAATCTTGCCCCCGATCCCACCCCGACATTGATTTACACCCAGATCCCTCTTACTGCTAGGGAACGGACATAAGTGCAAGGAAACGTTTCCCCCCGGCCCGGGGGTTTAAACCCACGAACAGAGTGAACCACAGTCGAGGGCCCCTCCCCTCCAAACCAACAAACAGATACTAATCCCGGAAAAAAAATCCCCCCCCCCGTACCAACAATACCCCAGTCCGATAACATTTTCTTTGCAAATAACAGGGGGCTAAAGACAAAAAAACAACAAAATACCTTTTATCCGTGGACTGCTTGCAGAGGCAAAAGGGAAGTCGCGGGTTTTACTGGACCCACATAAAGGGTCACTTGGACAAAAAGAAATATGGGCCCAGGTTACAACCTATACAGAGGACAGAGGGAAAAGGAAAAAGGGGGGGGGGTTGGCCGTACATTGCAAATCACTTGTTTCAAAAGAACTCCCAAATGCTCAATGTGTAGGGAAATTTTAGCGTAAAGGGCAGAACCCAAAAACCATCATTGTTGTAGTCTACAAGTCCGGGGCAACATCCCGCAATTCCCGGAACAGCTGTTAAAAAAAGACCATGCTGGAAATCTTCCAGCTCCGCACCCAACATCTTGCCCTGGGGGGTTTCAACTTAAGGCACCAAAAATGGGGAATTAGTAAATAATATTGTTGCAGAAAAAACACCCGGAGCAGCTCTGATGAAAACCACACCACACGAGCTTTTTAAAACTCTGCACAAAATTTAATTTAAACCAGCAAATAAAAAGCCTACAGACTGGAGAATACACTAACCTCTCTTCACTAACAATGATGACTGATAAAAATGTCACCTATAAAAAAAAATTACCGATCACAACTAAAAGAGGTTCGAATTATGCTGGAGCCCCAGACCGACATAAAGAACTTCCGAGGGAGCATTCACTAAATTCAACTTCAATAACAAAAAAATAAGTGGGGCCAAGTAAACCAAGTCCTAACCGAATAAGCTGGGAAGATAACAAACAACCAGACCCCAACGTATGCCTAGAACAGATTTAACTTGGTGGGACTCATTTTGCACAAGGCTTATTCCTCTAAGAAAAAAGGAGAGTAATGTAAAATAGAAAGAACCCCAAACCCAAATGTAGTGCAGTAACCCAAGGGGATTGTTTTTGGGTTACCAGGTCACGGGGTCTTTAATCTCAAAAAATTTACCATCACTATTTCAATATTAAAACCCTTCCTCAATGAATTTTTCCCGGGGGCCTTTCCCCCTTTACATACTGTAACAAAATTTATTTTTTTTTTACTGGGTTTTTTTTGGTTTGGGGCGGTTGGAAATTTATTTTATTTTTCCACGCAAAAAACAAATCTGAAGTGCCATACCATTTTTTATTCGGAAAAAAAGAAACCCCACTTAATAGAAAAATATTTCTGGGCCCCCAAAGGGAAAACAAGCCGTTAAAACAAAAAAACCCCCCGCACATAGAAGAGAGTTTTTAGGGACGATTTTTCCCGGCCCGACTTGGCCCAAGTAAATGGCCCAAAGTCGGCCCAAAAAAGGGCTTTCGTAAGCTCCTCTTCAGTGGGGGTTAATTTGTGTATTGTTCCAGTCCCCGGTTTTATTGTGCCTTTTTTTTTTTTTTTTTTTTTTTTTGTTATTGGAAAAAACCCGCTTTGTTTTTTTTAACGGGGTTACCCAAAGGGTTAATTTCCCCTACTTTGTGATAATTGAAAGTTCCTAACAGAAAGCTATACCTAAACCTCTACTTTACATCTTGAAAATTTATTAATTTTATTTTTATATAGAAAGATTTTTAATAGGATTTTTGGGGCCTCCAGTATGAATTTTTTTTGTTACGCAATTTTTTTAAATAATTTGAAAAATTTTGAAAAATTAAATTTATTTTATATTTAAACATTAAAACATTTTAGTTTTTGGCAGACAAATGTTAATAATTAAAGAAAATTCGAAAAATTTTGGTTTTTTTTTAGTTTTTGTGGGTTTTTGGGAAAGTATCTTATCTCACCTCTGTTGCCGGGGAAACTTACCTACCGGAGGGTTTTTTTTTCATGTTTTCCCAAAACCCAGCCTCACCATCACCTCCTCCCTCCCCAAAACCCCTTCCCCAAAAACCTATTTTCCCCACTAAACCCAAACACACACAAACATTAACAAAGGCTTAATAACACGCCCTGAACCCCAGTAACAAAAGGGACCGGGAAAAAAAATACAAATTGACGACACTTTTGCATTTTCCTTGTCCCACTTCCCAGAGTATGGGCACCCCAAGAGGTATTTTACAAATAAAACATGCTCCCGTCGGGTTGAATCCCAGCTAAGAAATTTAAATTTTCTCCCCTTTGGTGGGGACGTTTTGGCTCGTCCCATAAGCTGCGAGAACCCGCAGCTGCCGCCTGGGGTCGCCATTTTGACCAAAATTTTCCCCCAAAAAAAATTTTTGGAAAATTACCTCCCAGCATTTATTGTACAAATTTTTACCACTCCCATGCTTTTTAAACGATTTTTCCCTCATTGAAAATAGCATTTTTTTCTAAAAAAATTTTACAAAAGCTTAAATCCCTCTTTCGACAAAAAAAAAAAGTGTATTTAATTTTTTAACCCAAACCCTATTAATACCAGGAAAGAAATTCCTATTAATTAAAAAAAAAATTCTATAGTTTTTTGGGGGGGTCTTGGGTATTCCCTAAAATTGTTGTGAAACCATGGGCCCTTTCAGATTATTGTATTTTTAAAAATCCCACATTTGTTTTAAAAATTTAAAGAATTGAATTGTCCCCAAAGCCCCCTCACTGAAAACTGTTCTTTTTTACAGTTTTTTAAAAAAAAAAGTTCAAAAATTTTAAAGAAACCCAAATGTAAAACTTTTAGGAAACCTTTTCCTTTTTTTAAAAAAGAACATTTTAAAAAAATTTAAAACATTAATTTACGAGATTTTTTTTGTAAAAAATTTCCCGACACTTTTTTTTTTAAATTATGTTTAAATTTAATTTGTCCCATTTTTTCCTTTTCCTTTTAAAAAAAATAAGTTATTTTTTAAAGTAAACTGATCTTTATTCTAGCTCCGGGACCCATTTGTCCCTTTAAATGTGAAGAATTTAAAAAAATTTACTTTTACCCTAGGCCCCGTAGTCTGGGGGGGGCCAAAAACTCTCGCTTCAAAACGCTAAATCCCAGCTCGTTTTCCCGGCGGGGTTTAGAAACATTGGGGGTGTTTTTTTACACGGGTTGTCTATGTTTCACCCATCGAAAAAATTGGGGAACCTGGGTGTTTTTCGACTGGTGGGGGGTTGCATCCTGGGAAAAAAACTGATCTAATTTGCCCCAAATCTCTAAAATCCCAAGCAGCTTTCTATAAAAGTGAATTTTCATGGGATGTTAGTAGGACCGTATCCCTTTGTCATGACTTTAGTGCATAGAGATTGGGGAGCGCAAACCCCTTAGGGTTTATACAGTGCCTGTGGGGGGGGGCGGAAAGGCTTTTCGGGGCCTTAAATCGGGGCCATTGGGCGCGGGACCCAATTTTCACTAGATAAAAGATTCCCTCACTAGCAAAAAAGACCCTTTCCCTTGAGGGGTTTATCGTGGAGAAAAAAAAAATCACCAAAAACCTGAAGTTAAGAGAGAATTTTTTTTGACGACGTTTCATCCCCCCTGGACCAACTGAGTTTGTTTAAAGTTTAAAATTCTGCTCGGTTTTTTTTAACCCCGGAGATTTATTCATCCAGGATCCCCAAAGGGAAAGACTGCGTCATCGAGGACGGTCTGTCATATTTCCATTGGGGTTTCCTTCAATCTTGTCTCCCAGGACCCAAACCCCCCGGACTTTGGGACTTACCCCCAGTCCCTACTTATGTTTAGGTAAAAAAAAAAAACAAGGACAAAAGGGGCCCAAGGGAAACTTTTCCCCCGGGCCCGGGGGATTGAACCCCCAAAACAAAAGGGGAAACCCAAACAGTCGATGGCCCCCACCCAAAACCCCAACAGATACAGTTTATAATGCCAAAAAAAAAAATCCCCCCCCCCAGAAACCAAACCCAATCCCACCAGTCCGATAACATTCTTTTTTTGCAAATATACGGGGTCTAAACCCAAAAAAACAAACAACAAAATACCTTTCACCCGTGGCCCTGTTTGGGCGAGGCAAAGGCAATTTTCGCGGCTTTAAACTGGGGCCCCAACAAAAAGGAAATCACGGGGAAAACGAAATAGGGAACCCGGTTAAAAACCAAATACAGAGGTACAGGGGTGAACAGGAAAAAAGGGGGGGGGGGGGTTTGGGCCCGTACATTGCAGAGGGGCAAATTGTTTGCACAGAACTCCCCAAAAGCCTCAAATGAGGTTTGTGGAAGTTTTGCAGAAAGGTCCCAGAACCAAAACCTAGTCATTGTTGTAGTCAAAAAGCCTCCGGATGCAACATCCCCCAAATTTCCCGGGAAAAGCTGGGTTAAAAAAATTTACCACGGCTGGAAAATCTTCCACTTTCCCGCACCCAAAATCTTGCTCCTGGGGGGGTTTCAAATTTTAAGGGGACCCAAAATGGAGGGGAAAATAGTAAAAAAATTTTTGTTTTCAGTAAAAAACACCGGGGGAGTTTTGAAAGAAAAATCCCACCCCACACGAAACTTTTTAAAACTCTGCCCCAAAATTCAAAATTTTAAACCCGCAAATAATAAGGGCCCACTAACTGGAGAATCATAGACCTCTTTTTTCCTAACAATGATTTATCTGATAAGAAAATTTACCTATCCCAAAACAATATACCTCAATCACAACATAATTGAAAGGGTTTAGACAGTATGCGTGGGGCCCCGACCGGGCATAAAGAGACTAGTCACGAGGGGGGAAAGGGATTCATAAATTTTAATTCAATAAAAAAAAACATAAAGTGGGGGCCAAAATAAACCAAGTCCAACCGTTTTAAGTGGGAAATATACTAAACAACACAGACCCAACGTATGCCTAGAACAGATTAAAATTGGTGGGAATGATGTATGGGACAAGGGTTATTTTTTCTAAAAAAAGGAGGGGTTGATGTAAAAAAAGAAAGAGGGCAGGCGCCCCCCTTTACAGGCGACGGAAAAAAAATAAAAAGAGCGGCCCAAAAAGGGCAATATATCTGAAAACTCGGGGGGGACACTGGTCAAGAAATAGCAAGCATCGAACTCAAGCCTTTAAAAGGGAAACTTTTAGGAAATCAGGAATGCCTGGGGGGAAAAAAAAATAAAAGGGGATAAATGAAATCGAAAAGGAAACCCAAAGTAAATTTTTTTCCTTTTGCCAAAAACAAAGTGGAACAACATCCAGTAATTTTGGGGCCCCCACTTAAACAAGTTTGGGTCCTACACAGATTTACAGCAAGGAAAGAGGGGACTACTCAAGTCCCAATATGAAATCAGTTTTTAGCAAAGGGCCCCTAACCCGGGCCCCGGAAATCCCAAGATTAAAAATTTAAATTTTTTTGAGAGGGGCCAAAAAAATTTTGGGGTTTAAAACCCAAATTATCCGAATTTTTTTTTTTCCTGACGCCCAAAAGATTCGGGAAAAAGCGATAAATGACATGCCCAAAGCCAAACCCGCCCCGGGGCCCGGAAATCATGGAACTCCTGTTCATCAAGAAATGGGAAAAAGCCCCTATCACGAGCCTTTTCCATCCATGGAGAGGGACAAGGACACGGGGGGGGCGTCCCCAAAGTTTCTAAAAAAAAACAGACATACCCCACTCCCCCAAAGGGGGCAGTAAAGCAACAGCAAAAAAAACTACAGACCGATAGCACTAACATCCCCTATCATAAAAATTTTTTGAAAGGGTTTCCCAAAGAAGTAAATCACCAACCCCTCTAGAAACCCCTCATTACACCCAAACCCCGGGCCAAAAATTTGGGGGTTTGAAAAAGGTCGCTCCTGTCTGTCCCCAAAATATTGGATTTTACTACGAAAAAGGTCCTAAAAGCACTTGAAGATAAAAAGAATGCAGATGAATATATACAGACTTTCAAAAACCTTCACAAGTGTGACCCTGGCGTAATAACGCAAAAATGCCCTGCTTTAAAAATAACCCGGAAAAGTAGGGGGCGGTGAAGGGCTATAATTTCCCCACTAAAAACCCGAGAGTAGTTTGTCAACCCAAATAAAGTCCGAGGCCGCTCGGGGAAAAAGCTCTGTTCCAAAAAGGACGAAAATCGGGTCCCATCTTTTTTCCCCGCCTCATATCCGGGCTAGACAAGGATGTCCCCGCCCCAGGCCCGTGTTTTTCCCTTTTCAAAATTCACCCCCAAACTGCATGACTTTTTCTTCCATTGCAAAACCTGCAAGGGTCCAGGGGGACATCAAAAACCCAATCTTTCAGTGGGGGGGGAGAAAACAAAAATTTAATTCAACGATGGGGAAATTTCAATTTTCAGATTTTGGTAAACACGAGGAAAAATTTAAAACTTATCAAGTAAAAAAACAAAATTTTTGGCCACAAATAAGCGAAACACCAACGTCCAAAGACCTGGGGGTGAAACATGTCGGAGGTTTTCACCTTAAAAGGGCCAAAATTTTACCCAAACGAAACTGCTGAAAAAATGACAAGATGGGTAATGGAACCTTCAAAACAGGGAGGCCAAACCCCCTGATGACACCTTTAGTCACTTGTTCTATTAGGCTGGAAAAATTGCTGCACCCCTAAACCCCCAATTTCAAGGGGAGGTGAAATTGCCGACCTAGAAAATTAAAGGGAAAACCCCACCCGGGGGCCCCAAAAGGGGGAATTTAAAACCAACCCAAATTTTGGGGGCGCCTGAGGTTCCTGAACCCGTATTCCCCCGGAACGCAGGGGGGGGATTTCAGATTATTATCCCCCCTGGAAAATCCTAGAGGGCTATTTCCGAACTTGCCCACGAAAAATCAATCCCCTACGAAAGCAAAAGACCCTTGGGAAGGGGCGATGCAAAAATTTCCCCCCCAAAGAAAAGCCGAGGGTTTTACTAGCAAAGTTTTTTAAGAGACCCTACCAAAAAGGGTTTGGGGCCCGAGGGTGTTCAACTGGCCCCCCAATACATAAGGGGGATTACCCAACAGACCCCTGGGAGTCTTCAAGCTGGGAAGGACAAGCAAATAAAGTCCCGGGTTCCCGGGCCAGGGGCGGGCCGTACGTTTTTTTTGCGGAGCCAGCAAAAAACAGCCTGGTTTTATTTCCAGGCTCCCGATTTCCCCCAAAGGGGGGGTGGTCAAGACCCGGGGCCGGGGGGCGTTTTACCCCCGGAACTCTCTCCAGGGAAACTCCCCGGGGGAAATCTAGCCCAGTGTTACCTTTCCATGCCACGGGGCACCATGGTCTGGTTTTATGATTTGGGCCAAAACAAAGGGCATAAAGGGTTTTTAAGGGAACAAATTTTTTAGGGCCCCGCTACACTTTAAATGCAATTACTACCCGAGGGGGTTTTGAAATTACCCAAGTTAACTCCAAAGTCAGAAAAGGGACTTATTTTTACCCATCAGTAAAACTGGTACCTGGGGGGTTTGTCGACTGGTGTGAGGGCGCATTTGGGGCCCAAAAATTTTAACCCCAATTTGCCGGGAAATTTCTCTGTATAATAAGGGGGGTTTCTACATTGTAAATGTATTTTTGAAATTTAAAAATTTTTTATTATTTTATTAGGGAGTGTAAGTAGTTGTAATTTTTTTAAAAATAGTTGTAAGGGGAGTAGCAGTAGTAGTATAGTAGTAGAGTAAAATAGTATAGTATAGTAGTATAGTTTGTAGTATTTGTAAGTAGTTGTAGTAGTTATTTTTGGGGGCCCTTACTGAGGATTTTTGGTGAAAATTATCTTGGTAAACATTTTGAAATCCAAACCTGCAATGGAAATAAGTGTAAAATCAAATTTAACTTTTTTTTTTTGGAGGGGGGGGGATAATAGGTAATTTACAATTTCAGAAATTTTGTTTAAAACAATTGAAATAAAACCCAAAGGGTTGCGTAATTGTACCTGAATAAAATTACAAATGAAAAAAATTTTTTTTTTACTCCCTGCTGGGTTTGGGGTCCAAAAACCCTTTATGTGATTTGATTTACATGGGTGTATTCTTTGGTATGCCTATAATTATCAACCCGTGCGCCCTTTTAAGACCATTGTAAAACACAAAAACCAAACACACAAACACAAACAAAACACACACACAAACCACACACCACCCCACACAAACCACAAACACCCCAACCACCCCAACAACCACAAATAAATATATATATATTTATATAATATATATATATAATATATATATAAAAAAATATTTATATATATTTTATATTTATGTGTGTGGTGTGTGTGTGTGTTGTGTGTGTGTGTGTGTGTGTGTGGTGTGTGTGTGTGGGTGTGTGGGGGTTTTGGGTGTGTGTGTGTTGTGTTAGTTGTGTTGGGGTGGGGTGTGTACAGGTAAAAACCCAATCACTCAATTTAACATTTTTTATAGCAGCTTTCTAAATTTTTAAAAATAGTGAAGGGATGTTTTGGTGCCCCCCCGACACCTGCGTCACCTACCTGTTTTTTAGTGAGGCCTGGGAAATCCAGCCCGCTCTGTATGGGGCTAAAGCAGTTTACATGGGTCGAGTCAGCTGATTTTTTCTTTGTCAGCCGCAAAAATCGGATTTTGACTAAAGAATTTATATTGATAAACTATGCTGGATATATAAAACTATTGATTTATATCATTACATGGGTTAAAAGCATTTTTTAAATAGAAATTACCCTTTCTAAATTTCTGAGGTTGAATAGCAAAGTCCCACCCTTTGGGTAAAAAACTTTTCATGATGTGGAGTAATACACCTAGTGAGAATAAAAGGTTTTTTTTGTAAATTTTTGAGTTTAACATATAAAAGACTTTCAGGTACTTGATAAGGGCCCCTTTTAGATACGTATTTTAAAAAAAAAATTTTGCTTTTGAGGGAACAGTTCCCCTCTCATCAAGTCATGATTCTAACACGCCCAGCGCGTATGACCCTAGTAGGTTTTTGCGCTTTTTTTTCGATTATAATAAATCCTTTTTTTGTCAGGTAAGAAATTTCACAAATAACCAAAACCCCCATATAGGGGGCAACTTAGATGACGTTTTGGTTTGACTTTAAACCATTTTACTGTCACAGAGAAATGCGAAAGGGAAAGGGGAAACCCGAATTTTATCGAAAGGGGGGAAACCCTGGGGCGGGATGGTTAAAAAAAAGAAAGGTAGTATTTTATAGTAGCAGTAGTTTAAAAGTAGTAATAGTGCAACAGTTTATAGAGGGGGAAACAGAAAGTATATGGTTTTTTTAGAAAAGGGGGGGAAAAAGTCGAGTTTTTTTTGGGGAAAAATAGTAGTATAACAGTGGGGTAGTTAAAAGGAACAAGACAGAGGAGCATGCATAAAAAGCTAGTAGCCTACAGGGTTAGGGCAAAATTTCCCTTTTGGGACAAAACCCCAAAGGGCAGAAATCCCCCTTTTTCAGAAGACAGGAAGGCGGGAAAAAAATTAAAGGAAAGGGGAATAAGTAAGGAGAAGAGGAAAAAATCAGGTCAAAATCACGAGTTTTTTTGAACTTTGGAACATTTGACGATGTAATGGGAGAAGAAGGCATCTACAGACACAAAGCCAGGACTAAGATTCATATTAGAAATGTTGTGTATAAGGGATGCTTTTATAAGGCGGCGTGTGTGAAGGCTGGAAGGGTAGACAGTCCTGACAGAGGACCAGTTAATAGCATGACTGTGCTCTCTAACGTGGCAGAAAAGAGTATTACATAAATAACCTGCACATAGGAGACTGAAACTTATGACAACGTTTCGGTCCGACTTGAACCATTGATTAGTCACACAGAGGCGCGAAGGGAAGGTGTTACTATGGGCTCTCTTCTCTTTCCTCGTTTCTTGTAACCTTTGGGATGAGCCCTTCTCTCTGGCTTTGCTATGCAGACGATATCTTTGTTCTTTAGCCACATGACTCTAGTCTCTTCCAACCATATCTTGAAGCACTTAACAATCTTGCTCCTTCCATCAAGTTCAAGGCTGAATGGGAATATAAGTCTTTGCTTTCTTTCCTTAATGTACATGTCCATCGCTCGGTGCCAGGCTTTTCTTTTCTAGTTTATCGCAAACCGATGCACAGTGACAAGTACATTCACTACTTTTCTTACCATGCTTTCCCTGTCAAGTAGAGTGTTCTTGTTTCTCTTTTTCTCCGTGCCCTTTGCATGTATGACCCTCAGTATCTTGACTCGGTTATTTCCACCCTTCGTACCTCGTTCTCTCGCCTTGGCTAATCTTCCGATTTTATAAACTCTTTCAACTGACATGCTAAACGGACTTTCTTTTCTCCCAGACTCTCTGCTTCTGTGAAATCTCCTGTTCTTTATCTTCCCGATATTCCCAGTCTCCCTAAACTTAACAACACTCTCCATTCTTAGACCTCAAACTTACTTTACGCCAAGCTAATACCCTTTGTAGTAATCTAGTTCGTACCTCTCTTTCTGCCACTGATACTTCTTGTTCTTCTTGTCCTACACAGCCTAATAACAATAAATCTGAAAGATTGGAGCCGATCAGTAAAGGTGTTTTCACATTATCGCATGGAAAGTTACACAGGGAAACCATAAGGTATACCAGAGCCCTATTTTAAATTGCCGACTCAACTACAGCCGAGTAAAAGTATAGTAGAGTATCCTTGTTGTTTCCTTACATTACCTTATTATATCCCATGTTGTTTCCCTACATTACTTTAGTGTATCCTTTTCATCATTATCATATCTGACATAGACAGAGATGTAAGCCGCAGCACCGTGACTTCTTTTGCTGACGATACGAGAATTTTCATGATAGTGCCATCCATTGAGGACACTGTAAATCTCCAAGCGGATATAAACCAAGTTTTCAAATGGGCCTCAGAAAACAATATGAAGTTCATTGTGCACATTTTTCAATTATTCCGCTATGGAAAACTTGATGAAATAAAAGCTAGATCTGAGGATAAGACAAATTCCAACCACACGAAAGAGCGAAAAACTAATGTGAAGGACCTGGGAGTGACAATGTCAGAGAATCTCACTTTCAAAGATCACAACAATGTCTCTACCACGTCTGCTAAAAAAATGATAGGATGGATAATGAGAACCTTCAAAACAAGGGATGTCAAGCCAATGATGATTTTCTTTAAATCACTTGTTCTCTTTAGGCTGGAATACTGCTGTACACTAACGACCCCTTTCAAGGCAGATAAAATTGCAGATCTGGAGAATATACAGAGAACTTTCACGTATAAGTACAATAAAGCACTTCACTTACTGGGAACGTTTGAAGTCTCTTGACCTATACTCCTTGGAATTCAGGCGAGAAAGAGACATCATAATTTACACATGGAAAATCCTAGAGGGACTAATCCCAAATCTGCACGCGAAAATCACTCACTTTCACGGCACATATAAGCACGATAAGGCACCTAAATTACTGGGAACGGTTGAAGGTCCTTGATCTGTATTCCCTGGAACGCAGGCGAGAGAGATACATGATAATATACACTTAGAAGGTCCTGGAGGGATTGGTACCAAACCTGCACACGAAAATCACTCCCCATAGAAGCAAAAGACTCGGCAGGAGATACAACATTCCCCAATGAAAAGCAGGGGCACAATGAGTACATTGAGAGACAACACAAGTGTCCGGAGTCCAAGACTGTTCAACTGCCTCCCAGCCTACATAAGGGGGATTACCAATAGACCCCTGCCTGTCTTTAAGAAGGCACTGGACAGGCACCTAAAGTCAGTACCTGACCAACCGGGCTGTGGTTCGTACGTCAGCTTGCGTGCAGCCAGTAGTAACAGCCTGGTTGATCAGACCCTGATTCACCGTGAGGTCTGGGCTCAGACCGAACCGCGGGGGCATTGACCCCCGAAATCCTTTCCAGGTAAACTACGAAAGCAAAAGAATCGGCAGGCGGTGCAACATCCCCCCCAATGAAAAGTGAGGTACCACGAGTATACTAAGAGATACATGTGTTAGGGACCCAAGACTGTTCAACTACCTCCCAGCATACATAAAGGGGATTACCAATAGACCCCTGGCTGTCTTTACGAACGAACGAAGACTTTTAGGTAAGGACTCACTAGGGGTGAGGGAGAAGTGGGGACAGTTGAAGAATGGATGGGGGAGAGGAAAGAGCTACAGAGAAAGGAAAAGAGTCGGGGCTAAACCCAACAGCAAAAGCATTGTAAGGCATTATATAAGACTCGTGCGTGTGCTCCCCGTTTCTCCTCGTCCACAAGACTGGCAGAGCATCCGACTGTGTGGTGGACCCTAACGACTCTACGCAAAGCTCTTCAACTTAACTGCACAAAGACGCACGTCCATGACTATGGTATTTAAAAGCAGAGGATGGAATGAAGAATTTTGAAGCAAAGGATGGTAGTTGCTTTTGACCACATAGGTATTAAAGGAGCAAGAAAAGTGGCTTAGCAAAGGCTAAGTGTAAAATGGTGGAGGAACTGGATTGTAAAGAGCTCTAATGAGGTTTTCAAGATTGTGAGAGCGTCTGATAGTGTGGTCAGTGAAGAAAGTCCAGTAGTTATGGTGTGTCTCAAGTCTGTCAATCTGTCTGTCACTAGTGTTTTCCAAGACGTTCAGAGCTGGTATGCCAGTCCTGAGGTTTAGTGACTTGCACGTGGCAAAGTCCTGCCACTCACGTCCAGCTCCCAGAGCAATGCCCGGTTCTGTATTCGTTGTAGCTTCAGAACGTTAGTCTTAGCAATCAGTGTTAAAGCAAGTGGAGTGTAAGTGATGAGGGGTCTGATACGAGCAATGTATAGGTGGAGTTTTGTGGCAGGACGTGTATCTCTCAGCCTATAAAGCCGAGAGAGTGCAATCCTCGCCACAGCTGTCTGTTTTGAAGAAGGAGCTGGACAGACAACAACAGGCAGTGCCTGGCCAGCCGGGCTGTGGTTCGTACGTTGGATTGTGTGCGCCCGGCAGTAACAGCCTGGTTGATCAGACCCTGATCCACTGGGAGGTCTGGTCATGGACTGGGTCGCGCGGTCGTTGACCTCCTGAACATCCTCCAGGTATAGCCATGCTGAACAAAAGTTTTGAGACAGTGTATCGCCAGTACAATAGACTTTTTTTTTCAAGTCGGTGCAAAACAGTATACAGTAAGCATATTTATATCGATATGAAGTTAGGTGTTAGATGGTGCGTAGTCGGGGAACTGAGGCATGAAATCTTGGTGTGGGTGGCGAGTGGTGGAGTACTGTTGGTGGTCTACTTGCTAGTATGACAATGGCAAATTACAATCGACATTTACATTGAAATGGACACGATTGCATTCACTTACAACAACTGCATTGAACACGTTTCGATCCTAGAACCTTGATTACTTCTGGCATTTGAAGCGATCAAGGTTCAATGATCCCAACGTTTTTAATAAAGGTGTCAAAGTGAATGAATGCATTCGTGTTCGTTTACCTAATGGTTAAGCGCTGCAAGATTTCTACTAGATACATCTTGTGTATACAAGATACATCTTGTGTATACAAGATACATCTTGTGTGTACCAGATACATCTCTTGTGTGGTTTTATAGTTTAAGAAGAGGTAGGGGTTTAGCTAGGCTGAGGGGCCCCCTTGTTCTACTCATTATATTCAGTGTGCAGATCAAGGCAGCATCCAGGCCTTCTCGTAGTGTTTTGTATCCAGAGGCATAATATTAGTGTCCATGTTCGTCACATTATGTTTTATTAACCAACTTTAAATACATCACCAGTGTGTTGCTACCCTATTCAGTAAGACAATTACCCAGTGGGAACAAAAACTAGCTATGCACAAATAACTCACACATAGGAGAGAGAGAGAGAGAGAGAGAGAGAGAGGAGAGAGAGAGAGAGGAGAGAGAGGAGAGAGAGGAGAGAAGAAGAGAGAGAGAGAGAGAGAGAGAGAGAGAGAGAGAGAGAGGAGAGAGAGAGAGAGAGAGTATGATGGATGACGTTTGGTCCAGAGAGAGAGAGAGAAAACGTCTATGAGACGTTTTTGGTCCAAGTCGGTACCTGAATATTCGTCATAAAATTCCTCTTTAATGGCTGGTTATTTGTATATTGTTCCAGTAACGGTATTGTGCCTTATTGTTCTTTAAAAGCTAGCCATGTTTCCTTGTTATATTCTATCACGCAGGATGGCGCTCATACATGGTGCTGAAATCTGTCAAACTGAGCTGGAAGGCTTCAGTTATTCTAGCAAGGGTTCAGCAGATACAGCAACTTCAAAGGTTTCGCTCCAGCACAACTGGAGTTACTATTATTTAAGAACTACCATCTCTCAAGTTAGACTATTGCATACACAGCAGAAATGGATTCTTCATGAAGATGCAGTATCACATGTATACATATGCAGTATCACATGTATACATATGGATCCCAGGTTACAACCTATACAGATGTGACAGAGTGAACAGGCAAAAGGGGGGGGGGGAATTCTGTATATCGCAGAGTCACTTGTTTGCACAGAACTGCTTAATGCCTCAAATGATGTATTGAAAGTTTTAGCAGTAAAGATCGAGAACCAAAACCTAGTCATTGTGGTAGTCTACAAGCCTCCAGATGCAACGTCCCAGCAATTCCAGGAACAGCTGTCAAAAATTGACCAATGTCTGGAAAATCTGCCAGCTCCTGCCCCCAACATCTTGGTCCTGGGTGATATCAACTTGAGGCACCTAAATCTCTGCACAAAATTCAACTTAAACCAGCAAATAATAGAGCTTCTAGACTGGAGAATACATTAGACCTCATCTTCACTAACAATGATGATCTGATACGAAATGTTAACATATCAAAAACAATATACTCAAATCACAACATAATCGAGGTTCAGATATGTATGCGTGGAGCCCCAGACCGACAAAATGAGATTAGTCACGAGGGAGCCTTCACCAAATTCAGCTTCAATAATAAGAACATAAAGTGAAACCAAGTAAACCAAGTCCTAAACGATATAAGCTGGGAAGATAGACTAAGCAACACAGACCCCAACTTATGCCTAGAACAGATTAACTCGGTGGTACTCGATGTATGCTCAAGGCTTATTCCTTTAAGAAAAAAGAGTAGATGTAAAATAGAAAGAGACCGGCGCTCCTTTACAGGCGACGGAAAAGAATAACAGAGCGGCTAAAAGAGGCCAATATATCTGAAATGCGTAGGGAGTCACTGATCAGAGAAATAGCAAATATCGAACTTAAGCTAAAGGAATCTTATAGGAGTCAGGAATCGCGGGAAGAACTAAAAGCCATAAATGAAATCGAAAGAAACCCAAAGTATTTCTTTTCTTATGCCAAATCAAAGTCGAGAACAACATCCAGTATTGGGCCACTACTTAAACAAGATGGGTCCTACACAGCAAGGAAATGAGTGAGCTACTCAAGTCCCAATATGACTCAGTTTTTAGCAAGCCGCTAACCAGACTGAGAGTCGAAGATCAAAATTAATTTTTTTATAAGAGAGCCACAGAATTTGGTTAGCACAAGCCTATCTGATATTATCCTGACGCCAAATGACATCGAACAGGCGATAAATGACATGCCCATGCACTCTGCCCCAGGGCCCGACTCATGGAACTCCGTGTTCTTCAAGAACTGCAAGAAGGGGCTTCTTGCAGCTTTTACCATCCTATGGAGAGGGAGCATGGACACGGAGGTCGTCCCACAGTTACTAAAAACAACAGACATAGCCCCACTCCACAAAGGGGGAAGTAAAGCAATAGCAAAGAACTGCAGACTGATAGCACTAACATCCCATATCATAAAAATCTTTGAAAGGGTCCTAAGAAGCAAGATCGCCACCCATCTAGATACCCATCAATTACACAACCCAGACAACATGGGTTTAGAGCAGGTCGCTCCTGTCTGTCTCAGCTACTGGATCACTACGACAAGGTCCTAGATGCACTAGAAGACAAAAAGAATGCAGATGTAATATATACAGACTTTGCAAAAGCCTTCGGCAAGTGTGACCATGGCGTAATAGCACACAAAATGCTTGCTAAAGGAATAACAGGAAAAGTTGGTAGCTGGATCTATAATTTCCTCACAAACAGAACACGAAGAGTAGTAGTCAACAAAAGTAAAGTATGAGGCGGCTACGGTGAAAAGCTCTGTTCCACAAGGCACAGTACTCGCTCCCATCTTGTTTCTCATCCTCATATCTGACATAGACAAGGATGTCAGCCACAGCACCGTGTCTTCCTATCATATCACCAAAATCCCCAACGCCTCTACAATGATCAAGCTAACCTTCTCCAACATCGATATGGCTACTAGCGCACTGTCTGACGGCCTACTATCCTACTATCCTACTATCCTACTATCATATCCATCCAAGTCACATAGAACCCGAACGTTTCGCCCACATCTTGCTATGCTGGACCTGCTACTCCTATCACCACTCAACGCCTGAGTGGTGATAGGAAAGGGAAGAAGTACTGCACAAGCTGCGATAAAGACGGCCATTACTTCAAGGAATGTTCTACTACCACTACCTCTCCTTCCTGCCTCAACTGCAAGGGTACTCACCACACCCTTGCAGCAAAATGCCCTCTACGTAAAGAAGTCCTGTCTATGAAAATCATTGAAGAAACCAAGAAGAACAACCCTAAATCGCCAACATACGCCGCCATTGCAAAAATTCAATCAGATACCACCGAACTCCTTCAAGCTACACAACAATCATCTCCACCCAGCCAGTCCCTCTCTGCTCTTCCTGACGCTGCTCCATCCAAGGTGCTATACTATATGATGTATGCACACCTCACTAATGCTGCAAACCCTGGCTCATTCAACACAACAATCAATGAACTGTTTCGCCTAAACAACATGCCAAACTTCAACTTTCCAGACTCACCACTATCACAAGACCTCCTCAAGCTAATCCCAGACATTGTTAACTTCACTTCAACCCCTGGCCCTACTCGCACCTCTGACCAAGACTCTACTCCAGAACCAACACCACCGTCTACTGCCACCTTTCACCACCCACCACCAGCCCAACAAACACAACCGACCAAACTCCCTGCCCCCTCTCAACACAGTCACAGAAGACGAAATAGAACCAGAACATTAAGAACAACCCTCTGACGACGACGAAGTAGTAGCCGAAGAAATAACCGAAGAAGAAACCACAGGCAACCGTTACCTAAGCCAAGCCTTTAATGGGTCTCTAACCTTCTACACCACCCCCAACCTCCCAACCGAAATGAGCGCAGCTGATATGCTCCACTTAATGAAAGTAGGAGCTGTTAAGTACAGCTGCACCAAACCTCACCAAATTCCTTTTGAAAACGCACTATCTTACCTCGTGACGAATCTGAACTGCTCTAACCTCAGAATGCAACTATTCCACATGTCCAAGAGAGACTTCAAAAGACTCAAGAGTGGCTCCATCACCAAAGAAGTGTAGCCAAACGCACAACACACTTCCGCAACACACAACCTGAGCCTCCCGACTCCTGACGTCCAAACCAGCTTTTCACCTCAGCCTGAAGCATATCAGCCAGCGAGCACTGTCTGCAGTCTGCTCTCTCCTCTATGCCATCTACACTGCCTCGCAGTGCCACGCAGCTGGGTTTAGCCCTGGCTCTTTCATCTTCAACTCAAGACCTTCCTCTCACCGACTATTCTTCGTCTGTCCACACTTCCCCACTCACCCACCGGAGTCCCAACTATGTGTGTTCTCAATGTCTGTCCCACGATCGACTTAGCTGCTGTGTTAAGCCCTGGCTCTATTTCTACAACTAAGAACACTCCTCTCCAGCGCGATTCTTCGCCTGTCCCGTCTTCCCCGCTCATCCCATTGGGAGCTTACCTGAACTTGTTCGTTCGTTCATGTACTGTTTGTAACGGCTTGACAAAGCTCCTGGAGAGCGAAACGTTGCCACAATAAAATGTCACATTAGTTGCACTTGTGTCCTTTTACTTTACATATTGTCGGTAATTCTACCAACATTATTACATTTTCATGTGTTGTTGGGCCTCCCTCAGTCTCGGCTGAGTGGTTGAGGGGAGAAGACGTGTGCTAGAGATCTGGACCTACTAATTTGCAGGCCTACCCATTTCTCCCGACTGATAAGTCATCATTAAAATTCATACTGTTGGAAGACAGCTTCAGTGTTGTGAGAACTCTTATGTGTGAGTTGTGACTAAGGATATACCTAGTGAAACACTGGAAATAGTTTTCCTTTTTGAAAAGGCCCTCACAGGCCTCTGCTTCCCCTCTGCCTTTCACTTGACCTCAGCCTTTCGCCTCTATCAACATACAGTGTAGAGGCGAATTTTGCTAGTCCACTGCTTCTCGTGCCTCTGAAAATGCGCACAACTCATCCCTTTACCAACCTGAGGAATAACGACGAGTGTGCAGTCCTACGTGAGTTGGTAACCCAGGTCTGCACACACACTGAAAATTCGTCTTTCATTCCAAGACACGTGTGCTAGAAGTTCTGCAAGTTTGGAGTAACTATTTGTACGAGTATTGCAGTGTTTGGTAACTCTTGAGAAGTCTGCCTCAGTCAGTGACCTTGAGCGAGGCACTGCATCACCTGCCTGAGACTTTCGCCTATATTGACTATGTGAAGAGAGGCGAATGTGCGTGCTCAGTTACCCCTGCTGTTCTCCTGTATCCCCAACTCTCCGCCTTTAAACTCAGCCGTTCGCCTTTATCAAGGTGCAGTGTAGAGGTGTATTTTGCTGCTCCGCTGGTACTTGAATATCTGAGTTCTGCACAGCTAGTCACCTCTGCCTACCTGAGAAATACGGACGAAACTCCCATCCTGCGTGAGTTGGTGATCCAGACCTGACAGTGCCGCTTGTACAAAATGTGTTATATCTCTAACTGAGGAAGATGACCTTTTATTCTTCTATGCACTGAGTGTTTCTGAAAAGAAATGCTGCATAGTTGGAACAAACAAGAGTGGTTAAGAACAATTTAACGAGCATTGAGTACCTGGTAACTCCTTTCGGAGACGGCTTTTTAACTGTAACATGCCAAAGGTTCATCTATAAACATAGTAAGTTTGTGCTGATTTGTTTGTCCACAGAGTGAAAATTTGTCTGTCATTCCAATTCATTCCATTCTAAGAAAAGAAGGAGTAGATGTAAAATAGAAAGAGACAGGCGCTCCCTTTACAGGCGCGACGGAAAAGAATAACAGAGCAGCTAAAAGAGGTCAATATATCTGAATGTGTAGGGAGACACTGGTCAGAGAAATAGCAAGCATCGAACTCAAGCTAAGGAATCTTATAGGAGTCAGGAATCGCGGGAAGAACTAAAAGCCATAAATGAAATCGAAAGAAACCCAAAGTATTTCTTCTCCTATGCCAAATCAAAGTCGAGAACAACGTCCAGTATTGGGCTCCTACTTAAACAAGATGGGTCCTACACAGATGACAGCAAGGAAATGAGTGAGCTACTCAAGTCCCAATATGACTCAGTTTTTAGCAAGCCGCTAACCAGACTGAGAGTCGAAGATCAAAATGAATTTTTTATGAGGGGAGCCACAAAATTTGGTTAACACAAGCCTATCCGATGTTATCCTGACGCCAAATGACTTCGAACAGGCGATAAATGACATTCCCATGCACTCTGCCCCAGGGCCAGACTCATGGAACTCCGTGTTTATCAAGAACTGCAAGAAGCCCCTATCACGAGCCTTTTCCATCCCATGGAGAGGGAGCATGGACACGGGGGGTCGTCCCACAGTTACTAAAAAAACAGACATAGCCCCACTCCCCAAAGGGGGCAGTAAAGCAACAGCAAAGAACTACAGACCGATAGCACTAACATCCCGTATCATAAAAATCTTTGAAAGGGTCCTAAGAAGCAAGATCACCACCCATCTAGAAACCCATCAGTTACACAACCCAGGGCAACATGGGTTTAGAACAGGTCGCTCCTGTCTGTCTCAACTATTGGATCACTATGACAAGGTCCTAAATGCACTAGAAGATAAAAAGAATGCAGATGTAATATATACAGACTTTGCAAAAGCCTTTGACAAGTGTGACAAGATAAGATAAGATAAGATTTCGTTTGGATTTTTAACCCCGGATGGTTAGCCACCCAGGATAACCCAAGAAAGTCAGTGCGTCATCGAGGACTGTCTAACTTATTTCCATTGGGGTCCTTAATCTTGTCCCCCAGGATGCGACCCAAACCAGTCGACTAACACCCAGGTACCTATTTGCTGATAGGTGAACAGGACAACAGGTGTAAGGAAACGTGTCGAATGTTTCCACCTTCCGGGAATCGAACCCGGGCCCTCCGTGTTGTGAAGTGGGAGCTTTAGCACCAGGCCACCGGGCCACCCATGGGGTTTGCGCCAAATCTGAAAAAACAAAAAAGTCATG